>CM042694.1:213383896-213824442 GCA_023614405.1 Avena insularis | reverse complement strand
CCGCCGCTCACACCGATGGGTGGCCACCAGATTTCGTGGCCGATAAACTTCTAGCGAGGAAACAACCCAAGCACCTCGAACGCATAAATGACCAAGCACCTCGGTAGCGAAAAAGCGCAGCAAACACATCAAGCTAAATCTACAACCAATTTTCAGCAACTAACTATATTTAGTTCGATCAATGAGCATCACAAGAACTTCTGCGTGAGGCGAAGTCCCAATGCACTGAGGGGGACTAGTGTTAGAGGGATGACCCAAGCTTGGTAGGCTACGCCCGGGCCTAATCTAAATACCGGCTCAGAGTGCCCTAGAAAGATAGCCGCAAGATAGAGGATCGTGAATCGGGTGGACCCTCCTTGAACCACATCCGCCCTCAGATTCCCAGGCTAACCCATCTAAGCCGGGATGGCGAAAGAACAATTTGGCCAAGTGTACGCTTCCACACCTACCCCTCGATTGAGGTGGCAAGGCTACTTTTGAGGGTGATGCTCCTTCTTTGAGTGCGCCATGACTCATTGCATCATCAAATAAATTTGTGTATACTCTACTTGGTCAAGTGATTAACTAGAAGACAAGTCGCCAGCTGGCAAAAGCACCAAATTGGCTGTCAATGAGGCATTGTCATTGATGCCAAGCTCCACCTGACCATTAAATCATAAGGGTGGCGCCTTCAAAAGCACTTAGCGCGTATTTGGGACAATTTAATAGCGATGTCCCCACAGCATTTAGAGGGCTTGGTAGGGTCCCAAATGGCCCAGCTTGACTAGACCCTTGGTACTGACTAGACCCATGGTCTCATTACTGCCCACTTATAAATCCAAAGCCCAAACAATTAAACCCTAGAATTTATATTGTAACCTACCTCTCCCGAAGCCATTATATAAGGGGAGGGTAGCTGATAGCCCCTAAGTATAGGGGGTGTATCGCAGTATTTTCGATAAATCCCTTGTAAGAGTGTGAACCCAACAAAGGTGCAGAAGGTGTTGGTGTGGCTTGGAGCAGAATTCTTGTAAATACTTAGCAAATGGATTTTTAGGTTTTTTTGATAATGCAGGTAAATAAAGTACGAGTAAATAAAAGACAATAATAATAAATGCAGCAAGTGGCCCAATCCTTTCTTTAGCAAAGTACAAGCTGGTTGTATTACTTAAGATGACCAAACGTTCTCAAGGACACAGGAATATCTTCAAAGTGCTTTTACTTCATAGTTGATTAATCTTCTTTTAGTTTGACAAGTGTTGTGTGGGTGAACCTGTGCTAATGCACCCGACCTTCCTAGGACTAATACATACTTGTGATTATACCTTGGAAGCATCATAAGTACAAGAAAGTAATTAAGATAGAAACCTAACCACGACTTTAAACTCTAAGATCCACATCCCTTGTGCAAAGGTTTTCTAACGGGGTTCAGGTTTCGTCACTCAACTGACCCCTACGATTGGTAGCCAAATACACAATGCATTCCCTAGGCCCATATAGATGAAGTGTCATGTACTAAAGTTCACATGACACCACTAGAAGAAATACACCACAACAAATATCAAACTAGTGAATCTCTCTCAACACAATTCCGAGTACTAACAACATGGCTTCTCCCATGTACTCAAGAACTAAGCGAACTACTCACAAGACATCATATGGATCAAGATCAGAGATGATAATTATATGTAACAATCTGAACATAAGCGATAATTCAATGGTTCACTCAATAGCATCAACTACAAGGAGTAATCAACACGGGAAAGTTTCCCTAAGAACTATGCAAGATTCACCCAATTGTTACAGTATGAAGTGGTGATAATGGTGCTTTGGTGGAGATGATGATGGTGATGATGATGATGATCCGATGAAGTCCAGCATGATGGTGGTGTTGATGGCGGCGATCTCCCCTCTCGGGAAGAATTCCCTGGCAGAATTACTACCGGAGAGATCTTTCTCTCTGTATTTCCGCCCTTGAGAGGCGGAATCTTTACATGGTCACCCCGTGCTAGGGGTTTCAAGGGGATAATATCGCTAGAGGGATAGCCTAGAGTGGGCGGTGGCCACACACCACTGTGGCATGGTCTAGGGCTGTGCCGAGGGGTGGTGTGGGCCCCTATAGCCCATCTCCACTCCCCTTCTAACAATCTTCGTCTTCGGAAAATAGAATTTTCCATGTATTTTCGAATTTTCTGATCTTGAATTTTGCCTCCAAACAGCACCTTTTCCATCAAAATCCACGACTACATGGTCCATGCTCAAAAGTCATCAACCATGCAAAAACAGTTAAATAACATAAGTATCATCTCTTAATATGAAATATATCAATGAATAACAGTAAATTATGATATAGAATAGTGATGAAAAATGGACGTATCAACTCCCCCCAAGCTTAGACTTAAGCTTGTCCCCAAGAGAAAAGCGAGGCTCAATAAATATGACCTCGGTTTATGGAGTGAAGAGTCGATAAAAGAATGGACAAGAAGCATCACATTCATCAATATATAAATCATAATAGAATACAACTCACTATTATATAACAACTTGCAATAAGTAAAGGAAACACAATAAAGATACATAAAGTAAATCATAATTGGTAATGGCAAACTTAGCTCTTGGTGAAGAATAGTTGACAATTTAGGGAGTTCACACATAAAGGGTTTTCAATGATAGCTTTCAAAGTAGTATTTACTAAGATAAAAGCAATGTGCAAAACAAGGAACATAAGAAACATGAGTGAATAAATCATCATATGAATGAATGAAACACAACAACTCAAAATACTTGCTGAGATAGAAGGGAATAGGTTTTGACTCAACTAAAAATAAAAGATAGGCCATTCGCAGAGCAAAGCAGGGATTTCAAGTTTCATAAAGAGCTTCCAAAAATTATGATAATTATTAGCTTTTATCTCTCATTGCCCCTATCATAGGCATATTTAGGTGATTAAGGTTAAAGTGATCAAATATGAGGATATGCTTGACAAGTTGTAAGTTGAAAATCTCATGTCCCTTGAATACGAGGTGGCTCCTCATGCTACTCAAGTTTAGTTACGGTAAGTTCTTGTCATAATAAGTACATGTGTATCATAGAGAACCCGGCATGTGCTACCCTTGCCCAATGATACGGAAGAATCCTCATATCAAAATGACAAGGCAAGCAGACAACGAGCATCTGAGCAATCTTCTTATTTACCATGGGAAAATGGTGCTTTTTTCTCTCTTTCCTCTTTTCTCATCTCTCTTTTCTTTCTTTTTCTATTTATTTTTTTCTCAATCTCTATCTCTTTTTTTATAAGAAGAATGCTTCATAGATTGCTCATTATGGTTCTACGCTGCAGGTTTCCACCATGATTAGGCATGGATTAGACCAATGACCCGAGCGTTTCTCTAACACACATACATAACTCTATGGATGACAAGCTCCCTTTCATTTCACAAGCGACATCAAGTAGGTACAATGTACAAGTGCAATGTTGAAAGCGTTCCCCATGACATGGTTCTGCTAATTCACAACTTACAAAAGCGCAAGACATATCGCAACATAGATGGGCACAATGGTTCAAGATTATTAAGTGCAAGAAAGTGAAGTATGCCATCAAGTTTGTGAGAGCTTTAATCACTAATTTTCACATAACAAGTTTAATTCAAGGTAGATAAAAACATGAATTTACTTGGAATAGCAATAATGCTAGTAGGTAGGTATGTTGGACACAAATGGCATAGGTTTTGGTTTAAGGATTGGATGCACGAGAAGCATTCCCTCTTAGTATGTGTTTTTGGCTAGCAAGGCTAGGTAGCAAGCATAAGAGTTGAAGGACACAAACAAACATACAAATGATGAAAACAAACATGCAATCTTCCTTGGAAGCACAAAAGATCTTAACTAGAGAATACTAAACTCATGAGTAAATCAAGAAAGAAAGAAAGAAAGATGATGAAATTATATTTCTTTAGAGTACTTTATCTTTTTTCATTCAATTTTGAAAATAGTGTTGCTACTGACCGAGCCAGGTTTGCCAAAACCAACTAAATTTACTCAATGATCCCAAAGTGATACCAATACTAATAGCAAGATCAATCATATAATCATGAATTGTAAACTAAAATAAGATATGCAAAAGAGTAAATGATAGAACTTCTCATTAATATTCCATAACAACTCACACCAAGGGATACATAGATATCTAACGAGAGGGGGGACACTTCCATAATGCAAACCATCCTACATGATAACTTATCTATTCATGATATGACTCTATTAAAAAGGTAAAAAGATAGAAGATAGTGATGTGATACCGCGGCACTCCCCCAAGCTTGGAACAAACCAAGGGGATGCCAAAACCTGATAATGAATTACTCCTTCGGTGGTGGTAGTATTCTCTCGATGAGTTTTTCAATCAATTTCCTCAAGTCCTCAATCTCGAGGGTGAGAGTACGAATCAACTGTGAGTTTTGCTCAACGCGGCTCATGACCATGTCGAGTTGCGAATCCCACTCTTCCATTCTTTCCCACTCTTCCTCCTTGAAGTCTTCTTTTCCCTGCATGATTAGAACGAGGCATGTCCCAATTGGAGGGTAGTTTCTCCTTTGGCATATTCTGGAATTGATGATCATGCATATGGGTATGGAAGGGATTCTTGGTGCGTGGAGAAGGTGATCGTGGAGCCAAACAGTGACGCGGAGGCTTCCCTCCAGTTGACATCCGTGCAGTCCTTCTGATCTTGGCAGGGTTTGCCAACACTCCAATGCTTGCAATGGTAGTGTCGGTGTGCGGATGCTGGCTTTTCTTTGCCTCCTCTTCATCGATCTCCTTCTCCTGCCTGGGGTCTTGGGGATCCTCCTCCGCAGGCTCCTTTCCCTTATCCTTGGCGGAGACCATTGTGCTTCTAAACTTTAAGAATAGTTCCTGGCAAAAAAAGATTGAAACAAAAACACAACGAGAATACGATATATGAACCTCGGGGGATTATATATTACGAATTTTTACAACAAAAGGAAGGTACTGGGAGAAAACGGGTCGAAGACGGAGTCCGAGGTGGACACACCACCTGCTGGCGCGACCAGGGGGCCCGCGCCAGGGGTGGTGTGAGCCACCCTGGCTCCGTTTTCATCCCTCTTTCGCTTCGTTGCTTTCCTTATTCGATAAAACTCCAAAATATAATGGACAGAATTTTCATGAACTTTTCTTACAGAACTGTTACCTATTCGAAAACGGACTCTGCAGGTCTCTGAACTTGGTATTTAGTAGATTCTTCCGGAGTCACCGCTTGAATAACATCAATATATTCATCTTCATACACATGTTGCTTGAGTCATGAAACCTTTCACTTTCTTATTACACCATTTTCTCCAATAACCTGGAAATTTCTTTCACACAAAACTTTACACAATTCTCATTAGCAACATTAGTGTAAGCGAGGTAATAAACCTTTTAATTCCAATTTCAACTGAAATCCATCAAAACATAAGGTACTGTAGCAAATCCTTCCGAAAACCCAAAAAGAATTCAAAAAGGAAATCGATATAAGAGTCAAATGCAAGAGTGGCAAAAATCTGTCGAAACAGACCAGCAGGTAAAGATCAATTTTTTCGAAAATCTTTTGTTGCTCAAATCAAAAAGTGCAAAACTAACTAAAGTTAAATAACAACCTGGGGCATAAGCACAAAAAATTACATCTCAATCCGACGTACAGATATCTCTCACGGATGTTTACGATGAAGCACAAAAATCTGTTTCGGGACAGCAACTTCCCCAAATCTTACTTCTCTCTCATTAGAGGTTGATCTTGACACAAAAACCAAACAAAAAGGATAAGGAGAGGTTATTACCGAGGTAATAACTTCCAAGACTCAAAGAAACAAAAACAAACTTAAAGCAAAATAAATTGGGTTGTCTCCCAAAAAGCTCTTTCTTTATAGCCATTAAGATGGGCATGATAATTTTGAAGATGCTCACATAGCAATATGAATTGAGGTGAAAGAGAGCATTAAGAAGCAAAAATACACACGTTTAAGTCTAACCCACTTCCTATGCAAGGGAATTTTGTAAGCAAACAAGTTGTTGACACCAGGGACTGCTAGCATAGGAAGGCAAAACAAGTGCAACATAAAGACTTACAGCATAAAGCGCGGAAAATTAATATTATTGAGATGCATAAGAACAGCCTTCCCTCTCTCATAATAACTTTCAGTATAATGCATAAATTAAATGATATAAGTATCACGAGAACCATTGTAGCAATGATCACTTATCCTAACAGAAAACACAGGGACACTAGCTCTCATAACACTACTTTGTGAAACAATATTAGGGATATCCTTACAAAGGATAATGTGTCCCTCTTCTACATATTTAGTGACAAAGTCTTTGACATTTGCTATTATAGGTTCATCATCCATTTGTTTATCAGGTTCAACAACTTTATTTGTACTTTCATTAACCATACGAGCTATCATAGAATGTTCCTTTACTTTAACCGGGAAAGGTATTTTCTCAATGTAAGGTTCAGGTAAAACATGATTAGCAGTATAAAATTTAGTATTTCATGCAGGAACAATACTAACAATGTATTTATAAGGTGCATGATACTTATTCCACTTCTTTTTACGAACTTCAATATAGGAAGCAAAAGCCTTAAAATAAGTTGCAATAACTTGAGAGTCTAAACCATAAGCATTTTTGATGTTTTGAAAGTCATCAGTTCCCATAAAAGATTAAATGCATTCATAATCATAATTTATACCTGACTTTCTTTCTTTATCATTCTCCCATGCTTCATCATTGTCTTGAATACGGTCTAGAAGATCCCATTAGCTTCTTCTTCCATGCGAGTGAATGATCCAAAGACAAGAGGCATCCAATAAATCCTTATCATGAAGAGAGCCTTGCATAAAAGTTATTGATAATAATATTGTTGGGGAGCTCATGAATGAGACATTTGAGCATTAGTAACTCCAATCTCCCACAAGCTTGAGTTGTACTCTCTCCATCAAGAGGCCAAAAGTTGTATATTTGATTCCGATCTTTATGAATCTCACTAGGAGGATAAAATTTAGAATAAAAGAGAGGCACTATTTCCTCCCATTCAAGAGATTGGCCATTCTTCAGACTTATACCATTCCTCAACTCTTCCTTTCAGTGATAATGAGAATAACTTCTTCTTGACTTGATCATTGTAATACCACACTTGAACAACCCATAATTCATATATAAAGAGCAAATGATCACCGGGATGAATAGGTCCATCTCCAACATAATAGTTATCCATAACACGATCAATAATTCTTGTAGGTATTTTAAAAGTATCATTCTCAGCAGGTGATGGTTCATCTACTACCTTAGCAGTGGTAGTAGCATTACGAAATAAGAAACTCAGCGAATTATCCATATTAAAATAAAGCAACTAACAGAAGTAAACAATACTCATAGTAGAAGTTTCCTTTACCAGTTCCACTCTCAATAGTGCTTCACTCCCAAGAACGGTGCAGAAAATAGTCTTGATGACCCACAAGTATAGGGGTGTATCGCAAATATTTTCGATAAGTAGAGTGTCGAACACAACGAGGAGCATAAGGTGTCGACGAAAGTGGCTTGGAGCAGAATTCTCTGTAAATACTTAGAAAACGGATTTTCGTGGGTTTTTGATAATGTAGGTAAATAAAGTACGAGTAAATAAAAGACAATAATAATAAATGCAGCAAGTGGCCCAATCCTTTCTTTAGCAAAGGACAAGCCGTTTGTATTAATTAAGATGACCAAACATTCTCGAGGACACATGAATATCGTCAAGTGCTTTCGCTTCATATATTTGATTAATCTTCTTTAGTTTGACAAGTGTTGTGTGGGTGAACCTGTGCTAATGTACCGACCTTCCTAGGACAAATACATACTTGTGATTATACCCCTTGTAATCATCCGCAAGTACAAGAAAGTAATTAAGATAGAAACCTAACCAGCTTTAAACTCTAAGATCCGACATCCCTTGTGCAAAGGTTTCTAACGGGTTCAGGTTTCATCACTCAAGCAACCCCTACGATTAGTAGCCAAACACACAATGCATTCCCTAGGCCCATATAGGTGAAGTGTCATGTAGTCGATGTTCACATGACACCACTAGAAGAAATACACCACAACTTAAATATCAAACTATTGAATCTCTCTCAACACAATTCCACTACTAACAACATGACTTCTCTCATGTCCTCAAGAACTAAACGAACTACTCACAAGACATCATATGGATCAAGATCGTAGATGATATAATGATATGTAACAATCTGAACATAAACGATAATTCAATGGTTCAGTCAATAGCATCATCTACAAGGAGTAATCAACACCGGGAAAGTTTCCCCTAAGAACTATGCAAGATTCAACCCAATTTTTACAACGGTATGAAGTGGTGATGATGGTTGATATGTTGCTAACTTATCAATAATTTTTGATGTTCCATGATTGGTTTTTATCTACTTTATTATGTTTTGCCCACACTTTGGAGTATTTTTATACACTTTCTTGGACTAACCTATTAACAAGATGCCATAGTGCCAGCTGCCTGTTTTCAGCTGTTTTTGGTTCTAGGAAAGTCAGAAAATGAATATTCTCAGAATTGGACGGGACAAAATCCAAAGTCAGTTTTTCACCGAGGGGGACACGGGAGAATACGAGACCGGAGGGGCGGAGGGCGCCACACCACCTAGCCGTGTGGCAGGCCTAGCCCACACGCCGGTGGTGTGGCCGCCTAGGGCACACCTCGGCCTCCCTTTCACCTATAAGATGCCTCCGATGTAAACCCTAAGCACCATCAAAATTTCACGAAGAGTCTATAGTCACTGTCATCTCCATCCCTAGATCGGAGGATCTGAAGCTCTTCTCGGCACCCGGAGGAGAATTCACCCTAGAGGCCTTCTTCATCACCATGCAAGCCTCCTGTGATGCGTGAGTAGTTTATCCTTGACTACGGGTCCATGTAGTAGCTAGATGGTTGGTTCTTGTCCTTTGTGCTACCATGTTTAGATCTTGTGAGTCTCGTTCATGATCAAGATCATCTATTTGTAATCCTACATGTTGTGTTTGCAGGATCCGATGGATATTGAGATGCTATTTCAGACTGATTATTGATTCTATCATGTCTTTATTATTTGTGATCTTGCATGCTCTCTGTTGTTAGTAGATATCTTGGCCAAGTAGATGCTAGCAACTCCAAGAGGGAGTATTTATGCTCGATAGTGGGTTCATGCCTCTAGTAACTGGGAAGTGGAAATCTCTAATGTACTAGATGTGTTGTTGATACTAGGAGAAAACAACAATCCTTTGTTCATAGAACAATCGTATTGTTTACTTTTACACGCATAATGCGTAATGCAATTATCTGCTACTAGCAACTTAATCTTTGGAGCGGGTTCGGATGATAACCTGAAGGTGGATTATTAGTCATAGATACAGTTGGATTATGGTCTATGTATAATGTTGCAATGCCCAATGTTTGTCAAGATGATTAGTATATGCATGTATGCTTTCTCGATGTTTGTCAATTGCCCTTTGTAATTTGTTCACCCAACATGACATCTATCTAAATGAGAACCACCACTAGTGAACTATGGACCCCGGTACTTTCTTTTACCATCAATCTACAACTATTTACTGCTTTCTGTTTACTTTCTGCAAGCTTTTACTTTCTTCCACACAATACGTTTAATCCTTTGTTTTCAGCAAAACCGGTGAGATTGACAACCACACTGTAAGTTGGGGGCAAAGTTCGTGGTTGTGTTGTGCAGGATTCCAAGTTGGAAACAACACCTTGGAGGTGTTTCCTTGCTCCTACTGGTTCGATAACCTTGGTTTCATAACTTAGGGAAACTTGCTGTTGTGCTCATCATACCTTCCTCTTGGGGTTCCCCAACGAGCTCGAGATATCTTGGGCCATCAAGCTATTTTCTGGCACCGTTGCCGGGGAGTCAAGGACATCTTCACAAGGGAGTCCCTCATAACCAATCTCTTTACTTTGTTATTTTTGTTTTGCTTAGTTTATTTTTGCCTTGTTTGCTTGTTTCTTTACCAAAAACACACAAAAAAATAGTTTTACTACTTTGCTTTCTTTATTAAAAACACAAAAATATTAGTTCCTATCTTAAGTTGCCATTATGTATAGCATTGCTCCAATCACTATGTCACCTGAGGAAATGATTTTCACTTTTAAACAAGGAATTTAAGAGAGTTTCAGAGAAGCTTGGTCTAGAATCTCTGATCTACATAAAAAACTGAACATAAAATGACTCAAAGCTTGTTCCTTAGCAGTTTTTACCTTGGAATTGCTCTTTGCTATAGATATGCTTTGGATGATATAGTGGGAGGAGATTCAATGCAATGAGGATGATGCTTTTAATGCCATAAAGAAGTTGATCTTTACTTACAACTTGCCTAGCAAATCTGATTCTTCCTTCATAAACATATTTGCTAGATTGAATACTCTTGAGACCAGCACTGCTAGTTTAAAAGATTGCTATAATACACTTAGAGAGCATCATGACTATGTTCCAATAAATTCTGAACCCTCAAAATGGCTTCCCACAGTAAAGATTGCTATAAATAATGAAACTTTTCATGCTCGCTGTGATATCATGTCTGAATTATGTCTTATGCCTAAAGATATATATGAATCTTTGAATCTTTGGGGACTTTCTGAAGGAGGAGAAGAAATATTTCTTGCTAATATTGCCACAATATCACCAATTGGAATAGCTAAAGGGTGTTTACAAAGATCCTAGGGAAAATGGTTTCTGATTATCTTGTTATCGAATGTGTAGGAAAGGACAAATTACACTTGGAAGATCCCTATTGAAACTCCTTGGAGCAACAATAGATGTGGAAAGGGCACCATGCACTTTTCTTCTCCACCAAACAATCATATGTTCCCAAGGTTAAGAATAAAAGTAAGAGAGGTAAGGGCAAGAAATTTGGTTTTAATGCTTCTTCATTTGAGAACACTTGATTCTTTTTCTTGCTTCTTATGCCTAACTTAAAGCGTTAAAGAAAAGTACTTATTGGATGATAACCCAAAAGTTTTAGATGAGTCTTGGAAGTTATTTCTTCAGTAATAACCTCTCCTTATCCCTTTTATTTGCTTTTTTTGCCAAGAGTAACCTCTAATGAGAGGGAAGTAATGCTTGGGAAAGTTGTTGTCCCAAACAGATTTTTTGCTTCACCGTAAAATTTCGTAAAATATCTGTACATCCTTTTGAGGCGTGAATTTTGATCTTCTGCCCCAGGTTGTTATCTAACTTTCGTTAGTTCAACACTTTTTGATTTGAGCAACAGAAGGTCTTCGAGAAATTGGTTTTTACCTGCTGGTCTGTTTTGACAGATTTCTGCCATTATTTGCATTTGTTTCTTGTTGGTTCCTTTTTGGGTTCTCTTTGGGGAATTGAGCTTTTGAGGAAGTGCTACAGTAGCTTGTGTTTTAATGGAAGTTTTATTGGTGTTGAAACTGAACCCAAAGACTTATTATCTTGAGTGCACTAATGTTGCTAATAAAGATTGTGTGAAGTTTTGTATGAAGGAAAAATTCCAGGTGTATGGAGAGAATGATGTAATGAGGTGAAGAATGGAATAAATCTCAAGCTTGGGAATGCCACGCGTGTCACCCCAAGAAATATCCAAGAAGTACAAGCGTCAAAGCTTGGGGATGCCCAAGGCATCCCCTTCTTCATCAATAAAAATCTCAGGTTTCTTCCAAAATACTTCATTTTTATTATTTCATGCACAGTTGTGTTGTTCTTGGAGCGTCTTTGTTTTTGTTTTTGGTTTTCCGTTTGCTTGGTTTTCTTAGTTTGCTTGAATAAATTTGTTGGACCCCCTCTTTCATACATTGGTTTTCAAATAGTTTGGTTTCGATTGGAAAGAGTAGGAAAGTTCATGCTTAAGTGGTAAAAGGAGCTTGTTTTGACTATGGCCTATGATTTGTCAAAGTGCCATGCTTGATATTGTTTTGTCTTTATGCTTAGTGATCTTTGCTTTAGCATGACTTGTTATAAACAATTGAGATTGCTTAATGTGCCTTTTGAAGAATCATGCGTTGTTTTAGCTTATTAAAGCATAGTATTGTGGTATTCTCCTTTGATGTTTTATTTGGGTTGACTTGGCACATGCTCACACCATGTTATGACTATCCCAAGTCACCATAGCCTTTATTATGCTTTTAGTTTTCGACTTGTAATATCACTTTATGCTTTAATTAATGATGTTTTGTCGCTTTGCATGATTATGGCCATTATTGCTCTCTTAGTCGATCGCTCCTAGTCTTTTGCTAGCCTCCATAACCAAGTATGAGTTCCACTCATGCATCCAACTCCTAAAACCAAGTTATTCCAAAGAGTCCACCATACCTACCTATTAGCATTTGCTATTCCAAGTATATTCATGTTTTTATCTACCTTCCGAACTTGTTATGAGAAAACTAGTGATTAAAGCTCTCACGAACTTGATGGCACACTTTACTTTTCTTGCCCTTAATAAACTTGAACCATTGTGTCGTCTATGTTGTATATGCTTGCACTTATATGTTGGGGATTAGCAGAACCATGCTGTCATGGGGAATGCTTTCAACATTGCACTTGTACTTTGTACCTTTTTTTGAGGTGAAACAGTAGGGAGAATCCCCACTGCAGTTTTTTTTATTATAAGGTATGAGTATGTTACAAAGATAAATACAGATAGTCTATTGATCTAAGGTAGATCAAAACAGGAATATAAAGCCATTCTAAAGTGGGTAAAGTCTACCCTATCCCTAATCTAATTGCTAGTTCAGCCAGGCTTTGAATTTCTCCTTGTATTTTTTCTTGATTCTGAATTGTAACCATCTCATCTCTTGATAGAAGATTGCTTTCCATCTTTCAAGTGTGGGTCTTTTGTCATTAAAAATCTTCTCATTTCTGCATATCCAAATACCCAGGTAGTCATGATAATGATTTCCATTGCAAATGGCAGGTGTAACTTTTCTTTGATGTCTGAAATAGCTTCCAATCCTGATAGGTTTGCAGTTCTGTTTCTGTAAATATGGTCCCAGCCTTTGTTTGCAAATGGACATTCCCAGAATAGGTGGTTTACTGACTCTTCCAAGTAACAGTTGGATCTTACACAGTTGTAGTCAGGCGGGATGAACTGCTTTCTTTTCAGAAGATTCCTTGTATTCAATCTGTCCGTACAAAAAGCCGTAAGAAGAACTTGTGTTTATTTTGGCAAGAGGATGTCCATACCCAAGAGAAGTGTGGTGGTGATGGGGAGTATCCAATCATGGTTGCGTAGGCCTTTTTTACTTCATATTTATCTGACCCCCAAATATAGCTCCAATTATCATGGGTATCCCCATGAGTGGTATGCATGATTTCCTGGCATCTTTCTTCCATGATTACAAACTCAGAGTATGCTTGTTGAGAAAGTGGTAGGTGAAAATTATCCTCCAAGAAATCAGCATGTAAGAAATCATGTACACTGATATTTGAAGACTAAGCATACGACAGAAGGTGAGGGAATTTATACATCAGGCACTCAACTTGCCAAAGGTCGCACTAAAAATATGCGTACTTTCCTGAATTCAGATTGCACTTAGCCATGCCTTTAAAATTATGAATTCACTTGATATGAGATGTCCACCAGAATGATCCTTCAATGCTTCTTCCTGGTAATTTTCCATTTTGGTAGTAAGTTTCCCATATGAGATGAACCCAAGGGATATCATGGTGATTGTAGAATTTGTCCAGATTTTTTAGAAGGAGGGCAATATTTTGAATCTGTAAGTTTAGTACCCCTAGACCCCCTGATTTTTAGGACGGCAGATTTTGTCACAAGACACCAGAGCTTGTCCTTTTGCCTGAACATCTCTAGTATTTTTCTCCATGCACAATGTCTCATGTATTTTATAATTTGATCCTTGATGGCAATTGGTACCTCCAAACAGCTCATGAAAAATAGAGGGAGTGAGGACAGTACAGATTTTACCAGTTGCAGTTTTCCTCCATAGTTCAAGAAATCAGCTATACCACATAATCTTCTTTCAACTATTTAAAAAATAGTAAAAAAGTGTTCAATGTATGGTTTTGAAATGCTTAGTGGCAATCCAATGTAGGTGAAAGGAAGGCTACTAGTTTGACAATTGATTGTGAGCAAAATGCATTAACCTATCCTTACATAAGTTTATTGACATCATGCTAGATTTCAAGTAGTTGACTTTGAGCCAAGTGGAATCTGCAAATGTTTGAAGAAGTGCTTTCAAGCACAATAATTGAGTAGCATCTTCCTTAAGTACCACCAATGTATCATCAACATATTGAATAACAGGGAAATCACTGTTGGGGGTCCATCTATAGGGAGTTAGAAGGTTCATATGCATGGCCTTATTCAAGACAGATTGTAGAAGGTCACAAGAACAAATAGTAGTGGTCAAAGTGGGTCACCTTGTCTCACACCTCTCCTGAATAGAATTTTTCCCGGACACTCCATTTAGTAGGATTTCATAGATCCAGATTCAAAGATCATTTCTATCCATTTGATCTATTTCCTGCCAAATCCTCTAGCTTTGAGGATATTTATGATGGCAGAGTGATCAATAGTATAAAATGCCTTTGTACCTAGTTGATATCATGCTCTTTTGTCTATGGATGTTGTCGGTGTGAAATGAAAGGGGAGCTTGTAAGTCCATGGAGTTATGTATGTGTGTTAGAAACTGGTCGCTGGTCTAATCCATGTTGTCATGGTGGAAACCTGCAGTAACCATAATGAGCTGTCTATGAATCATTCTTCTTATAAAAAAAGAGTCAGATATTGAGAAAAAAAGAGAGAAAAAAGAGAGAGATTTGAGAAAAGAGGAAAGAGAGAAAAAAGCACCATTTTCCCATGGTAAATAAGAAGATTGCTGAGATGCCTGTTGTCTGCTTGCCTTGTCATTTTGATATGGGGATTCTTCCGTATCATAGGGCAAGGGGTACCCCATTGGCGGTTCTCTATGATACACATGTACTTACTATGACAAGAACTTACCGGTAACTAAACTTGAGTATCATGAGGAGCGACCCTCGTATTCAAGGGACATGATATTTCCAACTTATACTTTGTCAAGCATATACTCCATAGTTTGTTCACTTTAACCTTAATCACTTCAAGATGCTTATGATAGGGGCAATGAGATCAAAGCTAAAAGTACCATAATTTTTGGAAGCTCTTATGAGACTTGAATTCCTACTTCCTTCTATGAAGGCCTTTCTTTTACTTTTATGTTGAGTCTGCACCTTCTATCTTTATGCACCTATTTTGAGAGCATATTGGCCATTCTTAGTTTAATGTGCATTGTCCCAAGACTTGTTGATCGATGCATAACTTTGATATTGCTTGTTCGTAAACTATTTGTATCTAGTCACCCTTATAAACTTTGAAGGTGTCCTATGCATTTATGTTTTCTACTCTATGAGGGACAAGTTGAATGCCACTATGCTATGTTTTCTTTATGTGAAACAAACAAACGTCTTGCAAACCATTGTTATTCATGAATATTTTGTTTGTGCCTTTTCATGTTGCAACATAGTTGTTATGTCTTATTGTTAGAACTTTATCTTTCATGCTATGTTGAAGTACTATGATCCTAGCTATCAATGTTTTACAAATAGTTTGATCAAGTTTATGATGGTGCATGTCACCTCAAATATTATTCTTTCTTTTTATCACTTACCTACTCGAGGACAAGCAGGAGTTAAGCTTGGGGATGTTGATACGTTGCTAACATATCTATAATTTTTTATGTTCCATGCTTGTTTTATCTACTTTCTTATGTTTTGCCCACACTTTGGAGTATTTTTATACACTTTCTTGACTAACCTATTAACAAGATGCCACAGTGCCACTGCTTTTCCGCTATTTTTTGTTCCAGGAAAGTCAGAAAATGAATATTCTCGAAATTAGACAAGCCTGGCCCGTGCCAGGGGGTGGTGTGGCTGCCTAGGGCACCCCCTCGTCCTTCCCTTTCGCCTATAAGATGCCCTCGATACAGAAACCCTAAGTACCCGATCAAAATTCCATGAAAGAGTCTATAGCTGCCGTCATCTCCATCCCTAGATCGGGAAGGATCTGAAGCTCTTCCTGCACCTGCCGAGGGGAGAATTCACCATGGAGGCCTTCTTCATCACCATGCAAGCCTCCGTGTGATGCGTGAGTAGTTCCTCCTGACTACGGGTCCATGTAGTAGCTAGATGTTTTGTTCTTCTCCTTTGTGCTACCATGTTTATATCTTGTGAGCTCCGTTCATGATCAAGATCATCTATTTGTAATCCTACATGTTGTGTTTGCAGGGATCCGATGGATATTGAGATGCTATTTCAGACTGATTATCGATTCTATCATGTCTTTATTATTTGTGATCTTGCATGCTCTCTGTTGTTAGTAGATATCTTGGCCAAGTAGATGCTAGAAATCCAAGAGGGAGTATTTATGCTCGATAGTGGGTTCATGCCTCTAGTAATCTAGGGAAGTGATGTAAAACTCTAAGGTACTAGATGTGATGTTGCTACTAGGGAGAAAACAGCAATCCTTTGTTCATAGAACAATCATATTGTTTACTTTACACGCAATGCGTAATGGAATTATCTGTTGCTTGCACCTTAATGCTGGAGGGGTTCGGATGATAACTCAAGGTGGATTATTAGTCATAGATGCAGTTGGATTACGGTCTATGTATAATGTTGTAGTGCCCAATCAAAGCTCATAGGAGTCAAGATGATTAGTATATGCATGTATGTTTTCTAGATGTTTGTCAATTGACCCGCTGTTATTTATTCACCCAACATGTCAGATATCTTAAGGAGAACCACCACTAGTGAACTATGGACCCCGGTCCTTTCTTTTACCATCAATCTACAGTACTCGCTTTACATTTACTTTCGCAAGCTTTACTATCTTCCGCACAATACGCTTAATCCTTTGTTTTCAGCAAAACCGGTGAGATTGACAACCTGACTATAAGTTGGGGGCAAAGTTCTGTGGTTGTGTTGTGCAGGATTCCAAGTTTGCAACAACACCTTGGAGGTGTTTCCTTGCTCCTACTGGTTCGATAAGCTTGGTTTCATAACTGAGGGAAACTTGCTACTGTGCTCATCATACCTTCCTCTTGGGGTTCCCCAACAAGCTCAAGATTTCTTGGGCCATCAATGGTGCTGGTGGAGATGATGATGGTGATGATGATGATGATCCCGATGAAGCCCAGCTTGATGGTGGTGTCGATGGACGATCTCCCTCTCTGGAAGGAATTCTCGGCAGAATTATGTATGCCGAGAGATCTTTCTCTCTGTGTTTTCCGCCCCACAGAGGCGGTGGAATCTTTTTGTGGTTGCCCCTTAGGTATTAGGGTTTCGAGGGGATAATATACGCCAGAGGGGAGAGCCTGGAGTGGGCTAGGGTGGCTACACCACACTGGCTACCTAGGGTCGCCACTGGGTGGTGTGGGCCCTCTGTGGCCCATCTCCACTCCCCCTTCTAGCAATCTTCGTCTTCTGGAAAAATAGAATTTTCCATGTATTTTCCTGAATTTTCTGATCTTCGTGAATTTTGCCTCCAAACAACACCTTTTCCATCAAAATCCTGACTGCGGCGGTCCATTCTCCAAAAGTCATCAACCATGCAAAAACAGATGAAATAACATAAGTATCATCTCTTAATATGAAATATATCATTGAATAACAGTAAATTATGATATAGAATAGTGATGTAAAATGGAAGTATCAGGTAGTGCTAAGGTTCTAGGTAAGCTCAAGTTCATTCTTATAGTTCACTAGTTCATCTTCTAGCTCTGGATAGTAGCTAGGGAAATATCTCAAGGAGCACTTGTACTGGGCATTGGCCCCTGATATAGTAGATCCTTGCAGGAGTAGGAGTGTTACCTCGTCAAGAGGGCTCCGAACCTGGGTACATCGTGTAACACCCTCGAGTCGGCCCTATGCAAGTTTTAGCGATTCCCGCCAAACCCGCATAGAAACGATTCAAAGACGCCCACCAGGCACTTTCGTGCGGGTGGAAAATGAAGTAATACCATTACACAACTGTCCTCGATGGACCCACATAACAGTTATATACAACCACGACTCCATGAGTCAAGAATACAGATATACTATACAAAGATCCAAATAACCTTGAAAATGATATAGCGTCCGACTACGGACAAGATGC
Source organism: Avena insularis (assembly GCA_023614405.1). Classification (NCBI taxonomy): domain Eukaryota; kingdom Viridiplantae; phylum Streptophyta; class Magnoliopsida; order Poales; family Poaceae; genus Avena; species Avena insularis. Next base: position 213,806,256 of record CM042694.1, on the reverse strand, counting down.
AAATGGGGCTAAGAGCCTCAAGAATAACCAATGGCGCCCATAACCCTGCCCAAGCCGTAAGGGTAACCTCGCTAACGACGCCGATCTCAAACCTGCTAAAACAAAAGGGTGCCACAAAGGCAAAGGAAAAGAGGAGCGCCTCAGACGAGGCCAAGACACGGCGAGGTTAGAATTTGCGGCTCTCGCCACATAGGTATGGTGGATCAAGCGCAATACAAGACTAAACAACCTATAAAGACTCAAGAAACTGGCAGCTATTAGAGAGAGATAAGAAAGACCTATCCGATCCAACCTAATAGTAACACCAAACATACGCATCCCGGTATTCCCCTCGAGACCAAACGAGGAAGTCAAACCGAGGAACTCACAGCTAGCGTTTTATCCATTCCGTTATAGTTGAAGCACTTACTAGTCGAGACATAAATAGCATGAGTCATCCTGATAGCATAAGTAGTGGGCAGTTTTAGTTAACATTCCGTTATAGTTGGAACATTTACTAGGCGTATATAATTGTCCCGAGGAATCCCAAACCCAGCAGTTGTTGGCACTTTATCACATTCCATTGGAGTTGCAATACTTACTAGGCAGATATAACAAGACACAAGGAACCCAGCCTCCAGCTTGTTGGCATTTTAATATCCATTTCGTCAGATTTGAATCTTATTACTAGTAACATATTAAGTCAAATTTATAGCACTACTTTAGTTATGCTTGTTTATGATCAAGATACGGTGTTCGAAGTCGTCATAATCATGGACACGGCTTTGAAAGTTTTACCCATAGGTGCACAAATAGCAACACACACTCGATCAACCTCGAAAAACAACTCAAAACCCAACAAGGCTTTCATGACAAAGCAATCACAGGATTCATAAATATTTCAGGGCCACCCCATTGCTACCCGCAATGAAGTTGGTCGGCTCGAGATGGACCCAAGGTTTGCGCCAATGGTCAGAACGACTGGGAACCCAAAATGTGGACTGGGCTTGTCGATACCATGAAAACACTCACGTCTAAAATAGTACAGGTGCTCCACGACAATCGTAAACAAAGCAAGAAGCATGGCATAAGTACATGATAGTAATAAAGCCCCAAACTAGTTTGTGGCCCCAAGAAATAGAAATGAATCAAGCTCGCTCGGGGGTCCACAAGGCCTCCTGATGTGGATAGTGAATAGTCAAGGAACAGGAATCAAGTACTGGGCCCACGGACACAAGTGGACATAAAAACCAAATAGCATATATTGCCCACCGGTGCCTCTTTCATTAGTTATACCAGCAATTTAATAGTTGTATTTAAAGTCATGGTCCTCTCCACCATTAAGCATCTCCACCATTAAGCATGTGCCAACCTTCCAACAATGGTGGGACAACAACGACGCAGCAAAGACTCGAAAGCAAGCAACTACGACTGCAAGGCCGACTGCTCATCAACCAACAGGCAATAGGATGTGTCCAAGACAATATAGAGGCTGCAGGGAATATAAATGGTACACGGAAACTAAAGCATCGCAACACGGATAGCAATAGATCAACAGGAGGAAATAAAGACTATAAATGCAAAATAGGTATAAAGGGGGAGACGTCACCGGGAAACACCGCCGAAGGTTCATATCCGAAGAACTTGTCGATACTCACATCCACTCATCGGCCTAATCCGCGAAGAAGAATACACTAGAAGAAACACCAGATGCAATATTTAATACTACGGCAGAAGATCCGGCATGATTATGATATGATGCGACATGTGCAATTAGGCAAGATAAGCGGAACCGGGTCCCGATAATTAAATATAAGGTTCATGTTATTTAACTACCCCGCAATTTAAATGTTGTCTTAATAGGGCAAAACATGGCATCGGTTCACTATGCAATTTAAATGGAGTCCGGAATAAGACAACAATATCCCGCATATAGACTCCATATTTAATTATGAGGTGAATCGGCATAATGCCCCTAAATGACAAATTATGTGTGCAATCATGAAAATTTTAATATGCAACAAGATATATAATATTTTATAAAATAAGGATAGGCTCGGAGTCTTACGATTCGGTTCGAAGAGATGAAGATATTGTCTTCGGGTAGAAGTTGAAGCAGCGGAAGTAGCTGTCATCGTGGAAGTAGTCGAAGCCAAGGTGGTATATATCGAAGTAGAGGATTCCACTAATCGATACCAGATTGACTCGCATTAATCGGATCTAATAAAACCAAACCAACACTCTTATGAGCATTTAATCAACAGTGCTTGACAAGCAACAAACGTCAGAATCGCAGATCCGAGACAAGACGGCAACGAAATAGTAGAGAAGAAGTGGTGCTACTATTGTGTTGCACGAGACGGAGATAAGCTGGAAGAATTCGACACGCAGAGAGGCCTGGGTCGCACGGCGCTGGTGGATAGGACGCTAGAATTGAGGCCAGCTAGAGACTGTCTAAGCGCCAAGATGTTGGGCGGCTCGGAGTGGAGCGGCCAGGCCACCTCGGGGTCAAAACAGAAGTGGAGAGAACCGGGGTGGAGCGTCTCCTGCCCAAACCAAAGGGCGGGCGGGCATGCGGCGCTCGGCCAAGCTTGTTGTGGTGCACGAAAGGCAAGGCGGCGGCCACCTGCTTTGCTAGCTAGCTGCATCAAAGAGTGGCAGATTAAAGCAACATGAGGAGGTGGTGGAGTGTGTAGCTGGTTTCTGGTGGTGATCGATTGGAGCAAGGATTGGATCAGGTTGATTAGCTCAAGGATAAAAGCAAGGAACGAATGGAGACCTGGTGGTGGTTAATTGGACCAGCACGATGCGCACACGCTGAAGAAACAGATTGGATTTGCAAAATTGGGGAAAGAGAGAAACTTTTGGACAGATTTAGGGCTAGGGTTTGAGAAGGGAAAGTAGAGGATTAGAGTATTTATATAGTCCAAAGTAGACTAGATGGGACTAGTTTTGGGCCAAACTTTTAGACGGGCTTTTTGCCTATTTTTTTATTTTTAGTCAAATAAGAAAATCATTTGTGGTCACATAACGTACCAAAAATATTATTTTGTTTTAGTTTGAAAATAAGAAGAGTAAAACGGAATTAATAAAACCACAAGGATATTTTAGTAAAACGGAAATAGGTTTGTAGCAAAATAGTTTGCAGTCAAAAATTGAGAACAAAAAAATATGAATGATGATGTCATGATGATGCCGTAATTAAAACAACACGCCATTTTCTAGTTCCTATGAAGGGTGCTACAATTCGACACCACTAGAAGGGATCTCGCCCTCGAGATCCACCTCATGGTACCGAAAGAAGGCCGGCGATCTGAATCTTCTAGCTTCGTGTCGATCCTCGCGACACCACTAACAAAGGTTCCTTTTTCGTATTGAATCGGCGACACCACCAACAAGGGGTCGTTGCTTGTGTTCATTGAGAGAACACTCCGGAGAAACAAAGATGAAGATAAAGGTCTCAAAAGATAAGGCCACCTTTAACTTTCGTGGAAGGAGTGAAAATTGCATTGGTCCTCCAATTCAATGTACAAAGCGAATAATAAGAGTAGTGGTATGGTAGCTACTCCATCCCGCACTCAAAGCATTACTCTGTACATGAACAAAAGATTCGTGCAACCAACTCTCAGAATTCAGACTGAAGATCTTGACAAGTGATGACCGGAGAACAAAGGAATGATGCAGGCTCTTCATTAGATCTGACATAGATGAGGTCATCGTGTCGGAAAACACCGGAAGGCACAAGAAGGAACAAAGAGAAGTCCAACAGATGAAGGATTCCTCGGATAGCACAAAGACCGGATGAAGAAACACCGTTACCAAAAGAGGAAGCAAAACCCTGAAGGTACGACGGAAACCCAACCACGAGAATTCCTGGACTCGAAGAATGGGAAGTGAGCAGATTCAAAACATGTAGAGGTAAGAGGAGAATAGCAGAGGGGTAAGGAGTAAAAGTAGGCCTAATCAGATCTATCCAACCGTTTTTGAAAAATAGTTTTGACACTCTACTTCGGCCGTTAGCTAGGTTATCCTACAGGCTAGACTTGTGGGGTATCGCAACTGCTGAGCTCTGATACCACTCTGTAACACCCTCGAATGGGCCCTATGCAAGTTTTAGCGATTCCCGCCAAACCCGCATAGAAACGATTCAAAGACGCCCACCAGGCACTTTCGTGCGGGTGGAAAACGAAGTAATACCATTACACAACAGTCCTTGATGGGACCCACAGAACATATATATACAACAACGACTCCATGAGTCAAGAATACAGATATACTATACAAAGATCCAAATAACCTTGAAAACGATAGAGCGTCCGACTACGGACAAGATGCAAATGGGGCTAAGAGCCCTGAAGAATAACCAATGGCGTCCATAACCCTGCCCAGGCCAAGCCAGAAGGGTAACCCTGCTAACGACGTCGATCTCAAACCTGCTAAAACAAAAGGGGTGTCGACAAAGGGCAAAGGAAAAAGAGGAGCATCAAGATTGAGGCCAAGACACGGCGAGGTTAGAATTCCAGGTTCGCCACATAGGTATGGTGGATCAAGCGGCAGCAGCAAAGACTAAACAACCTATAAAGACTCAGTAAAACTGGCGGCTATTAGAGAGAGATATAAGAAAGACCTATCCGGATCCAACTTGATAGTAACACCAAACATACTCATCTCGTATTCCCCTCGAGACCAAACGAGGAAGTCAAACCGAGGAACTCACACAACTGGCGTTTTATCCATTCCGTTATAGTTGAAGCACTTACTAGTCAGATATAAATAGCACGAGTCATCCTGATAGCATAAGTAGTGGGCAGTTTTAGTTAACATTCTGTTATAGTTGGAATATTTACTAGTCAGATATAATTGTCCTGAGGAATCCCAAAACCCAGCAGTTGTTGGCACTTTTATCACATTCCATTGGAGTTGCAATACTTACTAGGCAGATATAACAAGACACAAGGAACCCCAGCTCCTCTAGTTGTAGGCATTTTTAATATCCATTCTGTTGTATTTGAATCTTATTACTAGTCACATATTAAGTCAAATTTATAGCACTACTTTAGTTATGCTTGTCTATGATCAAGATACTGTGCTCCGAGTCGTCCATAACCACGGACACGGCTTTTAAAGTTTTACCCTCAGGTGCACAAATAGCAACAAACACTCGATAAACCTCGGAAAAACCAACTCAAAACCAAACGAGGCTTTCACGACAAAGCAATCACAGGATTCATAAATATTTCAGGGGGCCACCCCATTAAGCTACCCGCAACGAAGTTGGCCGGCTCCGAGACGGACCCAGGGTTTGCGTCAATGGCTATAAACGACTAGGAACCCAAAAATGTGACTGGGCTTGTCGATACCACGAAAACACTCCGCATCCAAAATAGTACAGGTGCTCCACGCACAATCGTAAACAAAGCAGTAAAGCATGGCATAATGTCAACACCCGGATTTTTAATCCTAGATGCCCGTTATGCCATACCTCGCAATCCTGTGATTACCATTTTTGCAGACATAATGGATTGATATCACAAGACATCATCCATTACAAAACCATACATAAGGTTTTACACAAATAAGGATCTCATGATCTAGTCTTTAATACAACAAGCAGCGGAAATAAACGATAAGCGTAGCGGTGGGTCCATCTTCGGGCACAGTAATGTCGAAGGTAGATAATCCTAGTTATCATAGTCATCCTGTGACCATCATCTTGGTAATCTCCTTCATAGTCTGCCATAATAATAGCCAGGACAAAAGCCATGATTAGTCTTTAAGTACTCGCAAACTACTACTAACAAGGGGTATAATTCTAAGTTAAAGTACTAAATCTAAGTTAACTATCAAGTTAAGTTTGAAACCTAAGCTGAGTTCGTAGCAAAGAAAGATAAAGTAAGATTCTAGAATCACTTAAGTTGGGAAGCTATTATCATCAACACAACCTTGTTGTGGTCAAGTAAAAGTTCATCATTCCTTTCAAGTTATTTAGAAATCATCTGACAACTAAACAGGTGGCCATTCCAATTGTCCATAACCGCAGACGTGGCTATTCAATAGTTTGACACTCGCAGAGGTGGTACACTTTCACCACAAGATTCGATACATCTATCGTGGATAACCCTAAATCATCATACTTAGTATGCGATAATCAAACATAACCTTCCCTTTACACACCCTACTACAAGCACCTCTCCTATGAGCATGGCCTCCCAACCATGACCATCACCATCTTGGGCACTGCATAGGTGAACATCATTGAGAGGTAGCCTCAGCTCAAACCTCTCCAGTGAGGGAACTAATACTAATGCATATAAATTTCCAGCTAAGCCTTACCCAATTCATGTAATGTGGTTGTACGGTAAATTTGGAATGGTATCGCATCCCAATCCAACCATCAGTTTTATAAAAGGGTTAAGGCTCATGCCTCATCATTTTCATCATCATAAACCAGTTGTGTTTCTCAACACATGTCAAAACATCTCAATAGAATGACTCGTCATTCCAAGGTTTTCATAATTCATTTTCACCAAGTGTTCCCATCTAAAGTGACTCAAGTTTTTGATCTATACTAAGGTACTAAGTTAAGAGTGTTCACTAAAGTGGAAAGATGGGATCAATCTCATGCCATAGAATGACATCTAAAGGTTTCTAAGTAGGTCAAGTTTTATAGTCTTTATGCTACCTTCAAGATTAAGTAAAGAACTTTGTGTAAACTAAGGGAGGTAAAACTTGTCAATAAGACCTGTCAGGTACTAATAGTAAATGGGTGTGATCAAAGCATGCTTAAGGCATCTTTGCTAAACCATCTAGTTTTATTCTAGCTTGCTAACAATAGCTTGCTAAAGTATGTTTTGCAAGGGTTAGCTTGCCACTAATAGCTTGCCTTGGTTGGTGCAGTGGTTGAAGTTTTCTTCTTCTTCTTCTTCTTGGTAGAACTCCTCCTCCTCAAAGCTTGGCTGGTACTAGCGCCTATAAATACATAGGAGTAGACAATCACCAAACAATACTTAACTAGGCTAAGTAGCATTCTAAAACAAACAATTGATGATCTATTATCATCACAAGCATCACAAGTTTAATTCAATAGTTTCAACCTTTTTATTTTGGAAAAGTAATTTCTACTCATTGAAATATTAACTAAAATTTAATATTCACCACCAAAATATGGGATCATGTGGACCCATGTCCTCACCACATATTCTAACATGTGGGAATGAGATTTAAAGGTTGGATCAATATTACTTTGGTTTAAGTTTATTATTTAATGATTTAAAGTGACTAGAAATGCCTATATAGCATTATTTTGGTACTAGTCCAAAGTCACTACATGTAAACCTTAATATTATTACATATTTATATAGATATGATGAAATGTGATTTTTGAGAGTTGGAATCAACTCAAAAGTTAACTTGGTTGATTTTATAAAAATGTTTCAAGTTGCAAAAGCTTCTGTCTTCTTATTTTCATTAGGAGAGATCTATAACTCTAATTGAATTAAATCCAACGGGCTTGGATAGATCATTTTAATACCTTTCAGAAAAAATTGGTTTCATGCAATTTGGATTTCTAAAACTCTCTGAATTGATTTCCATCCTAGTGGTCAGAAACTAGATTCAAACTAAAAGAAAAATCTAGATTTGAATCTGCGGGCTAACGCGGGAAAAGGAATGGGCCGGTCCAATGGCACTCCGCGGCACGGGGCTCAGTTGATAGGGGGTCCCGCGTGTCAGCGGCACTTAACACGCGAAACGGTACGCGCGCTGTGAGCTGTGCGATTAGAGGCTAGATTTACGGCTGAGGGTCGTCATCAACGACGAACAGGTCACCGGCGAGCTCGAACCCTAGCGGCTCGGTGGGGGTCTACTGGGGCGCATTGTGGCTCCAGCGGGGTCGGCGAGGCGGGCAAACGAAGTGGAAGACGGGCAAGGCGAGGCGTGGTCACGGTGGAGCTTGGGGTGGTCGCAATCAACGGCACCCTTCTCCTCCAGAGGCAGCTGCCCTGCCCAACCCGGAAGCTGCCCACTTGCTCCGGCGAGAGGTGGGTGAGGTTTAGAGAGGTGAGGGGAGTGGAATGGTGTGGAGAAGAATGGCTGGGGAGGGCTCCTTTTATAGGCCCGGCGGTGAGACCGAGCGGGATGGGCGGTCGACGGTGGCAACATGGCTACGGCGAGCTAGTGGCATTGCTGGGGATGGAGATCGATGGGCGGTCCCCTGGAGGTGCTCTAGGATTTAAATGCGGCCGTAGGGGCGGTGGTATGCGGTCTGGGCGAGGTGGCGCTCTGAGAGGCAGAGGCGGTGGTGTCCACGGCGAGCGGTGGCTGTGGGGCTTTGGGCGGCGAACGGGGGTGTCTGGGGTGTTCTCCAGGTCAAGGCGGTAAAGGCGCGGCCGCTGCTAAGGCGGTCTCAGGCGAGCAGGGACAAGGCCTGGGGGCGGCTGGCCTGCTCGACAAGCTCCCGGGCGTGGCGGTTCGGCTGCTCGCCTCTGCCTCCGGCCCTGCTGGTTGGGCGGTGGAGGTGGACCACTGGCAAGATGCTAGACATGAGGAGAGGGGCTGGAGAGGGCTGCTGCTGCAAGTGCACGGTCGGCCGGCGAGAGAGGGATCGGCATGGCAGTGCAGTGCGGCTAGGGGGTAGAGAAGAGGCTGGGGTTGGTCTGGTCTGGCTTGAGGGGGGACAAGGTTATCAAAGCACTAAAGAATTGCTAGACAAAATCAGCCCAAAACAGTAATAGTTAGGCCTTAATGATCTTGCTAACAAGGTGTTTGACAAAATGGCCGAAAGAGAAAAAGTTTTGAATTTTGAGTTCAAAATTTTTGAGTGATCTCCACTAGTGATAGGTAGTCTCTGGTTGCAAGGGTTTTGAAAATGGAGCACAAAAAGATGGTTTTTGAAATAGGGGTGATCTATGCATATGCATTAGATTCAATTTTCAACTGTCATTTAAAATAGCTAACAGAATGTTTTTAGCAGATCCAAAGGTGGGCCTTGGTACCTCATTATGTGTACTAGCAAGGGTTATAAAGATCAAGAATTGTTTCTGTTAAGAATTGAGTACTAGGAATATCCAAGGTAGGCATGAGAGTTAGATTTGTCAAAATGACCATTCTTTCTTTTTAATTCTTTTTTATTTGATTTTCTTTAGGAAAAGTTTGGGAATGATGTAGATGATGTTTAAATCACCTAAGAAACATTTTACAAGCATTGGATCAATCAATCATGGCAATTCAAACAACTCCTATTTTAAATGCACACATATATGAATGCTTTCATTTTAAATTTGGAAAAGTTTTTGTTAACCCCATTCTTGGATGATTTGATCATGATAAGCTTGGATTAAAGTTTTGGGATGTTACAAACCTTCCCCCCTTAAACAAAATCTTGTCCCGAGGTTTACAAAGAAAACTAGGAACTAAAGAGATTTGGAAACTCGTCCTAATGTAATCTTCGTTCCCAAGTAGCTTCCTCCTCAGTATGGTTGCTCCAATCAATCTTGAGGAACTTGATACTCCTGGTCCTGTGGTTCTGTAGGCTTCCTCTAAGATACGGGTGGGTACTTCCGATAGGTCAGGTCATTGTTAATTTCCAGCTCGGATCGATGTTCTTGAAAACTTCAATGCCCTCAGAACTTCCAAGCATTTATGAAGTAACGAGATATGGAACACATTGTGATGGTGACATCTCTTCGTGAAGTTCCAATGGTACAATACTTCTCCTCATGGTTCGTAATCTTGAAAGGTCCGATATATCTCGAGCTAACTTTCCTTCGACTAAAGCGTTGAGTTCCCTTCAATGGTGAAACCTTGAGATATACGAAATCTCCGACATTGAAAGTCAGGTCTCTCCTTCTCTTGTCAGCATAGCTCTTCTGTCTGGATTGGGCGGTTTTGAGGTGCTCATGGACTTTGTGAACTTTCTCTTCTGCTTCTCGGAGAATGTCAGGTCCAAAGATCTGACTCTCTCCTACTTGCGACCAATTCAAAGGGGTACGACACTTTCTTCCGTATAGGAATTCAAATGGTGCCTGCAAACTATCTTGATAACTGTTGTTATATGAGAATTCTGCGAAAGGCAGGCAGTCTTCCCATTTTGATCCGTATTCCAACACACAAGCTCTAAGCATATCCTCCAAGATCTGGTTGACTCTCTCAGTTTGTCCATCTGTTTATGGTGATACGGTGCTGAAGTTCAACTTGGTTCCTAAACCTTCCTGAACTTTCGCCAAAATCTTGAAGTAAACCGGGTTCCTCGATCGATATGATGGTCTTGGGGGTACCATGCATTAACAATTCTAGCAATGTACAACTCGCTAGTTTTGCACTCGGGTAGGTTGTCTTGACTGGTATGAAGTGGGCTACCTTTGATAGTCTATCAACTATGACCTAGATTGAGTCATTCCCCCTACTGGAAGTAGGTAAACCGGTCATAAAGTCCATTCCGACGGAATCCCATTTCCATTCCGGAATCTGCAATGGTTGCAATAGTCCTGCAGGTCTCTGATGCTCTGCTTTGACTCTTTGACAGATGTCACATTTGGTGATGTAGCTTCCGATCTCTCTCTTCATCTTGTGCCACCAAAATTGCTCTTTCAAATCTTGATACATCTTTGTTCCTCCGGGGTGGATAGAATAAAGAGTGTCGTGAGCTTCCTTCATGATAACCGCCTTCAGCTCTGAATTTGCTGGCACACAGATACGTCCTTTGTACCACAGTACACCTTCTTCATCTTTGGTGAATCCAGGTACCTTGCCTGTACCAATATGACGTTTGATTCTATCGATACTTTCATTCCCTTCCGGCTTCCTTGATTTGGCTAATCAAAGTGGGTTGAAGTTCAATGCTAGCTAGGAATCCTTTTCTAACTAACTTAGTCCTGAACTGCTCCAACTCCTCATACAAACTTGGTTGCTTCTCTTTGATCATGGTGTTCAGCCTACACGGCAATCTGCTAAGAGCATCCGCTACCACATTGGCTTTGCCAGGGTGATAGTGAATGTCAAGGTCATAATCCTTGATTAACTCTATCCATCTTCTTTGCCTCATATTCAGCTCCTTCTGGGTGAAGATATACTTCAAGCTCTTATGGTCCGAGTAAATCTCACAACGATTACACATCAAATAATGACGCCATGTCTTCAATGCTAGAACCACGGCTGCTAGCTCAAGATCATGGGTCGGATAGTTCTGCTCATGCTGCTTCAGTTGTCGAGACGCTGCGATGACTTTGCCTTCTTGCATCAATACACATCCTAGACCAATCTTGATGCATCACAATACACATCAAACGGCTTCTTGATGTCCGCATGATCAAAATTGGGGCTGATATCAATCTCTTCTTTAGCTCCTGAAACGGCTTCACACTTGTCATCCATTCAAACTTCTTGTCCTTCTTCAACAATTGGGTCATTGGTCGGCTATGCTCGAGATTCCTTCTATGAACTTGCGGTAATATCCCGCTAATCCGAGAAATGAACGAACTTGGGTTTGATTGGTTGGGGCTTCCCATTCTTCGACATCTTTGATGTTGGTGGGATCAACAGAGACTCCTCCGGCAGACACAATATGTCCTAGGAATCCTACTTCTTTCGCATAAAACTCACACTTGCTGAACTTGGCATATAACCGATGTTCTCGCAGGGTTCTAGGATGATTCTCATATGTTGCTCATGCTCTTCTTCGACTTGAGTAGATAAGGATGTCGTCGATAAACACAACTACAAACTTATCGAGGAAATTCATAAAGATCTTATTCATGAGATTCATGAAATAAGCAGGGGCATTGGTTAATCCAAAAGACATAACCGTATACTCGTATAAACCATAGTGGGTAGTAAAGGCGGTCTTCGAATATCCGCTAATTAATCTTAAGTTGGTGATAACCACCCTAAGATCAATCTTTGAGAATACGATCTGCAAATAACTGATCAAATAGATCCTCTATCTTTGGCAAGGGGTACTTGTTCTTGATGGTGACATCATTCAACTTTCGTAGTCTGCATACACGCACGGTTGCCTCCATCTTTCTTGTCGCATTTAATAACACCGGTGATCTCCATGGCGACGCACTTGGTTGAATCAAACATGTTGCTAACATGGCATCCAACCGCTTCTTCAGTTCTACTAACTCGAGGGGTTCATGGTATAGGGTCTCCGGCTATAGGTCCAGCCCGGGATTAGTTCGATAATGAACTCAATATTCCTATCCGGGGCATACCGCAATTCATCTCGAATACGCCTGGTATTCAGCACTACTCGACTTGGTCAATGGTAGGTGGCTACACTCTTGTTGCACTTGAATTGACAGGTAAGGTTTCGAGATATGCTCTCGTTACTCCGTAACTACTGGTCATGGTGATGGCTTTCTTAGCACAATTTATCAGTCCTTTATGCCTTGACATCCAATCCATACCTAGTACTACTTCCAAAACTTTGGTTCCAAGTACAATTAGGTTGGCATAAAAATCTATCCCATGTATTCGATAGGTACAGCTTTGCAAATTTTTCTAGCTTTTGTTGTTGAACCGGGATTTGAACTATCATGACATGCTTCAGTTGGTTGGGCTTAATCTTACTAGTGCATACAAATTCTTCAGGAAAATGAATGCGATGCTCCGTAATCAAACAATACTCTTGCTAAAACTGAGTTGATGTAAAACATACCCAAAGACTACATCCGGCGCTTCGGGCTTCTTCGCTCATGTGGAAGAGACGACTGCTATAAGTTGTCGGGTTCCCCTGGGCAAATCTCCTTCCTGGTTGAACACGACGCCGCCGAGCTGGGCATTAGCGGCAGTCTTCTTGGGACACTCATTAGAGTAGTGACCCTTCACTCCACACTCAAAACAAGTGATTTGGGACTTGTCCTTGACTACGACAGTGCGAGCATTGCTGCCGCCTAAAAGTGCGTTGTTGTTGTTGTTGTTCTTGGGAGGCACGGCTGAAGTTGTTGGCATTGCCGAGTTGTGATTGTTTCCTCCGACTTCACATTTCCTCCGCTACTGGCTGGGGTAGCTTGGGCGAGAATTTGGGGTCGGTTGTTCCTTGGTGCATATCCCGTGAGGGGTTAGGACGGTACTTCGGTGACTACTGATCCATCGCTGCATCATACGACGCTTGCGGTTGTCGTTTGCCTGGTTAATCTTCCCTTCCATCTGAATGGCAAAGTCGACTAGCTCTTCGAGATCCTGGAAAGGGATGTTGATGAGGACAGTCTGCATCTCATCATGCAATCCATTTAAGAATCTCTCCTTCTTCTTGGCCTCCGTGTTGATTTCATCCGTGCATATCCGCAAGTGACAAGAATTTGTCACGGTACTCTACCACACCAATCTTCCTTGCTTCAGTTCACGGAATTCATCTCTCATCCTATTGACAAGACCTTGCAAAGACATGGGTGCGGGCTGAACTTGACCTTGAATGCTTCCCAGTCATCACCGGCCATGGTTCATATTGCGGATGCTATTCCACCAAGCTCTTGCATCTCCCGCCAGATAGTGGGTGGCGAAGAGAACTTTCTCATTCTCATCAACTACTGCAACTTCGAGGTTGTTTTCCATGGTCTGTAACCAATCATCAGCATCTAATGGGTTCTCAGATTGGTTGAAGATTGGGGGATTGGTGTTCTGAAAGTTTTTGAGTTTAGATCCATGGTGATCCTGATTTCCATGTCCTTGGTTGTTGAGAGCCATTTGGGCGATCTGCTGTAATGTTGCTAAGTTGGCTTGACGCCGCCCTGCTTGCTTCATGTCCGCTGGCGAGATTCTCGCAAGATCTACAGATTGGGTCCTCGATTTAGCTGCTCCCTCCTTGGTTTCCACGAGTCATCTCAAGATTGAGATAGATATAGGGTAAGAGGGATATTCTAAGGTTCATGGTTTTGGGTTTCCAAAGCTACAACTTTGAGTTAGACTCAGGTTTTTCAACTAACTTCATTTTCATTCATGCAAGCAAGCACACGATACAACACACACCACAACAATCAAAGGGGAAAATAGATGGTTTGAAGAACCATTCTGCAAGTTACGATACAAAGAGATGATACATCTCATGCTACGACAGTGCTCTAGTGCATCTACTCATCATCGATGAAGTCGGAGTCTTCATCATCAAGTAGAAGTCCACATCCTCGCCGTAAAATCGCCATCGCTACGAGGTAAGAATCCATATCTCCTTGGATGTCTTCACCTCATCATCTTCTTCTTTGGCGGAAAGTCAGCTTCTTGCTCCTTGACGGTCTTCGAGGTCGGCCACCTTCTTGCGAATACGGGCGATGGTGCGATCCTTCTTGCACGGCGACAAAGAGATCGCGATCTTGGACGAAAGCAGGCGAAAGTCTGGGCCTTCCGTCGGCAATGGCACGGTTCTGGTTGGCTAACTCTCCGCATTGTCCGGCCTGCTTGCCGGTCATGAAGCAAGAAGTCAATATTCTCCACTTGACTCCTCAACTCTGGGTGACTTGGCATCTCCATCGGCATTCCCATGAAGTCACGTCTTGCATAGTGGGCAAAACGGGTTCCTTGAATCTTGTTGACGCTGAGGACACATAGACGTGCGAGAGCTTCATGCATTGCCCTGGCTAATCCATCTAGCCAGTTGTTCTCTCTCACGGAGAACTGAATTCTTCCAGAAGTTGGTGCTTCAATGCTTCCTCGAAGATCTACGGTGACTAGCAATTGTAGGTCTCCTCCTGGGGGTCCTGGAAGTTGAGCTCCAAGAAACTCCGGATGTGGGCCCCAAGAATCTGATAGTGAATCCAGATCCTCTCAAGATCAGTCACCTCCGCTTCCCAACTGGTAAAACTTGCTGAACTGAGTCTCCATCTACAAGAATTTAGGATGAGGAAGTTAGTGAAGTGATCAAGGGTGTCAAATTTTAAGTAGTAATGTAAGAATTTTGAGGAACATGTATTTTTGAGAAAGAATGAGTTCACAAGGGTAAGAGGGAAAATGGTTTTTCATAAATACTCACTTTGGTTTTGAAGCTAAGTTTTTGGTTTGGACGTCCATTCTAACTAGGGTCTCCTATGGTCAGGATGGCTCTGATACCAACTTGTCAACACCCGGATTTTTAATCCCAGATGCCCGTTATACCATACCTCGCAATCCCAGGATTACCATTTTTTCGAGACATAACGGATTGTATATCATAGTACATCATCCATTACAAACCATACATAAGGTTTTACACAAATAAGGATCTCATGATCCAGTCTTTAATACAACAAGCAGCGGAAATAAACGATAAGCGTAGCGGTGGGGTCCATCTTCGGGCACAGTAATGCCGACGAGGCAGATAATCCTAGTTATCATAGCCGTCCTGCTGACCATCATATTGGTAATCTCCTTCATAGTCTGGCCATAATAATAGCCAGGGACAAAAGCCATGAGTACTCTTTAAGTACTCGCAAACTACTACTAACAAGGGGTATAATTCTAAGTTAAAGTACTGAATCTAAGTTAACTATCAAGTTAAGTTTGAAACCTAAGCTGAGTTCATAAGCAAAGAAAGATAAAGTAAGATTCTAGAATCACTTAAGTTGGGAAGCTATTATCATCAACACAACCCTGTTGTGGTCAAGTAAAAGTTCATCATTCCTTTCAAGTTATTTAGAAATCATCTGACAACGAAACAGTATGGCCATTCCAATTGTCCATAACCACGGACGCGGCTATTCGAATAGTTTGACACTGCAGAGGTGGTACACTTTCACCACAAGATTCGATACATCCGCTGTGGATAACCTCAATCATCATACTTAGTATGCAGATAATCAAACATAACCTTCCCTTTACACACCCTAGTACAAGCACCTCTCCTATGAGCATGGCCTCCCAACCATGACCATCAGTCATCTTGGGCACTACATAGGTGGACATCATTGAGAGGTAGCCTCAGCTCAAACCTCTCCCGTGAGGGAACTAATACTAATGCATATAAATTTCCAGCTAAGCCTTACCCAATTCAGGTAATGTGGTTGTACGGTAAATTTGGAATGGTATCGCATCCGAATCCAACCATCAGTTTTATAAAAGGGTTAAGGCTCATGCCTCATCATTTTCATCATCATAAACCAGTTGTGTTCCTCAACACATGTCAAAACATCTCAATATAATGACTCGTCATTCCAAGGTTTTCATAATTCATTTTCACCAAGTGTTCCCATCTAAAGTGACTCAAGTTTTTGATCTATACTAAGGTACTAAGTTAAGAGTGTTCACTAAAATGGAAAGATGGGATCAATATCATGCCATAGAATGACATCTAAAGGTTTCTAAGTAGGTCAAGTTTTATACTCTTTATGCTACCTTCAAGATTAAGTAAAGAACTTTGTGTAAACTAAGGGAGGTAAAACTTGTCAATAAGACTCGGGGTACTAATAGTAAAATGGGTGTGATCAAAGCATGCTTAAGGCATCTTTGCTAAACCATCTAGTTTTATTCTAGCTTGCTAACAATAGCTTGCTAAAGTATGTTTTGCAAGGGTTAGCTTGCCACTAATAGCTTGCCTTGGTTGGTGCAAAGGTTGAAGTTTTCTTCTTCTTCTTGGTAGAACTCCTCCTCCTCGAAGCTTGGTCTGTACTAGCGCCTATAAATACATAGGGAGTAGACAATCACCAAACAATACTTAACTAGGCTAAGTAGCATTCTAAAACACACAATTGATGATCTATTATCATCACAAGCATCACAAGTTTAATTCAATAGTTTCAACCTTTTTATTTTGGAAAAGTAATTTCTACTCATTGAAATATTAACTAAAATTTAATATTCACCACCAAAATATGGGATCATGTGGACCCATGTCCTCACCACATATTCTAACATGTGGGAATGATATTTAAAGGTTGGATCAATATTACTTTGGTTTAAGTTTATTATTTAATGATTTAAAGTGACTAGAAATGCCTATATAGCATTATTTTGGTACTAGTCCAAAGTCACTGCATGTAAACCTTAATATTATTACATATTTATATAGATATGATGAAATGTGATTTTTGAGAGTTGGAATCAACTCAAAAGTTAACTTGGTTGATTTTATAAAAATGTTTCAAGTTGCAAAAGCTTTTGTCTTCTTATTTTCATTAGGAGAGATCTATAACTCTAATTGAATTAAATCCAACGGGCTTGGATAGATCATTTTAATACCTTTCAGACAAAATTGGCTTCATGCAATTTGGATTTCTAAAACTCTCTGAATTGATTTCCAAACTAGTGGTCAAAAACTAGATTCAAACTAAAAGAAAAATCCAGATTTGAATCTCTGGGCTAACGCGGGAAAAGGAATGGGCCGGCCCAGTGGTGCTCCATGGCCGGGCTCAAATGACAGGGGGTCCCGCGGTCAAGGGTACTTAACACGCTAAACGGCACGCTGCGGTCAGCCGCATGATTAGAGGCTAGATCTATGGTTGAGGGTCGCCGTCGACGACGCAACAGGTCGCCGTGAGCCTCAACCCCAGCGGCCGGTGGGGGCTCACTGGGCGTACCAGGGCTCCAGGGGGGTCGGCGAGGTGGGCAAACAAAGTGGAAGACGACGGCGAGGCGAGGCATGGTCACGGCGGAGCTTGGGGTGGTCGCAATCAACGACACCCTTCTCCTCCAGAGGCGGTGGCTCCGGCTCCAATTCCGGCGAGCTGCTGCTCCACTTGCTCCGGCGAGAGGTGGGTGAGGTTCAGAGAGGTGAGGGGAGTGGAATGGTGTGGAGAAGAATGGCTGGGGAGGGTTCCTTTTATAGGCCCGACGGTGAGACCGAGCGGGATGGGCGGTCGACGGTGGCGACATGGCTACGGAGAGCTAGCGGCATGGCTGGGGATGGCGATCGATGGGCGGTCCCCTGGCGGTGCTCTAGGATTTAAATGCGGCCATAGGGGCGGTGGTATGTGGTCTAGGCGAGGTGGCGCTCTGAGAGGCAGAGGCGGCGGTGTCCACGGCGAGCGGTGGCTGTGGGGCTTTGGGCGGCGAACGGGGGTGTCTGGGGTGTTCTCCAGGTCGAGGCGGAGTGGTGGGTGCGGGCTGCTGCCAAGGGGCAGTCTATGCGAGCGGGGACAGTACACGCTCTGGGGGCAGCGTCGGCCTGCTCGACAAGCTCTGGGCGCGGCGGTTCCTGGCCGCTCTGCCCTCTGTCTCTGGCCTGGGGCTGGTTGGGCGGTGGAGGTGGACCACTGGCAAGCTGCTAGACATGAGGAGAGGGGCTAGAGAGGGCTGCTGGTGCAAGTGCACGGTCGGCCGGCGAGAGAGGGCTCGGCATGGCAGTGCAGTGCGGCTAGGGGGTAGAGAAGATGATCAAAGCACTACAGAATTGCTAGACAAAATCAGCCCAAAACAGTAATAGTTAGGCCTTAATGATCTTGCTAACAAGGTGTTTGACAAAATGGCCGAAAGAGAAAAAGTTTTGAATTTTGAGTTCAAAATTTTTGAGTGATCTCCACTAGTGATAGGTAGTCTCTGGTTGCAAGGGTTTTGAAAATGGAGCTCAAAAAGATGGTTTTTGAAATAGGGGGGATCTATGCATATGCATTAGATTCAATTTTAAACTGTCATTTAAATAGCTAACAGAATGTTTTTAGCAGATCCAAAGGTGGGCCTTGGTACCTCATTATGTGTACTAGCAAGGGGTATAAAGATCAAGAATTGTTTCTGTTAAGAATTGAGTACTAGGAATAGCCAAAGTAGGCATGAGAGTTAGATTTTTCAAAATGACCATTCTTTCTTTTTAATTCTTTTTTATTTGATTTTCTTTAGGAAAAGTTTGGGAATGATGTAGATGATGTTTAAATCACCTAAGAAACATTTTACAAGCATTGGATCAATCAATCATGGCAATTCAAACAACTCCTATTTTAAATGCACACATATATGAATGCTTTCATTTTAAATTTGGAAAAGTTTTTGTTAACCCCATTTTTGGATGATTTGATCATGATAAGCTTGGAATAAAGTTTTGGGATGTTACACATAAGTATATGATAGTAATAAAGCCCCAAACTAGTTTGTGCCCCAAGAAATAGAAATGAATCAAGCTCTGGCTCAGGGGGTCCATAAGGCCTCCCAGATGTGGATAGTGCGAATAGTCAAGGAACAGGAATCAAGTACTCGGGGCCTACGGGACACAAGTGGACATAAAAACCAAATAGCATATATTGCCCACCGCTGCCTCTTTAATTAGTTATACCAGCAATTTAATAGTTGTATTTAAAGTCATGATCCTCTCCACCATTAAGCATCTCCACCATTAAGCATGTGCCAACCTTCCAACAACGGTGGGACAACAACGACGCGAAGCAGCACCTGAGCAAGCAACTACGACTCGCAAGACCGACTGTCTATCAACCAATAGGCAATAGGATGTGTCCAAGGCAATATAGAGGCTGCAGGGAATATAAATGGTACACGGAAACTAAAGCATCACAACACGGATAGCAATAGATCAACAGGAGGAAATAAAGACTATAAATGCAAAATAGGTAGAAGGGGGAGAGACGCTCGCCTAGGAAACACTGCCGAAGGTTCATATCCGAAGAACTTGTCGATACTCGCATCCACTCATCAGCCTAATCCGCAAAGAAGCAAACACTAGAAGAAACACCAGATGCAATATTTAATACTACGGCAGAAGATCCGGTATGATTATGATATGATGCAGATGCGGTGCAATTAGGCAGTATTAAGCGGAACCGGGGTCCCGACAATTAAATATAAGGTTCATGTTATTTAACTACCCCGCAATTTAAATGTTGTCTTAATAGGGCAAAACATGGCATCGATTCGCTACGCAATTTAAATGGAGTCCGGAATAAGACAACAATATCCCGCATATAGACTCCATATTTAATTATGAGGTGAATCAGCATAATGCCCCCAAATGACAAATTATGTGTGCAATCATGAAAATTTTAATATGCAACATGATATATAATATTTTATAAAATAAGGATAGGCTCAGAGTCTCACGATTCGGTTCGAAGAGATGAAGATATTGTCTTCGGGTAGAAGTTGAAGCAGCGGAAGTAGCTATCATCGTGGAAGTAGTCGAAGCCAAGGTGGTATATATCGAAGTAGAGGACCCCACGAATCGATACTAGATTGACTCGCACACTGGATCGAATAAAAACCAAACCAACACTCTTACAAGCATTTAATCAAACAGGTGCCGACAAGCAACATCGCAATCGCAGATCCGAGACAAGACTAAGAACGAAACAAGAGAGAAGAAGTGGTGCTACTATTGTGTTGCACGAGACAGAGACAAGCTGGAACAATTCGACGCACAGAGAGGCCTGGGTCGCAAGGTGCTGGTGGATAGGATGCTAGAATTGAGGCCAGCTAGAGACTGTCTCGCGTGCCAAGATGTTGGGCGGCTCGGAGTGGAGCGGCCAGGCCAGCTCGGGGTCAAAACAGAAGTGGAGAGAACCGGGGTGGAGCGTCTCCTGCCCCAAACCAAAGGGCGGGCGGGCATGCAGAGCTCGGCCAAGCTTGCTGCTGTGCACGAAAGGCAAGGCGGCGGCCACCTGCTTTGCTAGCTAGCTGCATCATAGAGTGGCAGATTAAAGCAACATGAGGAGGTGGTGGCGTGTGTAGCTGGTTTCTGGTGGTGATCGATTGGAGCAAGGATTGGATCAGGTTGATTAGCTCAAGGATAAAAGCAAGGAACGAATGGAGATCTGGTGGTGGTTAATTGGACCAGCACTATGCGCACACGTTGAAGAAACGGATTGGATCTGGAACATTGGGGAAAGAGAGGAACTTTTGGACAGATTTAGGGCTAGGGTTTGACAAGGGAAAGTAGAGGATTAGGGTATTTATATAGTCCAAAGTAGACTAGATGGGACTAGTTTTGGGCCAAACTTTTAGACGGGCTTTTTGCCTATTTTTTTATTTTTAGTCAAATAAGAAAATCATTTGTGGTCACATAACGTACCAAGAATATTATTTTGTTTTAGTTTGAAAATAAGAAGAGTAAAACGGAATTAATAAAACCATAAGGATATTTTAGTAAAACGAAAACATGTTTGTAGTAAAATAGTTTGCAGTCAAAAATTGAGAAAAAAAATATGAATGATGATGTCATGATGATGCACAGAATTAAAACAACACGCGATTTTCTAGTACTTGTTTTAGCGGGGTGCTACACATTGCTGTGTCTACGGTGTCTGTGCCTAACCCGTTACGAGTAGCCACCACTACCATCCTGATTGTTCCCTCTCATGCCAACCTCGATGGCACTTTCGTATTCCACACCATGATAACTGATCTGTGTGGTGGTGTTCCGGGTCCAATGATTGGAGGCTGCTACGGCCAGGCTTCATAGGCTTCAAGGGTATACCCTTATTACTCGCTAATTGTAGTTTATTGTGGATTCTTATGAGGGCTATTGAATGTGGTATATTAGCATGTTAGTTGTAAGAATATTGTGACAGAGGATTAGTAGTATATTTGTAGATTGTATTGTGTCCTGGTGCTTAGTATATGACGATTTACGGGTTTTTTAGGTCGGCAAAATATGTCAGATTTAGTAAAGTTCAGGTTTTACTACGGTAATGGTGTTGTCAGAAGAAATGATCAGGGAGCTGATCTAAGTGAGTTTCATTACATTGATATAGAGTTGCCAGCCCCTCAAACATGGACCATTAGTTAGTTGAAGGACGGGTTGTATGGTTCCTTAGACCTTCCTCAAACAAATACCATTGGTGTGCATGCATTGTGATCAAAGTCTAGATCACCACCTTTGTTTCATTTGAGACCAATAGAACATGATCCCTAAATGGTTGCGTTGGCTGAAAGGTTGTGAAACCAGGAGAGTTAACCCCGTGGCCTTAGTGCTTCATGTGGTGAAGGAGATCTCTTTGCCCGAACACGAGGAGGGTGGGTATGATAATGACCAGAGCAGTCAAGCCCAACCTGGAGGTGGCGGTTATGATTATGTTCAGATCAGTCAAGCCCAAGATGGAGGTGGCGGTTATGATTATCGTTAGGGAAGTTATGCACACACTAGAGGTGGTGGTTATGATTCTGGCTAGAGCAGTTATGCACACTCTGGAGGTCTTGGTTTTGAATCAGGGGAGAGTATTTAGGCAACATGAGAAGATATATTTAGTGGAGACACGGATGAGGACGAGATATACGATGGTCTCTTGAAAAATTAGATTGAAGCGGAAGATTCAAATGGCAATAGTGATATCGCTTAATTATTCCGGCGAGTCTGATGAAGAATTAGAGGCACTGCTTCCTACATCATGGAATAATGACTTCTCGACAGCAATGAATGTGAATGATGGCATGATTCTTCCTGGCAGTATCACGAGAACAACATCTCCAAGGATGCCATGTATCCTAGCAAGAGACATTTAGAAGAATTCATTGCATGGGCAATGTCCATGCAACGGTCCTTAGAACCACAAAGGTCATCTCAAAAATATTTGACAATGGTTTGCACGACTCTAGGTTGTACCGCATGGGTTCATGGCTACGTACCTAATTATGACACCAACTAGTAGTGCACACATGTCTACTTCCAAGTGTCCTTCAGGAGCATTGTAACCTTACTGCACTCTCGCTCAATCGTTATACACGGAAATACTAGAGAACAAAGTGATGAAGGTGAAATTTATCATCAAATAAAGTTGTTGTCAGATTTTGTTAAAAAAATCCATATGGTAAGGCTTGGAGGACTAAGCATAGGGTACTCAAGGAAAGATTTGGTTCATTTCTAGATGGATGTGACTATGTTGTTCGGATGCTCGATAGATCACCGGCTAGGAACCTAGGCACCTATGTCGACATCCAACACTTTACGCTGCCACATGAACCTAATTTGAGGGTGCTACATTGAGTGTTCTTCTCTTTTTATATATGCATAGAAGCTTTCAATCACTACTGACTAGTGATATATGTAAATGGGACATTTCTCACTGGCAAGTACATGGGTCAGATCCTTACCGCCATTCGTCAAGACAGGAACAATCAATCGTTCCACTCGCTTTTGCTTTCATGGAGAGCGAGAACATAGAGAGTCGGGTATGGTTCTTCAAGCAGCTAAAGGTAGAAGTTGTTATGATAAGCGAATGTGTGCATCCTTCATGACCGGCATTCGGGTATACTAAACACGATAAAGAAGCTAATGCAGCCACTCCTGATGAACTAACATCATGGCAGGACATGCAAAACCGTTGGTGCATGCAACATCTTGTAGCAAATTTTTACCAGATTTCAGAACAAGGCCCTTATGAACCTATTCAAGAAACTCTAGAAGCAGTAACCAAGAGTGAAAGTATATCAAGGCACGCCGCTATCTTGATGAGTTCACGAAAAACATGTTAGGCAGAAAAGCTACGAGCAGCATGCCTTAGCTCATGCACAAGTAGTAGCTACATAGACAGCAACATGAGCAACACCAGTGGAGGAAGAATTTGTTGCTCTATGTGACTTGCTAGGATTTGACCAACCCAATACTAGGAGAAGGCCTGGGAAACAGATTAAAAATTTCCAAGAATGGATGCAACACGAGCCTCTAGAGAGGTGGTCTTTGTTGATCTAGGTTTGGCGTCATGACTACAAATCTCTCTAGAACATATAACTGGTCCCAAGAGGAAGCAGGGCTTTGCCACTTACAACCATTGTGGAGTGTATTTTCACCGGAAGTTTGAAGTATTTCAGGGACAGACACCAGATGGCCCATATGCATATCATTAACAACCCAAACACAAGGTACTATGATAACGTTATGAAATACATGAATGTCAATATGAAAAAACCTCGTTCTATGATTCTTAACACCATCGGTAATCAAGAAAGGACGTTTGATGTGTGCTTACCTTCCAATAGGATCGAAACTGGGAGGAGGTAAAGACACATGAGGTGAAGATAGGTAACAAGAATTGGCCAACATGTGAGTGAACCTACAACAAACTAGAGTTGCTTCACCTGCCTTGCTCACATGCACTTGCTGCGTGCAGCCAGCTAGGGATGGACGTGATCTCGTTTGTGTCTCCCTATTTTATTAAGAAGTCGGTGATCAATACATGGATTGGTGAGATGATGGGCTTTTGTGCAATGGGTTATTTTAACAAAGTAAACCTAGGTGAAAGGCTATACATTCTGCATCTAGGACTAATGTGGACAGGGAGAGGTAGATGCTAGTGTGTCCGCATCCGTAATGATATGGATGAATCTGAAGCTGGAGGGGCTACTAGGCAATGTTTTCTCTACAATGGATTTGGTCATAGGGACACTAATTGTGACATCTTTGGGACTGGAGGAGCAGCTCCCTGCGGACGAGGATCTCGAGAAAGGAGAGGCAGAGGAAGAAACTAGGTTTTAAATCTATAATATGTGTGGAACTATGTTATAAATTTGTATCATATGTGGAACTATGTTTTAAATTTGTAATATGTTTGGAATTAGTTTTTAAATCTGCAATACGTGTGGAACTATGTTTTAAATTTGTATCATGTGTGGAACTATGTTTTAAATCTGAAATATGTGTGGAACTATGTTTTATATTTGTAATATGGCTATGTGGAAATGTTGTTTTAAATCTTTAATATGTGTGGAACTATGGTTTAAATATGTGCAGATGGCAGGTACAAAACCTTTGCTTAATAATGCCATTGATGGGAAGCATTGTCATCTTCATCGTAGGCGATGACTCGTGGTGAATCGTGTAGGATGTTAGTAGGTATGACCGCTCGCCCATAAACCATGAAGAAGGGGTATAATGGGAATATCATTTTGCGGCCCGAAAGTTGGGGCACCCAGGCAATGCGGTACCCAAGTTGATTTTTATCACCACGATTCGAAAAGTTGGGGCGCCAATTGCTGGGAGGGGTCTTTCGAGTCAATGATGGCCAAACCTAATATTTTCAAATCGCGTCGTTAAGTCGATATTCCGCTACACTAGTTCCTGTTGTGCCCCTTCTTCGCTGGTCACTCTTCTTAGCCACCCTGCATGTGTCATAGGGGCAAATCCATTACTCTACTTTCCTAACTCTCGACACTGAATCTTGCTGCGACGGCGGCGGTCCCTTTTCTTCCCTTCCCTGACCCTAAATCTGCCGCCGGCGGAGGACCTTTTTCTCCTCCCTCGACATCAATCCGGCTGACAAATTCAGATGTCTTAAGTTGAATGTTGTAGCTACGCTGCCGGGATTCAGTCCGTCGGGGCCCAAGTCTGGGCTCAACGCGTATGGCAGGTCTTTAGCCCCGGTTAGCGAGGAGGCCAGCAATGATTATGCTCCCAATGTACCTACGATCAGCGGGTTTAAGATAAAAGCAAGGCCTGCGGCGGATTGTTAGGCTCCGATGGGCGGATGCAACACCTAGATCTCAAAGAAAAAAACCCGGGAGAAGAGTGAGAGGTGAATTTTTCTTATTTGTGCCTTATCTTGCAAGTAGATTAGTTACGGCATAATAGAATCGAATGAACTGAAATGTTCCCCTTTTAATCAAATTAGGCACAACTTTGATACAAGGGACCTATATGAGTTCACAGCTCATGTTCGGCAAGACAACGCAAAACTTGATTTTGGTTGCGAGAGGGTTGTGTTCAAGATGTGCATCTGCCAGAATTGCAAAGAGGTTGTGTCTGCTTTCAGCTAGTAGATATGCTTGCCGCTAGAATTCCCTCGGGTTCTAGACAGAGGACAAAATTGGTGTGGCGAACATGAATGATACCTATCAAGAAATTGAGCACTCCCATGAGCTTGAGATGGTTTGGGAGTGTTGTGTAATTGTAAGGTGAAAGTTGAAGGATGATTGATGATATGCATGCATGTCGGAGATCTTGTCACGTAGCTTCGATCCTAGAGAATACGGACCAATAGATGTTGATCTAGATAAGTTCAAGATACGATAGAGGTGGATTCATACATGGCAAAACTTGATGAGGGAGTTAATAAGCCGGGCCATCATGTACTATGGAGATCACCGTCGATTCCAAAACATAACCTTGATGAAATGAGAGAGATGATCGGTAAGGAAATCAGTATTGGCCCTAAGCGGATGGCAAAATCTGGTGGTGGCATCATAAGAAGCGTAAATTCATACATGTTTTGGATACTCAAGATCTTATGCAGATTATGCGACGAAAGAAGCTAACCAGGAAGGTGTTCTTCCTTGGTACCGCTTCGATGTTGTTGAACAGTTATAGTGGATGTAGATGCCCCTATAGTGGTAATGTAATGAGGTGGTCGACGCTGATGAGATCTCGATGAGAGCTACCCTAGGCTTGTTATATGGACCGTGGGGTTCCCCACCGTATTTGTAATATTGACTGTTGCATTTAGAGCGTGTTTCGTGATTATGTTTGTTGAGAGATTGTGATATAATGTTGTGCGAGCTGTTGAGATATTCGACATGTCACCACTAAAACCATCGCTGTTGTAATAAGACATAAGTACCTTTGTAGTTGACATGATTATGTTTCTTAAGATGACGCACTGCATTTGTTTCAGATTATGTTTGTTGGGAAATTATAATGTAATGTTTTGTGAAACCATGATCGGACAAGTGATGCATAAATACATTGTAGTTTATATGATTATGTTTCTTGAGATGATGTATCGTATTTGTTTCGTTATTTTGTTTGTTGAGAGATTGTAATGTAATGTTTTATGTAAACCATGACAAGACAATTGATGTGTAAGTACCTTGTACTCGACATGATTTTGATTCTTGAGTTGATGTAATATACTTGTTTCTGTGATTACGTTTATTGAGAGATTGTAATGTGATGTTTTGTGAAACCATGTTGTGATTATGATTGTTGAGATTGTAATGTAATGTTTTGTGAAACCATGACTGAAGAAGTGATGCATAAGTACCTTGTAGTTGGCATGATTTTGTTTCTTTAGATGATGTAATATACTGGTATGTTTTTATTAGGCAATGAAATTGGGATGGAGGGAGTGCAGGTTTAATATTTGAAATGAGAATGTGTGAACATAATCCA
Source organism: Avena insularis (assembly GCA_023614405.1). NCBI lineage: Eukaryota > Viridiplantae > Streptophyta > Magnoliopsida > Poales > Poaceae > Avena > Avena insularis. The sequence goes on along the minus strand of CM042694.1, from coordinate 213,779,336 downwards.
TATTAGGTGAGACAAAGAATCAAAGGAAAGGGCATGGTATCCATTAAACTATTGTAATATGCCATTAGTCATTGTGGGGCTTCGTCTCTCTCGCCGACACCGACACTTGCGATGACGCATTCGCCATGCTGTCCTTGAACGGCGAGGACGACCAGTCGAGCAACGACAACCTTCCCTCTGACATCGAGTAATCCTTCCACGATGTGAGTTCCTCTATTTTCTCGGGCTAGGGTTAGGCAATGATAAATCTCTCGATCCGAGCTCCATATGTGCATTTAATCGTGTTCGATTTCAACTTTATGCTTACCTATAGGTACCACGGATGATCTACTTCAATGGGAGGACCTAGATCTCGATGGAGAAGTGCCATGTGACCATGGGCTAAAATCGAGGAGATATGTTGTATTCAAGGCAAGTAACAGGAGAAGGTTTTGGGTTGTACAAATCAGGTTTGTTTACATTATGTGCAACTGTGATATGAAGTAAAATGTATCATGTATGTTCATAACACTATAGTGTGTGTGTTTTTAGGTTGGACCGTGTAAAGTAGTAGAGTGGGTGGATTTTGAGTGGCTGATGCACTAAGAAATGTTTGGCATGCTTATGGGAGATGTATGAGTTGGAAAGGTCGGAAGATTTACTAATGTAAGTGATGCAAATTGAAAAAATTACAAGTCGCTTCAGACGAAATAAGGAGCTGAACAAGAAATCGAGAATTTGCAAATGAGCTAACTGACGTAATCGATGGGATCTTTGTTGTTGGAACTGCAAAGAAGCTTTGTGATAGTCACGGTTGTTGATTCATAATGCAAAAGAAGAGGGATCAGCTCAGGAAGACAAGAAGAAGCTAGAGTACTATATTGTGGATCTCAAGAAGGAACCAAGAAGATGGAGGGTGAACAAGGACAGACTATAGAGGATAAAGGAAATTAGATGAATAACTTATGTTGTGCCAATGCCTAAACTAGTTAATTGTAAGACTTGCAATTGTGCTTTCCTAATTAAGCCAAACTCAATCCTCGAAAGCAAACTAATTTCAGACTAACACACATATCGCATAGAGTTAAGTTCACGCTACAAAATCACCACTTCAGAGGATAAACCAGCAGTTCAAGATTAAATAGACATATGTTGTTCGTTCAAGCAGTTGGAGCCATTGCTTTCCTCCCTAAGATTGGCTAGCTCTTCAAGATTATGTCGTGCTTCAATTGTAGGTTCCAGCCATTCACGGATTGGAGAATTTGGTCCATATCCATACGATTTTCCTTCAAGATCCCTTTCATGATCTCCGGTGCTTCCTAGCCGAGGTGCGACCTTCACTAGAAGCCACCACCGGCGCTTAACTCCTTCCGCTTCGCACTTGTCGAAGGACCGCGAAGTTCAGCGCGGTTGGTCAAAGGCTAGTTTCTAGGAATTCTGCTTCCTTTGATTGCTATCTTGTCATTTAGCTGTGTCGCTAGGTCCCTGTCGATCTTTCGCCTCTTTCCGCAAGTAAACAAAAATACATAGTATGGTTTGTTCAGTTCACCAGACAAGCTGGTTAGTTTCCATAATTAATTGAATCGACTAGTGGCATCGCCATAATTTCAAAGAAGAAGCAATCTAGTACTAATCAATATTTTATGAATCGACTAGTGGCACTGCCATTATTTCAATTTCAAAACAAATAAGATTTATCTACGCTTAGTGTGCTCCTGTTTTTCCCAATATCACCAAATAGTAGTAGGAGAGTGGTAAACCCATAATGCGTAAAACCCATATCCAAATATATAATGGAAAGAGCACATGGTGTCCATTCATGAACATGAACACAAACACATGTCCAGATAGATAAGGAGTTGCCTAGGATTCTTATTGCACACTATAATGGAAGTGCATTTGGGCATTGCCCCTAAAACCCTAAACATTACAAAAGGAGTGGAGGACGAACTAATATTCGTGTCCCCGCTAATGGGAATTAGACTTGGGCATTGGGTTCACACGCCTAGACATGCTCTTAGCTCCTCGCTCTTCCTAACACCCTCGAGTACGGTGATCCCTCCGCCATGTCGCCTTTATCTCCTTGATCGTGATCCAGCAACGGTTCCTATCATGGTAGGCTCATGGTAGATTTGTGTCCTCAACGCTATCCTCCGAGTGCCTCGCTGACTTTGTCCCAGGAGAATGCACCTTTCCACAGATTCTTCTTCTCCTCCATGAGCTCATTGATTATCTTGATGGCTCGTTTCTGCTTAAGTTACGCCGAGCACTTTCGCACTCGACAACGCCACGCAAAATTCAGCGAGATCTCCTTCTGCACAGATAATTGCTTACGAGGGCCTCTCATTAGCTTGGGTAGGGAGCATTGTGGCACCTCGCTAAAACCACTACTAAAAAATCGCTTTTATATTTTCTGCATCATCGTGAACATTATCTTGCATCATCATCATGTTCATCATGCCACACATTGTATGGAACATATGATTAAATTTTTGCACTTGTATTTGGTTCTTGATAATTGTTTTAGGCTATTCACCATTTGCCTCCATCTATTCTACCCCTCTATTATACTTCTAGTTGGTGCCATACTTGATGGAGCCACAATGTCTAACTCTTGAATTAATTGAGTCTTGATACTTTGTTTTTCCAACAATGCAAATTAAGTTGGAGACATATCTCTTTATTCCATTCCATCTACTAAACTTGTCACATGCCATCTTGCCTTTGATCTCATTCCTAAATTCTACCATACATATATATATATATATATGTGGGTCTTTATTTTTGGTGATGGTATTTATTTCATGCCCATATGTATTTGTGTGGATCATTACCATCATATATTATACATATTATCTTTCCTAAAATCTACCCTAAATTGTCCATATGGGTTCTTATGTTTCTTTTCTTTGAATTTAAATCATGCCCATAATGAGCGCAGGATTATCCATTCGATTTTGCTCATTTAAATCAGAGTGTTCTTGTCCCTATCTGTCTCCGCCATCTTCATGTGTGTCATTCTTCTTGTTTAGAATTTTGAGGAATCGATTTGTTTGAATTTTGTTTAAATCCTAAAAGTAACCTCCTTGCCACTCTCGTTAGTTCAAACCGCTTCATGCATTTTTTTTTTGCATTTTCTAAGCATAAAAGTATTTTTGGAAACACTGTATTTATATTGCTCGAATATCCACATGGTCTAATATATATTAAACCGTCATCTCTCTTTGTTATTTTAAATTAAAACAATATTTTTCGGTCCGTTACGTGACCATAAAATGTTTTCTTATTTTACTAAAAATAAAACTAGGCAAAAAGCTCGTCTAAATTTTTTACCAAACTACCTCATCTAGCTTTTATTTTAGACTATATCAATACCGATCACCTTTTTCCTCCCAAACCCTAGCTCCCAAAATCTGGCCAAAAATCACCAAATCCTCCCAATCGGCAATAGCTTAAATCTGTCCGGCCGCTTCCTTCGATCCGCATGCGAGACATCAGAGTAAGAAAATCCCGTCGATTTGCATCACTAGCACCAGATACCATCTTGGTCCTTGAGCCAATCAATTCATTTCAGTTGTTCCAATCGAATCTCTACCAAGCCTGGTCAACTCCATGCGTCTCCACCAATCCTCAATTCCATAGACACCAACTCCAATAACGCAGCTGCAGAGAAAATGTTACTTGTCCGGCACGCACATACTCCTGGCCTTTTCCGATCCGTGCGTGCAGGGGCAGGTCCACCGCATCACCACCAAATTCTGCCTGCACGCAGTCGCCAGCCTCCTCTGTTGCTTCGTCGGCCAGCTTATGCTCAGATTCCGCACGCGCAGGCCGCGCCATGCACCAGCTTGTTGCCCCTTCGCACGCCCACCACCAGCCAGCCAAGGTCCAATCGGGCGCTCTGCTCCGTTCGTCTCCCGTCGCACATGCAGGCGCCGCCCCGGTCGAGCCCTCCACGCCAGCAGAGCCAGCCTTCCTTTCTTCTTCCAGGCGCACCGTATATGTGCCCAGCCCATGGTCGCCGCAGGTAGTATCTCGTTCTGTCGTGTATTCCGCTGCTGTCTGATCGACAAACATGTTGTCTGCGTATTTTCGTCCAGTATCAAATTTTCTGTGATTCCGCTTTCAGGTGCAGATGGCTAATGCCTCCAACCAGCGCATCGGTCATTTGCCCATCAAGTATTTGACAAAATGTCCGCAAGATATTTATCCTCGGATTCTTCGCGGTGTTTAGTTTATTCCGGCTACTTTGATTACTTTCGTGACTTCTCTCTTACTTCCGTCTCTTCCATACCAACCTTGAAGATCATCATCTCTGTATCTCTTCAGTCCGAAGAGTGAGACCCCGCCTCTAATATTATTTTGTGTAAATATGACATCTACCTACCTTATTGCATTAAATCATTCATAATTCACATATTATTGTTTTGTTGGTGTTCTTTTGGGACATCGTCTACTTATAACAAGAGGTCAGGACCTACTTGTTCTGGTTTGAGAATATGTACATGGATAGCAAAGATTGGGCCCACTTTCCAACATTCTGAGGCGGTTGTCCCCGGCGGGGAGTTTCACGTCTGATCGAGTTTTTACCAGCGTTAACGCGCATGTTGGTGGGGGTCACACATGATTTCATGGGCACCTACCAACCTTGCACCCTTATCACACATGTGCTAGGGGCACATGCAAGAGATTTTATGGGATTAGATGCCTCGGTGGTCTTGTCACGGCCCGAAAACCACAGGCAAGACCCCGGGATACGTCTACTTATAGAAATCTCCGTACAAGGGTATCCTGGTGGACCTTTCTACTTGTTTTGGTTTGTTTAGGACATATGTGCATGTATAGTAAACGTTGGGTCCACTTTGCAACATTCTAGGCCCCGGTTGTCCATAGCGGGAGTTTCCGCGATACACATCATGATTTTACCAAGCGTTAACGCGTATCTTGGTGAGGAATACCGTGGGGCCTCGCATGCTAAACAAACCTTGAAACACAATCACACATGTGCTGGGGCAAATGCAAGTTTTTTATGTAATTCCAGAGTACTCGGTCTTCACTCACGTGAAACCCTAGACTAGGGGCCCCGGATCGTCTACTATAGCAATCTCCATGCGAGGGTAGCGGTGGACCTTTCTACTTGTTTTGGTTTGTTAGTACATATATGTACATAGGCAAAGGTTGGGCCCACTTTGCAACATTTCTAGGCCCAGTTGTCCCGGCAGAGGTTTTGCGTGTAGATCCAGGATTTTACCAAGCGTTAAGCATGTATAGAGTAGAAATTTTGCAGGCCCTACATGGCACCTACCAACCTTGCACCACTATCACCCCACCCACATATAGGGGCACATGCAAGATTTCATGTGATTACGATGCTCACGGTGGTCTTCTCGTGAAACCACAACACAGGGGCCTCGGATAAATCTACCCCTATAGCAATCTCGTGCTACGAATTATTAGCCTGATTGGATACCTTTCTACTTGTTTTGAATTGTTTTAGGACATATGTACATGGAGCAGTTTGAGGCCCACTTTGCAGCATTCTGAGCCCCCGGTTGTCCATACCGCGAGGCGGGGTTTCCACGTCTGAGATCCGAGATTTTCCCTGGCGTTATGTCGGGTAGGGGTCACACAGGGCCTACGCATGGCACCTACCAACCTTGCACCACTATCACACACATGTGCTAGGGGCACATACGAGATTTCATGTGATTCCGATGCTCGGTGGTCTTCCTCACGCGAAACCCTAGGCCAGGGGCCGGATACGTCACCCCTATAGCAATCTCCGTCTGAGGTAGCCGGTGGACCTTTCTACTTGTTTTGGTTCGTTAGGACATATGTACATGGATAGCAAAGTTTGGGCCCACTTTGCAACATTCTAGAGCCCGGTTGTCCCATGGCGGGAGTTCCTGTCTAGATCCGAGTTTTACCAGCGTTAACGCATGTCCGGGTGGGGGTCACACCTGGGCCTACATGGCACCTACAACCTTGCACCACTATCACACACATGTGCTGGGGCACATGCAAGTTTTCATGTGATTCCGGCGCTCAGTGGTCTTCCTCGGCGAAACCCTGGGCCAGGGGCCCGGATCGTCTACCCTATAGCAATCTCCATATGAGGTGGCCGGTGGACCTTTCTACTTGTTTTGGTTTTTTAGGACATATGTACATGGAGAGCAAAGTTTGGGCCCACTTTGCAACATTCTAGGCCGGTTGTCCATGGCGGGAGTTTCCACGTCTGAGATCCGATTTTACCAAGCGTTAACGCATGTCCGGTGGGGGTCACACCAGGGCCTCGCATGGCACCTACCAACCTTGCACCACTATCACACACATGTTCTGGGGCACATACAAGTTTTCATGTGATTGATGCTCGGTGGTCTTCCTCGTGAAACCCTAGACAGGGGCCGGATGTCTACCCTATAGCAATCTCCGTCTGAGGTAGCCGGTGGACCTTTCTACTTGTTTTGGTTTGTTTAGGACATATGTACATGGAGCAAAGTTTGGGCCCACTTTGCAACATTCTAGGCCCGGTTGTCCATGGGGAGTTTCCGCGTCTGAGATCGAGTTTTACCAAGCGTTAACGCATGTCGGGTAGAGGTCACACAGGGCCTATGCATGGCACCTACCAACCTTGCACCACTATCACACACATGTGCCAAGGGCACATGCAAGTTTTCATGTGATTCGCGCTCGGTGGTCTTCCTCGTGAAACCCTAGGCAGGGGCCCCGGATAGTCTACCCCTATAGCAATCTCCGTACGAGGTAGCCGGTGGACCTTTCTACTTGTTTTGGTTTGTTTAGGACATATGTACATGGAGAGCAAGTTTGGGCCCACTTTGCAACATTCTAGGCCCGGTTGTCCATGGCGGGAGTTTCCAGTCTGAGATCCGAGTTTTACCAAGCGTTAACGCATGTCGGGTAGGGGTCACACAGGGCCTCGCATGGCACCTACCAACCTTGCACCACTATAACACAAATGTTCTAGGGGCACATGCAAGTTTTCATGTGATTAAGCGCTCGGTGGTCTTCCTCGTGAAACCCTAGGCGGGGGCCCCGGATCGTCTACCCCTATAGCAATCTCCGTTACGAGGTAGCCGGTGGACCTTTCTACTTGTTTTGGTTTGTTTAGGACATATGTACATGGAGAGCCAAGTTTGGGCCCACTTTGCAAAATTCTAGGCCCGGTTGTCCCTGGCGGAGTTTCCACGTCTGAGATCCGAGTTTACCAAGCGTTAACGCATGTCCGGGTGAGGGTCACACACAGGGCCTATGGCACCTACCAACCTTGCACCACTATCACACACATGTGCTAGGGGCACATGCAAGTTTTCATGTGATTCCGACGCTCCGGTGGTCTTCCTCCGGCGAAACCCTAGACCGGGGTCCCCGGATCATCTACCCCTATAGCAATCTCTGTATGAGGGTAGCCCGGTGGACCTTTCTACTTGTTTTGGTTTGTTGAGGACATATGTACATGGATAGCAAAGTTTGGGCCCACTCTGCAACATTCTAGGCCCCGGTTGTCCCGCGGCAGGAGTTTCCACGTCTGAGATCCGAGTTTTACCAAGCGTTAACGCATGTCGGGTAGGGGTCACACAGGTCCTACGCATGGCACCTACCAAACTTTCACCACTATAACACACATGTGCTAGGGGCACATGCAAGTTTTCATGTGATTTCGACGCTTTGGTGGTCTTCCTCTGGCGAAACCCTAGACCAGGGCCCCCGGATCGTCTATCCCTATAGCAATCTCCGTACGAGGTAGCCCGGTGGACCTTTCAACTTGTTTTTGTTTGTTTAGGACATATGTACATGGAGAGCAAAGGTTGGGCCCACTTTGCAACATTCTAGGCCGGTTGTCCAGCGGGAGTTTCCACGTCTGAGATCCGAGTTTTACCAAGCGTTAACGCATGTCGGGTAGGGGGTCACACACAGGGCCTCGCATGGCACCTACCAACCTTGCACCACTATCACACATGTGCTAGGGCACATGCAAGTTTTCATGTGATTAGCGCTCAGGTGGTCTTCCTCGTGAAACCCTAGACCAGGGACCCCGGATCGTCTACCCCTATAGCAATCTCCGTACGAGGGTAGCCGGGTGGACCTTTCTACTTGTTTTGGTTTGTTTAGGACATATGTACATGGAGAGCAAAGGTTGGGCCCACTTTGCAACATTCTAGGCCCCGGTTGTCCCGCGGCGGGAGTTTCCACGTCTAGATCCGGGATTTTACCAGCGTTAGCATGTCGGGTGGGGGGTCACACAGGGGCCTCGCATGGCACCTACCAACCTTGCACCACTATCACACACATGTTCTAGGGGCACATGCAAGTTTTCATGTGATTCCGCTCGGTGGTCTTCCTCCGTGAAACCCTAGGCCAGGGGCCCGGATCGTCTACCTATAGCAATCTCCACGAGGTAGCCGGTGGACCTTTATACTTGTTTTGGTTTGTTTAGGACATATGTACATGGAAGCAAAGTTTGGGCCCACTTTGCAACATTCTAGGCCCGGGTTGTCCCGCGGCGGGAGTTTCCACGTCTGAGATCCGAGTTTTACCAAGCGTTAACGCATGTCCTGGTAGGGGGGGTCACACCTAGGGCCTATGCATGGCACCTACCAACCTTGCACCACTATCACACACATGTGCTAGGGGCACATGCAAGTTTTCATGTGATTCCGACGCTCCGGTGGTCTTCCTCCGGCGAAACCCTAGACCGGGGCCCCGGATCGTCTACCCCTATAGCAATCTCCGTACGAGGGTAGCCCGGTGGACCTTTCTACTTGTTTTGGTTTGTTTAGGACATATGTACATGGAGAGCAAAGTTTGGGCCCACTTTGCAACATTCTAGGCCCCGGTTGTCCCGCGGCGGGAGTTTCCACGTACAGATCCAGGATTTTACCAAGCGTTAACTCCTACGCATGGCACCTACCAACCTTGCACCACTATCACACACATGTGCTAGGGGCACATGCAAGTTTTCATGTGATTCCGACGCTCCGGTGGTCTTCCTCTGGCGAAACCCTAGACCGGGGCCCCGGATCGTCTACCCCTATAGCAATCTCTGTATGAGGGTAGCCCGGTGGACCTTTCTACTTGTTTTGGTTTGTTTAGGACATATGTACATGGAGATCAAAGTTTGGGCCCACTTTGCAACATTCTAGGCCCCGGTTGTCCCGCGGCGGGAGTTTCCACGTACAGATCCAGGATTTTACCAAGCGTTAACGCATGTCCGGGTAGGGGGGTCACACCTGGGGCCTACGCATGGCACCTACCAACCTTGCACCACTATCACACACATGTGCTAGGGGCACATGCAAGTTTTCATGTGATCTCGACGCTCCGGTGGTCTTTCTCCGGCGAAACCCTAGACCGGGGGCCCCGGATCGTCTACCCCTATAGCAATCTCCGTACGAGGGTAGCCCGGTGGACCTTTCTACTTGTTTTGGTTTGTTTAGGACATATTTACATGGAGAGCAAAGTTTGGGCCAACTTTGCAACATTCTAGGACCCGGTTGTCCCGCGGCGGGAGTTTCCACGTACAGATCCAGGATTTTACCAAGCGTTAACGCATGTCCGGGTAGGGCTGTCACACCTGGTGTCTATGCATGGCACCTACCAACCTTGCACCACTATCACACGCATGTGCTAGGGGCACATGCAAGTTTTCATGTGATTAGGCGCTCGGTGGTCTTCCTCGTGAAACCCTAGGCAGGGGCCCCGGATCGTCTACCCTATAGCAATCTCCGTCTGAGGTAGCCCGGTGGACCTTTCTACTTGTTTTGGTTTGTTTAGGACATATGTACATGGAGAGCAAAGTTTGGGCCCACTTTGCAACATTCTAGGCCCCGGTTGTCCCGCGGCGGGAGTTTCCACGTCTGAGATCCGAGATTTTACCAAGCGTTAACGCATGTCCGGGTAGGGGGTCACACCTGGGGCCTATGCATGGCACCTACCAACCTTGCACCACTATCACACACATGTGCTAGGGGCACATGCAAGTTTTCATGTGATTTCCATGCTCCGGTGGTCTTTCTCTGGCGAAACCCTAGACCGGGGCCCCCGGATCGTCTACCCCTATAGCAATCTCCGTACGAGGATAACCCGGTGGACCTTTCTACTTGTTTTGGTTTGTTTAGGACATATGTACATGGAGAGCAAAGTTTGGGCCAACTTTGCAACATTCTAGGCCCCGGTTGTCCCGCGGCGGGAGTTTCCACGTACAGATCCAGGAGTTTACCAAGCGTTAACGCATGTCCGGTAGGGGGGTCACACCTAGGGCCTATGCATGGCACCTACCAACCTTGCACCACTATCACACACATGTGCTAGGGGCACATGCAAGTTTTCATGTGATTTTGACGCTCCGGTGGTCTTCCTCCGACGAAACCCTAGACCGGGGCTCCCGGATCGTCCACCTCTATAGCAATCTCCATACGAGGGTAGCCCGATGGACCTTTCTACTTGTTTTGGTTTTATTTAGGACATATGTACATGGAGAGCAAAGTTTGGGCCCACTTTTCAACATTCTAGGCCCCGGTTGTCCCGCGGCGGGAGTTTCCACGTCTGAGATCGAGATTTTACCAAGCGTTAACGCATGTCGGGTAGGGGGTCACACAGGGGCCTCGCATGGCACCTACCAACCTTGCACCACTATCACACACATGTGCTAGGGGCACATGCAAGTTTTCATGTGATTCCGGCGCTCGGTGGTCTTCCTCCGTGAAACCCTAGGCAGGGCCCGGATCGTCTACCCTATAGCAATCTCCGTGCGAGGTAGCCGGTGGACCTTTCTACTTGTTTTGGTTTTTTTTGGACATATGTACATGGATAGCAAAGGTTTGGGCCCACTTTGCAACATTCTAGGCCCGGTTGTCCCAGCGGGAGTTTCCACGTCTGAGATCCAGGATTTTACCAAGCGTTAACGCATGTCGGGTAGGGGTCACACAGGGCCTCGCATGGCACCTACCAACCTTGCACCACTATCACACACATGTTCTAGGGGCACATGCAAGTTTTCATGTGATTAGGCGCTCGGTGGTCTTCCTCCGGCGAAACCCTACACCGGGGGCCCCGAATCGTCTACCCCTATAGCAATCTTCGTACGAGGGTTGCCTGGTGGACCTTTCTACTTGTTTTGGTTTTTTAGGACATATGTACATGGAGAGAAAAGTTTGGACCCACTTTGCAACATTCTAGTCCCCGGTTGTCCCGCGGCGGGAGTTTCCACGTACAGAGCTAGCATTTTACCAAGCGTTAACGCATGTCTGGGTAGGGGTCACACAGGGGCCTACGCATGGCACCTACCATCCTATCACCACTATCACACACATGTGCTAGGGACACATGCAAGTTTTCATGTGATTCGGCGCTCGGTGGTCTTCCTCCGTCAAACCCTAGACCTGGGCCCCCAGATCGTCTACCCCTATAGCAATCTCCGTACGAGGGTAGCCCGGTGGACCTTTCTACTTGTTTTGGTTTGTTTCGGACATATGTACATGGAGAGCAAAGTTTGGGCCAACTTTGCAACATTCTTGTCCCCGGTTGTCCCGCGGCGGGAGTTTCCACGTACAGATCCAGGATTTTACCAAGCGTTAACGCATGTCTGGGTAGGGGGTCACACCTGGGGCCTACGCATGGCACCTACCAACCTTGCACCACTATCACACACATGTGCTAGGGGCACATGCAAGTTTTCATGTGATTCCGACGCTCCGGTGGTCTTCCTCCGGCGAAACCCTAGACCGGGGGCCCCGGATCGTCTACCCTATAGCAATCTCCGTGCGAGGTAGCCCGGTGGACCTTTCTACTTGTTTTGGTTTGTTTAGGACATATGTACATGGAGAGCAAAGTTTGGGCCCACTTTGCAACATTCTAGGCCCCGGTTGTCCCATGGGGAGTTTCCACGTCTGAGATCCAGGATTCTACCAAGCGTTAACGCATGTCCGGTAGGGGGTCACACAGGGCCTACGCATGGCACCTACCAACCTTGCACCACTATCACACACATGTGCTAGGGGCACATTCAAGTTTTCATGTGATTCCGCGCTCGGTGGTCTTCCTCCGATGAAACCCTAGACCAGGGCGCCCGGATCGTCTACCCCTATAGCAATCTCCGTATGAGGGTAGCCCGGTGGACCTTTCTACTTGTTTTGGTTTGTTTAGGACATATGTACATGGAGATCAAAGTTTGGGCCCACGTTGCAACATTCTAGGCTCCGGTTGTCCCGCGGGAGTTTCACGTCTGAGATCCGAGTTTTACCAAGCGTTAACGCATGTCTGGGTAGGGGTCACACCTGGGGCCTACGCATGGCACCTACCAACCTTGCACCACTATCACACACATGTGCTAGGGGCACATGCAAGTTTTCATGTGATTCTGAAGCTACGGTGGTCTTCCTCCGGTGAAACCCTAGACCGGGGCCCCGGATCGTCTACCCCTATAGCAATCTCCGTATGAGGGTAGCCCGGTGGACCTTTCTACTTGTTTTGGTTTTTAGGACATATGTACATGGAGAGCAAAGTTTGGGCCCACTTTGCAACATTCTAGGCCCCGGTTGTCCCGCGGCGGGAGTTTCCACGTACAGATCCAGGATTTTACCAAGCGTTAACGCATGTCCGGGTAGGGGGTCACACCTGGGGCCTACGCATGGCACCTACCAACCTTGCACCACTATCACACACATGTGCTAGGGGCACATGCAAGTTTTCATGTGATTCAGACGCTCCGGTGGTCTTCCTCCGGCGAAACCCTAGACCGGGGCCCCGGATCGTCTACCCCTATAGCAATCTCCGTACGAGGGTAGCCCGGTGGACCTTTCTACTTGTTTTGGTTTGTTTAGGACATATGTACATGGAGAGCAAAGTTTGGGCCCACTTTGCAACATTCTAGGCCCCGGTTGTCCCGCGGCGGGAGTTTCCACGTACAGATCCAGGATTTTACCAAGCGTTAACGCATGTCGGGTAGGGGGGTCACACCTGGGGCCTACGCATGGCACCTACCAACCTTGCACCACTATCACACACATGTGCTAGGGGCACATGCAAGTTTTCATGTGATTCCGATGCTCCGGTGGTCTTCCTCCGGCGAAACCCTAGACCGGGGCCCCGGATCGTCTACCCCTATAGCAATCTCCGTACGAGGGTAGCCCGGTGGACCTTTCTACTTGTTTTGGTTTGTTTAGGACATATGTACATGGAGAGCAAAGTTTGGGCCCACTTTGCAACATTCTAGGCCCGGTTGTCCCGCGGCGGGAGTTTCCACGTACAGATCCAGGATTTTACCAAGCGTTAACGCATGTCCGGGTAGGGGGGTCACACCTGGGGCCTATGCATGGCACCTACCAACCTTGCACCACTATCACACACATGTGCTAGGGGCACATGCAAGTTTTCATGTGATTCCAACGCTCCGGTGGTCTTCCTCCGGCGAAACCCTAGACCGGGGCCCCGGATCGTCTACCCCTATAGCAATCTCCGTACGAGGGTAGCCCGGTGGACCTTTCTACTTGTTTTGGTTTGTTTAGGACATATGTACATGGAGAGCAAAGTTTGGGCCCACTTTGCAACATTCTAGGCCCGGTTGTCCCATGGGAGTTTCCACGTCTGAGCTCGAGGATTTTACCAAGCGTTAACGCATGTCCGGGTAGGGGGTCACACCTAGGGCCTATGCATGGCACCTACCAACCTTGCACCACTATCACACACATGTGCTAGGGGCACATGCAAGTTTTCATGTGATTCCGACGCTCCGGTGGTCTTCCTCCGGCGAAACCCTAGACCGGGGGCCCCGGATCGTCTACCCCTATAGCAATCTCCGTACGAGGGTAGCCCGGTGGACCTTTCTACTTGTTTTGGTTTGTTTAGGACATATGTACATGGAGAGCAAAGGTTTGGGCCACTTTGCAACATTCTAGGCCCTGGTTGTCCCGCGGCGGGAGTTTCCACGTACAGATCCAGGATTTTACCAAGCGTTAACGCATGTCCGGGTAGGGGGTCACACCTGGGGCCTACGCATGGCACCTACCAACCTTGCACCACTATCACACACATGTGCTAGGGGCACATGCAAGTTTTCATGTGATTACGACGCTCCGGTGGTCTTCCTCCGGCGAAACCCTAGACCGGGGGCCCCGGATCGTCTACCCCTATAGCAATCTTCGTACGAGGATAACCCGATGGACCTTTCTCCTTGTTTTGGTTTGTTTAGGACATATGCACAAGGTGAGAAAAGTTTGGGCCCACTTTGCAACATTCTAGGCCCCGATTATCCCGCGGCAGGAGTTTCCACGTACACATCGAGGATTTTACCAAGCGTTAACGCATGTCCGGGTAGGGGGGGTCACACCTGGGCCTACGCATGGCACCTACCAACCTTGCACCACTATCACACACATGTGCTAGGGGCACATGCCAGTTTTCATGTGATTCCGACGCTCCGATGGTCTTCCTCGGTGAAACCCTAGGCAAGGGGCCCGGATCATCTACCCTATAGCAATCTCCATACGAGGGTAGACCGGTGGACCTTTCTACTTGTTTTGGTTTGTTTAGGACATATGTACATGGAGAGCAAAGTTTGGGCCCACTTTGCAACATTCTAGGCCCCGGTTGTCCCGCGGCGGGAGTTTCCACGTACAGATCCAGGATTTTACCAAGCGTTAACGCATGTCCGGGTAGGGGGTCACACCTAGGGCCTACATCCTACCAACCTTGCACCACTATCACACACATGTGCTAGGGTCACATCCAAGTTTTCATGTGATTTCGACGCTCCGGTGGTCTTCCTCCGGCGAAACCCTAGACCAGGGCCCCCGGATCGTCTACCCCTATAGCAATCTCTTTATGACAGTAGCCCGGTGGACCTTTCTACTTGTTTTGGTTTGTTTAGGACATGTACATGGAGAGCAAAGTTTGGGCCCACTTTGCAACATTCTAGGCCCCGGTTGTCCCGCGGCGGGAGTTTCCACGTATAGATCCAGGATTTTACCAAGCGTTAACGCATGTCCGGGTAGGGGGGTCACACCTGGGGCCTATGCATGGCACCTACCAACCTTGCACCACTATCACACACATGTGCTAGGGGCACATGCAAGTTTTCATGTGATTCCGACGCTCCGGTGGTCTTCCTCCGGCGAAACCCTAGACCCGGGGCCCCGGATCGTCTACTCCTATAGCAATCTCCTTACGAGGGTAGCCCGGTGGACCTTTCTACTTGTTTTGGTTTGTTTAGGACATATGTACATGGAGATCAAAGTTTGGGCCAACTTTGCAACATTCTAGGCCCCGGTTGTCCCGCGGCGGGAGTTTCCACGTCTGGATCCGAGTTTTACCAAGCGTTAACGCATGTCCGGGTAGGGGGGTCACACCTGGGGCCTATGCATGGCACCTACCAACCTTGCACCACTATCACACACATGTGCTAGGGGCACATGCAAGTTTTCATGTGATTTCGACGCTCTGGTGGTCTTCCTCCGGCGAAACCCTACAACGGGGGCCCCGGATCGTCTACCCCTATAGCAATCTCCGTACGAGGGTAGCCCGGTGGACCTTTCTACTTGTTTTGGTTTGTTTAGGACATATGTACATGGAGAGCAAAGTTTGGGCCCACTTTGCAACATTCTAGGCCCCGGTTGTCCCGCGGCGGGAGTTTCCACGTACAGATCCAGGATTTTACCAAGCGTTAACGCATGTCCGGGTAGGGGGTCACACCTGGGGCCTACGCATGGCACCTACCAACCTTGCACCACTATAACACACATGTGCTAGGGCAGATGAAAGTATTCATGTGATTCCGACACTCTGGTGGTCTTCCTCCGGCGAAACCCTAGACCGGGGGCCCCGGATCGTCTACCCCTATAGCAATCTCCGTACGAGGGTAGCCCGGTGGACCTTTCTACTTGTTTTGGTTTGTTTAGGACATATGTACATGGAGAGCAAAGTTTGGGCCCACTTTGCAACATTCTAGGCCCGGTTGTCCCGCGGCGGGAGTTTCCACGTACAGATCTAGGATTTTACCAAGCGTTAACGCATGTCCGGTAGGGGGTCACACAGGGGCCTCGCATGGCACTTACCCACCTTGCACCACTATCACACACATGTGCTAGGGGCACATGCAAGTTTTCATGTGATTACGCTCCGGTGGTCTTCCTCCGTGAAACCCTAGGCCAGGGGCCCGGATCGTCTACCCTATAGCAATCTCCGTCTGAGGGTAGCCGGTTGGACCTTTCTACTTGTTTTGGTTTGTTTAGGACATATGTACATGGAGAGCAAAGTTTGGGCCCACTTTGAAACATTTTAGTCCGCGGTTGTCCATGGCGGGAGTTTCCACATATAGATCCAGGATTTTACCAAGCGTTAACGCATGTCCGGGTAGGGGGGGTCACACCTGGGGCCTACGCACGGCACTTACCAACCTTGCACCACTATCACACACATGTGCTAAGGGCACATGCAAGTTTTCATGTGATTCCGACGCTCCGGTGGTCTTCCTCCGGCGAAACCCTAGACCGGGGCCCCCGGATCGTCTACCCTATAGCAATCTCCGTACGAGGGTAGCCCGGTGGACCTTTCTACTTGTTTTGGTTTGTTTAGGACATATGTACATGGAGAGCAAAGTTTGGGCCCACTTTGCAACAGTCTAGGCCCGGTTGTCATGCGGGAGTTTCCGTCTGAGATCCGAGATTTTACCAAGCGTTAACGCATGTCCGGGTAGGGGGTCACACACTGGGGCCTCATGGCACCTACCAACCTTGCACCACTATCACACACATGTGCTAGGGGCACATGCAAGTTTTCATGTGATTCCAGCTCGGTGGTCTTCCTCCGTGAAACCCTAGGCAGGGGCCGGATCGTCTACCCTTATAGCAATCTCCGTACGAGGATAACCCGGTGGACCTTTCTACTTGTTTTGGTTTGTTTAGGACATATGTACATGGAGATCAAAGTTTGGGCCCACTTTGCAACATTCTAGGCACCGGTTGTCCATGGCGGGAGTTTCCACGTCTGAGATCCGAGTTTTACCAAGCGTTAACGCATGTCCGGGTAGGTGGGTCACAAATCGGTTCTATGCATGGCACCTACCAACCTTGCACCACTATCACACGCATGTGCTAGGGGCACATGCAAGTTTTCATGTGATTCCGACGCTCGGTGGTCTTCCTCGGTGAAACCCTAGGCAGGGGCCCGGATCGTCTACCCCTATAGCAATCTCCGTCTGAGGTAGCCGGTGGACCTTTCTACTTGTTTTGGTTTGTTTAGGACATATGTACATGGAGAGCAAAGTTTGGGCCCACTTTGCAACATTCTAGGCCCGGGTTGTCCCGGGCGAGAGTTTCCACGTCTGAGATCGAGATTTTACCAAGCGTTAACGCAAGTCCGGGTAGGGGGGGTCACACCTAGGGCCTCGCATGGCACCTACCAACCTTGCACCACTATCACACACATGTGCTAGGGGCAGATGCAAGTTTTCATGGGATTAGGCCGGCTCTGGTGGTCTTCCTCCGGCGAAACCCTAGACCGGGGGCCCCGGATCGTCTACCCCTATAGCAATCTCCGTATGAGGGTAGCCCGGTGGACCTTTCTACTTGTTTTGGTTTGTTTAGGACATATGTACATGGAGATCAAAGTTTGGGCCAATGTTGCAACATTCTAGGCTCCGGTTGTCCGCGGGAGTTTCCACGTACAGATCCAGGATTTTACCAAGCGTTAACGCATGTCCGGGTAGGGGGGTCACACCTGGGGCCTACGCATGGCACCTACCAACCTTGCACCACTATCACACACATGTTCTAGGGGCACATGCAAGTTTTCATGTGATTCCGACGCTCCGGTGGTCTTCCTCCGGCGAAACCCTAGACCGGGGCCCCGGATCGTCTACCCCTATAGCAATCTCCGTACGAGGGTAGCCCGGTGGACCTTTCTACTTGTTTTGGTTTGTTTAGGACATATGTACATGGAGATCAAAGTTTGGGCCCACTTTGCAACATTCTAGGCCCGGTTGTCCCGCGGCGGGAGTTTCCACGTACAGATCCAGGATTTTACCAAGCGTTAACGCATGTCCGGGTAGGGGGTCACACCTAGGGCCTATGCATGGCACCTACCAACCTTGCACCACTATCACACACATGTGCTAGGGGCACATGCAAGTTTTCATGTGATTCCGACGCTCCGGTGGTCTTCCTCCGACGAAACCCTAGACCGGGGCCCCGGATCGTCTACCCCTATAGCAATCTCCGTATGAGGGTAGCCCGGTGGACCTTTCTACTTGTTTTGGTTTGTTTAGGACATATGTACATGGAGAGCAAAGTTTGGGCCCACTTTGCAACATTCTAGGCCCCGGTTGTCCCGCGGCGGGAGTTTCCACGTACAGATCCAGGATTTTACCAAGCGTTAACGCATGTCCGGGTAGGGGGGGTCACACCTAGGGCCTATGCATGGCACCTACCAACCTTGCACCACTATCACACACATGTGCTAGGGGCACATGCAAGTTTTCATGTGATTCCAACGCTCTGGTGGTCTTCCTCCGGCGAAACCCTAGACCAGGGCCCCCGGATCGTCTACCCCTATAGCAATCTCCGTACGAGGGTAGCCCGGTGGACCTTTCTACTTGTTTTGGTTTGTTTAGGACATATGTACATGGAGATCAAAGTTTGGGCCCACTTTGCAACATTCTAGGCCCCGGTTGTCCCGCGGGGGGAGCTTCCACGTATAGATCCAGGATTTTACCAAGCGTTAACGCATGTCCGGGTAGGGGGGTCACACCTAGGGCCTACATCCTACCAACCTTGCACCACTATCACACACATGTGCTAGGGGCACATGCAAGTTTTCATGTGATTCCGACGCTCCGGTGGTCTTCCTCCGGCGAAACCCTAGACCGGGGGCCCCGGATCGTCTACCCCTATAGCAATCTCCGTATGAGGGTAGCCCGGTGGACCTTTCTACTTGTTTTGGTTTGTTTAGGACATATGTACATGGAGAGCAAAGTTTGGGCCCACTTTGCAACATTCTAGGCCCAGTTGTCCATGGCGGGAGTTTCCACGTCTGAGATCCGATTTTACCAAGCGTTAACGCATGTCCGGGTAGGGGGGTCACACCTGGGGCCTACGCATGGCACCTACCAACCTTGCACCACTATCACACACATGTGCTAGGGTCACATGCAAGTTTTCATGTGATTCCGACGCTCCGGTGGTCTTCCTCCGGTGAAACCCTACACAGGGGGCCCCGAATCGTCTACCCCTATAGCAATCTCCGTACGAGGGTAGCTTGGTGGACCTTTCTACTTGTTTTGGTTTGTTTAGGACATATGTACATGGAGAGCAAAGTTTGGGCCCACTTTGCAACATTCTAGGCCCCGGTTGTCCCGCGGCGGGAGTTTCCACGTATAGATCCTGGATTTTACCAAGCGTTAACACATGTCCGGGTAGGGGGGGGGCACACCTGGGGACTACGCATGGCACCTAGCAACCTTGCACCACTATCACACACATGTTCTAGGGGCACATGCAAGTTTTCATGTGATTCCGACGCTCTGATGGTCTTCCTCGGCGAAACCCTAGGCCAGGAGCCCCGGATCGTCTACCCCTATAGCAATCTCCGTACGAGGGTAGCCCGGTGGACCTTTCTACTTGTTTTGGTTTGTTTAGGACATATGTACATGGAGAGCAAAGTTTGGGCCCACTTTGCAACATTCTAGGCCCCGGTTGTCCCGCGGCGGGAGTTTCCACGTACAGATCCAGGATTTTACCAAGCGTTAACGTATGTCCGAGTAGGGGGTCACACCTAGGGCCTACGCATGGCACAAACCAACTTTGCACCACTATCACACACATGTGCTAGGGCACATGTAAGTTTTTATGTGATTCCGATGCTCCGGTGGTCTTCCTCCGGCGAAACCCTAGACCGGGGGCCCCGGATCCTCTACCCCTATAGCAATCTCCGTACGAGGGTAGCCCGGTGGACCTTTCTACTTATTTTGGTTTGGTTAGGACATATTTACATGGATATAAAAGGTTGGGCCCACTTTGCAACATTCTAGGCCCAGGTTGTCACGCAGTGGGAGTTTCCACGTACAGATGCAGGATTTTACCAAGCGTTAACGCATGTCAGGGTAGGGGGGGTGACACCTAGGGCCTACGCATGGCACCTACCAACCTTGCACCACTATCACACACATGTGCTAGGGGCACATGCAAGTTTTCATGTGATTCTGACGCTCCGGTGGTCTTCCTCCGGCGAAACCCTAGACCGGGGCCCCGGATCGTCTACACCTATAGCAATCTCCGTATGAGGGTAGCCCGGTGGACCTTTCTACTTGTTTTGGTTTGTTTAGGACATATGTACATGGAGATCAAAGTTTGGGCCCACTTTGCAACATTCTAGGCCCCGGTTGTCCATGGCGGGGAGTTTCCACGTCTGAGATCGAGTTTTACCAAGCGTTAACGCATGTCCGGGTAGGGGGGTCACACATGGGGCCTACGCATGGCACCTACCAACCTTGCACCACTATCACACACATGTGCTAGGGGCACATGCAAGTTTTCATGTGATTCCGACGCTCCGGTGGTCTTCCTCCGGCGAAACCCTAGACCGGGGCCCCCGGATCGTCTACCCCTATAGCAATCTCCGTACGAGGGTAGCCGGTGGACCTTTCTACTTGTTTTGGTTTGTTTAGGACATATGTACATGGAGAGCAAAGATTGGGACCACTTTGCAACATTCTAGGCCCCGGTTGTCCCGCGGCGGGAGTTTCCACGTACAGATCCAGGATTTTACCAAGCGTTAATGCATGTCCGGGTAGGGGGGTCACACCTGGGGCCTATGCATGGCACCTACCAACCTTGCACCACTATCACACACATGTGCTAGGGGCACATGCAAGTTTTCATGTGATTCCGACGCTCCGGTGGTCTTCCTCCGGCGAAACCCTAGACCGGGGCCCCGGATCGTCTACCCCTATAGCAATCTCCGTACGAGGGTAGCCCGGTGGACCTTTCTACTTGTTTTGGTTTGTTTAGGACATATGTACATGGATAGCAAAGTTTGGGCCCACTTTGCAACATTCTAGGCCCCGGTTGTCCCGCGGCGGGAGTTTCCACGTACAGATCCAGGATTTTACCAAGCGTTAACGCTTGTCGGGTTTGGGGGTCACACCTAGGGCCTACGCATGGCACCTACCAACCTTGCACCACTATCACACACATGTGCTAGGGGCACATGCAAGTTTTCATGTGATTCTGACGCTCCGGTGGTCTTCCTCCGGCGAAACCCTAGACCAGGGCCCCCGAATCGTCTACCCCTATAGCAATCTCCGTACGAGGGTAGCCCGGTGGACCTTTCTACCTCTTTTGGTTTTTTAGGACATATGTACATGGAGAGCAAAGGTTGGGCCCACTTTGCAACATTCTAGGCCCCGGTTGTCCCGCGGCGGGAGTTTCCACGTACAGATCTAGGATTTTACCAAGCGTTAACGCATGTCCGGGTAGGGGGGTCACACCTGGGGCCTATGCATGGCACAAAACAACCTTGCACCACTATCACACACATGTTCTAGGGGCACATGCAAGTTTTTATGTGATTCCGATGCTCCGGTGGTCTTCCTCCGGCGAAACCCTAGACCGGGGGCCCCGGATCGTCTACCCCTATAGCAATCTCCGTACGAGGGTAGCTCGGAGGACCTTTCTACATGTTTTGGTTTGTTTAGGACATATGTACATGGAGAGCAAAGGTTGGGCCTACTTTGCAACATTCTAGGCCCCGGTTGTCCCGCGGCGGGAGTTTCCACAAAAAGATCCAGGATTTTACCAAGCGTTAATGCATGTCCGGGTAGGGGGGTCACACCTGGGGCCTACGCATGGCACCTACCAACCTTGCACCACTATCACACACATGTGCTAGGAGCACATGCAAGTTTTTATGTGATTCCGACGCTCCGGTGGTCTTCCTTCGGCGAAACCCTAGACCGAGAGCCTCGGATCTTCTACCCCTATAGCAATCTCCGTACGAGGGTAGTCCGGTGGACCTTTCTACTTGTTTTGGTTTGTTTAGGAAATATTTACATGGAGAGAAAAGTTTGGTCCCACTTTGGAACATTCTAGGCCCCAAATGTCCCGCGGCGGGAGTTTCCACGTACAGATCCAGGATTTTACCAAGCGTTAACGCATGTCCGGGTAGAGGGGTTACACCTGGGGCCTATGCATGGCACAAACCAACATTGCACCACTATCACACACATGTGCTAGGGGCACATGCAAGTTTTCATGTGATTCCGAAGCTCCGGTGGTCTTCCTCCGGCGAAACCCTAGACCGGGGGCCCCGGATCGTCTACCCCTATAGCAATCTCCGTACGAGGTTAGCCAGGTGGACCTTTCTACTTGTTTTTGGTTTGTTTAGGACATATGTACATGTAGAGCAAATATTGGGCCCACTTTTCCACATTGTAGGCCCCGGTTGTCCCGCGGCGGGAGTTTCCACGTATAGATCCAGGATTTTACCAAAGGTTAACGCATGTCCGGGTTGGGGGGGTCACACCTGGGGCCTACGCATGGCACAAACCAACCTTGGACCACTATCACACACATGTTTTAGGGGCACATGCAAGTTTTTATGTGATTTTGACGCTCCGGTGGTCTTCCTCCGGAGAAACCCTAGACTGGGGGCCCGGATCATCTACCCCTATAGCAATCTCCGTATGAGGGTAGCCCGGTGGACCTTTCTACTTGTTTTGGTTTGTTTAGGACATATGTACATGGAGAGCAAATGTTGGGCCCACTTTGCAACATTCTAGGCCCCGGTTGTTCCGCAGCGGGAGTTTCCACGTACATATCCAGGATTTTACCAAGCGTTAACGCATGTCCGGGTAGGGGGGTCACACCTGGGGCCTATGCATGGCACAAAACAACCTTGCACCACATCACACACATGTGCTAGGGGCACATGCAAGTTTTTATGTGAGTCCGGTGCTCCGGTGGTCTTCCTCCGGTGAAACCCTAGACCGGGGGCCCCGGATCGTCTACCCCTATAGCAATCTCCGTACGAGGGTAGCTCGGACGACCTTTCTACATGTTTTGTTTTGTTTAGGACATATGTACATGGAGAGCAAAGGTTGGTCCCACTTTGCCACATTCTAGGCCCCGGTTGTCCTGCGGCGGGAGTTTCCACGTACAGATCCAGGATTTTACCAAGCGTTAACGCATGTCCAGGTAAGAGGGTCACACCTGGGGCCTACGCATGGCACAAACCAACCTTGCACCACTATCACACACATGTGCTAGAGGCACATGCATGTTTTCATGTGATTCCGACGCTCCTGTGGTCTTCCTCTTACGAAACCCTAGACTGGGGCCCCCAGATCGCCAATCCCTATAGCAATCTCCGTGCGAGGATAGCCCGGTGGACATTTCTACTTGTTTTGGTTTGTTTAGGACACATGTACATGGATATCAAAGGTTGGGCCCACTTTGCAACATTCTAGGCCTTGGTTTTCCCACGGCGGGAGTTTCCACGTACAGATCCAAGATTTTACCAAGCGCTAACGCATGTCCGGGTAGGAGGGTCACACCTGGGGCCTATGCATGGCACAAACCAACCTTGCACCACTATCACACACATGTGCTAGGGTAACATGCAAGTTTTCATGTGATTCCGACGCTCCAGTGGTCTTCCTCCGGCGAAACCCTAGACCGGGGGCCCCGGATCGTCTACCCCTATAGCAATCTCCGTACGAGGGTAGACCGGTGGACCTTTCTACTTGTTTTGGTTTTTTTATGATATATGTACATGGAGAGCAAAGGTTGGGTCCACTTTGCCACATTCTAGGCCCCGGTTGTCCCACGGCGGGAGTTTCCACGTATAGATCCAGGATTTTACAAACGTTAACGCATGTCCGGGTAGGGGGGTCACACCTGGGGCCTACGCATGGCACCTACCAACCTTGCACCACTATCACACACATGTTCTAGGGGGACATGCAAGTTTTTATGTGATTCCGATGCTCCGGTGGTCTTCCTCCGGTGAAACCCTAGACCGGGGGCCCTGGATCGTCTACCCCTATAGCAATCTCCGTACGAGGGTAGCCCGGTGGACCTTTCTAATCGTTTTGGTTTGTTTAGGACATATGTGCATGGAGATCAAAGGTTGGGCCTACTTTGCAACATTCTAGGCCCCGGTTGTCCCGCGGCGGGAGTTTCCATGTACAGATCCAGGATTTTACCAAGCGTTAACGCATGTCCGGGTAGGGGGTCACACATGGGGCCTACGCATGGCACCTACCAACCTTGCACCACTATCACACACATGTGCTAGGGAACATGCAAGATTTCATGTGATTCCGACGCTCCGATGGTCTTCCTCCGGCGAAACCCTAGACCGGGGGCCCCGGATCGTCTACCCCTATAGCAATCTCCGTACGAGGGTAGCCCGGTGGACCTCTGTACTTGTTTTGGTTTGTTTAGGACATATGTACATGTATAGCAAAGGTTGGGCCCACTTTCCAACATTCTAGGCCCCGGTTGTCCCGCGGCGGGAGTTTCCACGTATAGATCTAGGATTTACCAAGCGTTAACGCATGTCCGGGTTTGGGGGTCACACCTGGGGCCTATGCATGGAACATACCAACCTTGCACCACTATCACACACATGTGCTAGGGGCACCTGCAAGTTTCATGTGATTCCGATGCTCCGGTGGTCATCCTCCGGCGAAACCCTAGACCGGGGGCCCCGGATCATCTACCCCTCTAGCAATCTCCGTACGAGGGTAGCCCGGTGGACCATTCTACTTGTTTTGGTTTGTTTAGGACATATGTACATGGATAGCAAAGGTTGGGCCCACTTGGCAACATTCTAGGCCCCGGTTGTCCCGCGGCGGGAGTTTCCACGTACAGATCCAGGATTTTACCAAGCGTTAACGCATGTCCGGGTAGGAGGGTCACACCTGGGGCCTATGCATGGCACAAACCAACCTTGCACCACTATCAAACACATGTTCTAGGGGCACATGCAAGTTTTCATGTGATTCCGACGCTCCGGTGGTCTTCCTCCGGCGAAACCCTAGACCGGGGGCCCTGGATCGTCTACCCCTATAGCAATCTCCGTACGAGGTTAGCCCGGTGGACCTTTCTACTTTTTTTTGGTTTGTTTAGGACATATGTACATGTAGAGCAAATGTTGGGCCCACTTTGCCACATTCTAGGCCCCGGTTGTCCCACGACGGGAGTTTCCACGTACAGATCCAGGATTTTACCAAGCGTTAACGCATGTCCGGGTAGGGGGGTCACACCTGGGGCCTACACATGGCACAAACCAACCTTGCACCACTATCACACATGTGCTAAGGGCACATACAAATTTTTATGTGATTCCGATGCTCCGGTGGTCTTCCGCCGGCGAAACCCTAGACCGGGGCCCCAGATCGTCTACCCCTATAGCAATCTCCGTACGAGGGTAACCCGGTGGACCTTTCTACATGTTTTGGTTTGTTTAGGACATATGTACATGGATAGTAAAGGTTGGTCCCACTTTGCAACATTCTAGGCCCCGGTTGTCCCGCGGCGGGAGTTTCCACGTACAGATCCAGGATTTTACCAAGCGTTAACGCATGTCCGGGTAGGGGGTCACACCTGGGGCGTACGCATGGCACAAACCAACCTTGCACCACTATCACACACATGTGGTAGGGGCACATGCAAGTTTTTATGTGATTCCGACGCTCCGGTAGTCTTCCTCCGGCGAAACCCTAGACTGGGGGCCCCGGATCGTCTACCCCTATAGCAATCTCCGTACGAGGGTAGCCCGGTGGACCTTTCTACTTGTTTTGGTTTGTTTAGGACATATGTACATGGAGATCAAAGGTTGGGCCCACTTTGCAACATTCTAGGCCCTGGTTGTCCCACGACGGGAGTTTCCACGTACAGATCCAGGATTTTACCAAGCGCTAACGCATGTCCGGGTAGGAGGGTCACACCTGGGGCCTATGCATGGCACAAACCAACCTTGCACCACTATCACACACATGTGCTAGGGGAACATGCAAGTTTTCATGTGATTCCGACGCTCCGGTGGTCTTCCTCCGGCGAAACCCCTAGACCGGGGGCCCCGGATCGTCTACCCCTATAGCAATCTCCGTATGAGGGTAGATCGGTGGATCTTTCTACTTGTTTTGGTTTTTTTAGGACATATGTACATGGAGAGCAAAGGTTGGGTCCACTTTGCCACATTCTAGGCCCTGGTTGTCCCACGGCAGGAGTTTCCACGTACAGATCCAGGATTTTACCAAGCGTTAACGCATGTCCGGGTAGGGGGTCACACATGGGGCCTACGCATGGGCACCTACCAACCTTGCACCACTATCACACACATGTGCTAGGGGCACATGCAAGTTTTCATGTGATTCCGACGCTCCAGTGGTCTTCTTCCGGCGAAACCCTAGACCGGGGGCCCCGGATCGTCTACCCCTATAGCAATCTCCGTACGAGGGTACCCCGGTGAACCTTTCTACTTGTTTTGGTTTGTTTAGTACATATGTACATGGAGAGCAAAGGTTGGGCCCACTTTGCAACATTCTAGGCCCCGATTGTCCCGCAGCGGGAGTTTCCACGTACAGATCCAGGATTTTACCAAGCGTTAACGCATGTCAGGTAGGGGGGGTCACACCTGGGGCCTACGCATGGCACCTACCAACCTTGCACCACTATCACACACATGTGCTAGGGGCACATGCAAGTTTTCATGTGATTCCGACGCTCCGGTGGTCTTCCTCCGGCGAAACCCTAGCCCGGGGGCCTCGTATCGTCTACCCCTATAGCAATCTCAGTACGAGGGTAGCCCGGTGGACCTTTCTACTTGTTTTGGTTTGTTTAGGATATATGTACATGGAGAGCAAAGGTTGGGCCCACTTTGCAACATTCTAGGCCCCGGTTGTCCCGCGGCGGGAGTTTCCACGTACAGATCCAGGATTTTACCAAGCGTTAACGCATGTCCGGGTAGGGGGGTCACACCTGGGGCCTACGCATGGCACAAACCAACCTTGCACCACTATCACACACATGTGCTAGGGCACATGCAAATTTTTATGTGATTCCGATGCTCCGGTGGTCTTCCTCCGGCGAAACCCTAGACCGGGGCCCCGGATCGTCTACCCCTATAGAAATCTCCGTACGAGGGTATCCTGGTGGACCTTTCTACTTGTTTTGGTCATGCATGTGTGTTCTTATACTAAAACCACAAACCAGTACTAGAGTCATTGCATGTGTGTTCTTACACTAAAACCAACATGGATCCACCAGTGGTCATTGCATGTGTGTTCTTTCCACAAATCACATATGGATCAACCAGAGTCATTGCATGTGTGTTATTTCCATAAACCACACATGTGGACCCACTTGAGTCATTGCATGTGTGTTCTTTCCACAAACCACACATGGATCAACCACTAGAGTCATTGCATGTGTGTTCTTTCCACAAACCACACATGGAGCCACCAGTGGTCATTGCATGTGTGTTATTTCCACAAACCACACATGGATCTACCACTAGAGTCATTACATGTGTGTTCTTATACTAAAACCACAAACCAGTACTAGAGTCATTGCATGTGTGTTCTTACACTAAAACCAACATGGATCCAACCGTGGTCATTGCATGTGTGTTCTTTCCACAAACCACAAATGGATCAACCACTAGAGTCATTGAATGTGTGTTCTTTCCACAAACCACACATGGATCAACCACTAGAGTCATTGCATGTGTGTTATTTCCACAAACCACACATGGATCTACCACTAGAGTCATTACATGTGTGTTCTTATACTAAAACCACAAACCAGTACTAGAGTCATTGCATGTGTGTTCTTACACTAAAACCAACATGGATCCACCAGTGGTCATTGCATGTGTTCTTTGCACAAATCACATATGGATCAACCAGAGTCATTGCATGTGTGTTATTTCCATAAACCACACATGTGGACCCACTTGAGTCATTGCATGTGTGTTCTTTCCACAAACCACACATGGATCAACCACTAGAGTCATTGCATGTGTGTTCTTTCCACAAACCACACATGGATCCACCAGTGGTCATTGCATGTGTGTTATTTCCACAAAACACACATGGATCTACCACTAGAGTCATTACATGTGTGTTCTTATACTAAAACCACAAACCAGTACTAGAGTCATTGCATGTGTGTTCTTACACTAAAACCAACATGGATCCACCAGTGGTCATTGCATGTGTGTTCTTTCCACAAATCACATATGGATCAACCAGAGTCATTGCATGTGTGTTATTTCCATAAACCACACATGTGGACCCACTTGAGTCATTGCATGTGTGTTCTTTCCACAAACCACACATGGATCAACCACTAGAGTCATTGCATGTGTGTTCTTTCCACAAACCACACATGGAGCCACCAGTGGTCATTGCATGTGTGTTATTTCCACAAACCACACATGGATCTACCACTAGAGTCATTACATGTGTGTTCTTATACTAAAACCACAAACCAGTACTAGAGTCATTGCATGTGTGTTCTTTCCACAAACTACATATGGATCAACTAGAGTCATTGCATGTGTGTTCTTTCCACCAACCACACATGGATCAACCACTAGAGTCATTGCATGTGTGTTCTTATACTAAAACCCCAAACCAGTACTAGAGTCATTGCACGTGTGTTCTTTTCCACAAACCACACATGGATCAACCACTAGAGTCATTGCATGTGTGTTATTTCCACAAACAAACATGGATCAATCACTAGAGTCATTGCATGTGTGTTCTTTTCCACAAACCACACATGGATCCACCAGTGGTCATTGCATGTGTGTTCTTTCCACAAACCACACATGGATCAACCACTAGAGTCATTGCATGTGTGTTCTTTCCACAAACCACACATGGGTCCACCAGTGGTCATTGCATGTGTGTTCTTTCCACAAACCACACATGGATCAACCACTAGAGTCATTGCATGTGTGTTCTTTCCACAAACCACACATGGATCTACCACTAGAGTCATTACATGTGTGTTCTTATACTAAAACCACAAACCAGTACTAGAGTCATTGCATGTGTGTTCTTACACTAAAACCAACATGGATCCACCAGTGGTCATTGTATGTGTGTTCTTTCCACAAACCACAAATGGATCAACCACTAGAGTCATTGCATGTGTGTTCTTTCCACAAACCACACATGGATCAACCACTAGAGTCATTGCATGTGTGTTATTTCCACAAACCACACATGGATCCACCAGTGGTCATTGCATGTGTGTTATTTCCACAAAACACACATGGATCTACCACTAGAGTCATTACATGTGTGTTCTTATACTAAAACCACAAACCAGTACTAGAGTCATTGCATGTGTGTTCTTACACTAAAACCAACATGGATCCACCAGTGGTCATTGCATGTGTGTTCTTTCCACAAATCACATATGGATCAACCAGAGTCATTGCATGTGTGTTATTTCCATAAACCACACATGTGGACCCACTTGAGTCATTGCATGTGTGTTCTTTCCACAAACCACACATGGATCAACCACTAGAGTCATTGCATGTGTGTTCTTTCCACAAACCACACATGGAGCCACCAGTGGTCATTGCATGTGTGTTATTTCCACAAACCACACATGGATCTACCACTAGAGTCATTACATGTGTGTTCTTATACTAAAACCACAAACCAGTACTAGAGTCATTGCATGTGTGTTCTTTCCACAAACTACATATGGATCAACTAGAGTCATTGCATGTTTGTTCTTTCCACCAACCACACATGGATCAACCACTAGAGTCATTGCATGTGTGTTCTTATACTAAAACCCCAAACCAGTACTAGAGTCATTGCACGTGTGTTCTTTTCCACAAACAACACATGGATCCACCAGTGGTCATTGCATGTGTGTTCTTTCCACAAACCACACATGGATCAACCAGAGTCATTGCAAGTGTGTTCTTTCCAGAGACCACACATGGATCAACCACTAGAGTCATTGCATGTGTGTTATTTCCACAAACAAACAAGGATCAACCACTAGAGTCATTGCATGTGTGTTCTTTTCAACAAACCACACATGGATCCACTAGTGGTCATTGCATGTGTGTTCTTTCCACAAACCACACATGGATCAACCACTAGAGTCATTGCATGTGCGTTCTTTCCACAAACCACACATGGATCAACCACTAGAGTCATTGCATGTTTGTTCTTATACTAAAACCACAAACCAGCACTAGAGTCATTGCATGTTTGTTCTTATACTAAAACCACAAACCAGCACTAGAGTCAATGCATGTGTGTTATTTCCACAAACTACACATGGATCAACCACTAGAGTCATTGCATGTGTGTTATTTCCACAAACCACGCATGGATTAACCACTAGAGTCATTGCATGTGTGTTATTTCCTCAAACCACACATGGATCAACCACTAGAGTCGTTGCATATGTGTTATTTCCACAAACCACACATGGATCAACCACTAGAGTCATTGCATGTGTGTTCTTATACTAAAACCAACACTAGAGTCATTGCATGTGTGTTCTTTTCACAAACCACACATGGATCAACCACTAGAGTCATTGCATGTGTGTTATTTCCATAAACCACGCATGGATCAACCACTAGAGTCATTGCATGTGTGTTCTTTCCACAAACCACACATGGATCAACCACTAGAGTCATTGCATGTGTGTTCTTTCCACAAACCACCCATGGATCAACCACTAGAGTCATTGCATGTGTGTTCTTTCCACAAACCACACATGGTTCAACCACTAGAGTCATTGCATGTTTGTTCTTACACTAAAACCACAAACCAGCACTAGAGTCATTGCATGTGTGTTCTTTTCCACAAACCACACATGGATCCACCAGTGGTCATTGCATGTGTGTTCTTTCGACAAACCACATATGGATCAACCAGCGTCATTGCATGTGTGTTCTTTCCACAAACCACACATGCATCAATCACTAGAGTCATTGCATGTTTGTTCTTATACTAATACCACAAACCATCACTAGAGTCATTGCATGTATGTTGTTTCCACAAACCACATATGGATCAACCACTAGTCATTGCATGTGTGTGCTTTCCACAAACCACACATGGATCAACCACTAGAGTCATTGCATGTTTGTTCTTATACTAAAACCACAAACCAGAACTAGAGTCATTGCATGTGTGTTCTTTTCGACAAACCACACATGGATCCACCACTAGAGTCATTGCATGTGTCTTATTTCCACAAACTACATATGGATCAACTAGAGTCATTGCATGTGTGTTCTTTCCACCAACCACACATGGATCAACCACTAGAGTCATTGCATGTGTGTTCTTATACTAAAACCCCAAACCAGTACTAGAGTCATTGCACGTGTGTTCTTTTCCACAAACCACACATGGATCCACCAGTGGTCATTGCATGTGTGTTCTTTCCACAAACCACACATTGATCAACCAGAGTCATTGCATGTGTGTTCTTTCCAGAAACCACACATGGATCAACCACTAGAGTCATTGCATGTGTGTTCTTATACTAAAACCAACACGAGTCATTGCATGTGTGTTCTTTTCACAAACCACACATGGATCAATCACTAGAGTCATTGCATGTGTGTTATTTCCACAAACCACACATGGATCCACCAGTGGTCATTGCATGTGTGTTCTTTCGACAAACCACATATGGATCAACCAGCGTCATTGCATGTGTGTTCTTTCCACAAACCACACATGCATCAATCACTAGAGTCATTGCATGTTTGTTCTTATACTAATACCACAAACCATCACTAGAGTCATTGCATGTATGTTGTTTCCACAAACCACATATGGATCAACCACTAGTCATTGCATGTGTGTGCTTTCCACAAACCACACATGGATCAACCACTAGAGTCATTGCATGTTTGTTCTTATACTAAAACCACAAACCAGAACTAGAGTCATTGCATGTGTGTTCTTTTCGACAAACCACACATGGATCCACCACTAGAGTCATTGCATGTGTCTTATTTCCACAAACTACATATGGATCAACTAGAGTCATTGCATGTGTGTTCTTTCCACCAACC
Organism: Avena insularis; assembly: GCA_023614405.1. Taxonomy (NCBI): domain Eukaryota; kingdom Viridiplantae; phylum Streptophyta; class Magnoliopsida; order Poales; family Poaceae; genus Avena; species Avena insularis. Next base: position 213,747,263 of record CM042694.1, on the reverse strand, counting down.
ACACATGGATCAACCACTAGAGTCATTGCATGTGTGTTCTTATACTAAAACCCCAAACCAGTACTAGAGTCATTGCACGTGTGTTCTTTTCCACAAACCACACATGGATCCACCAGTGGTCATTGCATGTGTGTTCTTTCCACAAACCACACATTGATCAACCAGAGTCATTGCATGTGTGTTCTTTCCAGAAACCACACATGGATCAACCACTAGAGTCATTGCATGTGTGTTCTTATACTAAAACCAACACGAGTCATTGCATGTGTGTTCTTTTCACAAACCACACATGGATCAATCACTAGAGTCATTGCATGTGTGTTCTTTTCCACAAACCACACATGGATCCACCAGTGGTCATTGCATGTGTGTTCTTTCGACAAACCACATATGGATCAACCAGCGTCATTGCATGTGTGTTCTTTCCACAAACCACACATGCATCAATCACTAGAGTCATTGCATGTTTGTTCTTATACTAATACCACAAACCATCACTAGAGTCATTGCATGTATGTTGTTTCCACAAACCACATATGGATCAACCACTAGTCATTGCATGTGTGTGCTTTCCACAAACCACACATGGATCAACCACTAGAGTCATTGCATGTTTGTTCTTATACTAAAACCACAAACCAGCACTAGAGTCATTGCATGTGTGTTCTTTTCGACAAACCACACATGGATCCACCACTAGAGTCATTGCATGTGTCTTATTTCCACAAACTACATATGGATCAACTAGAGTCATTGCATGTGTGTTCTTTCCACCAACCACACATGGATCAACCACTAGAGTCATTGCATGTGTGTTCTTATACTAAAACCCCAAACCAGTACTAGAGTCATTGCACGTGTGTTCTTTTCCACAAACCACACATGGATCCACCAGTGGTCATTGCATGTGTGTTCTTTCCACAAACCACACATTGATCAACCAGAGTCATTGCATGTGTGTTCTTTCCAGAAACCACACATGGATCAACCACTAGAGTCATTGCATGTGTGTTCTTATACTAAAACCAACACGAGTCATTGCATGTGTGTTCTTTTCACAAACCACACATGGATCAACCACTAGAGTCATTGCATGTGTGTTATTTTCACAAACCACACATGGATCCACCAGTGGTCATTGCATGTGTGTTATTTCCACAAAACACACATGGATCTACCACTAGAGTCATTACATGTGTGTTCTTATACTAAAACCACAAACCAGTACTAGAGTCATTGCATGTGTGTTCTTACACTAAAACCAACATGGATCCACCAGTGGTCATTGCATGTGTGTTCTTTCCACAAATCACATATGGATCAACCAGAGTCATTGCATGTGTGTTATTTCCATAAACCACACATGTGGACCCACTTGAGTCATTGCATGTGTGTTCTTTCCACAAACCACACATGGATCAACCACTAGAGTCATTGCATGTGTGTTCTTTCCACAAACCACACATGGAGCCACCAGTGGTCATTGCATGTGTGTTATTTCCACAAACCACACATGGATCTACCACTAGAGTCATTACATGTGTGTTCTTATACTAAAACCACAAACCAGTACTAGAGTCATTGCATGTGTGTTCTTTCCACAAACTACATATGGATCAACTAGAGTCATTGCATGTGTGTTCTTTCCACCAACCACACATGGATCAACCACTAGAGTCATTGCATGTGTGTTCTTATACTAAAACCCCAAACCAGTACTAGAGTCATTGCACGTGTGTTCTTTTCCACAAACCACACATGGATCAACCACTAGAGTCATTGCATGTGTGTTATTTCCACAAACAAACATGGATCAATCACTAGAGTCATTGCATGTGTGTTCTTTTCCACAAACCACACATGGATCCACCAGTGGTCATTGCATGTGTGTTCTTTCCACAAACCACACATGGATCAACCACTAGAGTCATTGCATGTGTGTTCTTTCCACAAACCACACATGGGTCCACCAGTGGTCATTGCATGTGTGTTATTTCCACAAACCACACATGGATCTACCACTAGAGTCATTACAGGTGTGTTCTTATACTAAAACCACAAACCAGTACTAGAGTCATTGCATGTGTGTTCTTACACTAAAACCAACATGGATCCACCAGTGGTCATTGTATGTGTGTTCTTTCCACAAACCACAAATGGATCAACCACTAGAGTCATTGCATGTGTGTTCTTTCCACAAACCACACATGGATCAACCACTAGACTCATTGCATGTGTGTTATTTCCACAAACCACACATGGATCCACCAGTGGTCATTGCATGTGTGTTATTTCCACAAAACACACATGGATCTACCACTAGAGTCATTACATGTGTGTTCTTATACTAAAACCACAAACCAGTACTAGAGTCATTGCATGTGTGTTCTTACACTAAAATCAACATGGATCCACCAGTGGTCATTGCATGTGTGTTCTTTCCACAAATCACATATGGATCAACCAGAGTCATTGCATGTGTGTTATTTCCATAAACCACACATGTGGACCCACTTGAGTCATTGCATGTGTGTTCTTTCCACAAACCACACATGGATCAACCACTAGAGTCATTGCATGTGTGTTCTTTCCACAAACCACACATGGAGCCACCATTGGTCATTGCATGTGTGTTATTTCCACAAACCACATGGATGTACCACTAGAGTCATTACATGTGTGTTCTTATACTAAAACCACAAACCAGTACTAGAGTCATTGCATGTGTTCTTTCCACCAACTACATCTGGATCAACTAGAGTCATTGCATGTGTGTTCTTTCCACCAACCACACATGGATCAACCACTAGAGTCATTGCATGTGTGTTCTTATACTAAAACCCCAAACCAGTACTAGAGTCATTGCACGTGTGTTCTTTTCCACAAACAACACATGGATCCACCAGTGGTCATTGCATGTGTGTTCTTTCCACAAACCACACATGGATCAACCAGAGTCATTGCATGTGTGTTCTTTCCAGAGACCACACATGGATCAACCACTAGAGTCATTGCATGTGTGTTATTTCCACAAACAAACAAGGATCAACCACTAGAGTCATTGCATGTGTGTTCTTTTCAACAAACCACACATGGATCCACTAGTGGTCATTGCATGTGTGTTCTTTCCACAAACCACACATGGATCAACCACTAGAGTCATTGCATGTGCGTTCTTTCCACAAACCACACATGGATCAACCACTAGAGTCATTGCATGTTTGTTCTTATACTAAAACCACAAACCAGCACTAGAGTCATTGCATATTTGTTCTTATACTAAAACCACAAACCAGCACTAGAGTCAATGCATGTGTGTTATTTCCACAAACTACACATGGATCAACCACTAGAGTCATTGCATGTGTGTTATTTCCACAAACCACGCATGGATTAACCACTAGAGTCATTGCATGTGTGTTATTTCCTCAAACCACACATGGATCAACCACTAGAGTCATTGCATATGTGTTATTTCCACAAACCACACATGGATCAACCACTAGAGTCATTGAATGTGTGTTCTTATACTAAAACCAACACTAGAGTCATTGCATGTGTGTTCTTTTCACAAACCACACATGGATCAACCACTAGAGTCATTGCATGTGTGTTATTTCCATAAACCACGCATGGATCAACCACTAGAGTCATTGCATGTGTGTTCTTTCCACAAACCACACATGGATCAACCACTAGAGTCATTGCATGTGTGTTCTTTCCACAAACCACCCATGGATCAACCACTAGAGTCATTGCATGTGTGTTCTTTCCACAAACCACACATGGATCAACCACTAGAGTCATTGCATGTTTGTTCTTACACTAAAACCACAAACCAGCACTAGAGTCATTGCATGTGTGTTCTTTTCCACAAACCACACATGGATCCACCAGTGGTCATTGCATGTGTGTTCTTTCGACAAACCACATATGGATCAACCAGCGTCATTGCATGTGTGTTCTTTCCACAAACCACACATGCATCAATCACTAGAGTCATTGCATGTTTGTTCTTATACTAATACCACAAACCATCACTAGAGTCATTGCATGTATGTTGTTTCCACAAACCACATATGGATCAACCACTAGTCATTGCATGTGTGTGCTTTCCACAAACCACACATGGATCAACCACTAGAGTCATTGCATGTTTGTTCTTATACTAAAACCACAAACCAGCACTAGAGTCATTGCATGTGTGTTCTTTTCGACAAACCACACATGGATCCACCACTAGAGTCATTGCATGTGTCTTATTTCCACAAACTACATATGGATCAACTAGAGTCATTGCATGTGTGTTCTTTCCACCAACCACACATGGATCAACCACTAGAGTCATTGCATGTGTGTTCTTATACTAAAACCCCAAACCAATACTAGAGTCATTACACGTGTGTTCTTTTCCACAAACCACACATGGATCCACCAGTGGTCATTGCATGTGTTCTTTCCTAAACCACATTGATCAACCAGAGTCATTGCATGTGTGTTCTTTCCAGAAACCACACATGGATCAACCACTAGAGTCATTGCATGTGTGTTCTTATACTAAAACCAACACGAGTCATTGCATGTGTGTTCTTTTCACAAACCACACATGGATCAATCACTAGAGTCATTGCATGTGTGTTCTTTTCCACAAACCACACATGGATCCACCAGTGGTCATTGCATGTGTGTTCTTTCGACAAACCACATATGGATCAACCAGCGTCATTGCATGTGTGTTCTTTCCACAAACCACACATGCATCAATCACTAGAGTCATTGCATGTTTGTTCTTATACTAATACCACAAACCATCACTAGAGTCATTGCATGTATGTTGTTTCCACAAACCACATATGGATCAACCACTAGTCATTGCATGTGTGTGCTTTCCACAAACCACACATGGATCAACCACTAGAGTCATTGCATGTTTGTTCTTATACTAAAACCACAAACCAGCACTAGAGTCATTGCATGTGTGTTCTTTTCGACAAACCACACATGGATCCACCACTAGAGTCATTGCATGTGTCTTATTTCCACAAACTACATATGGATCAACTAGAGTCATTGCATGTGTGTTCTTTCCACCAACCACACATGGATCAACCACTAGAGTCATTGCATGTGTGTTCTTATACTAAAACCCCAAACCAGTACTAGAGTCATTGCACGTGTGTTCTTTTCCACAAACCACACATGGATCCACCAGTGGTCATTGCATGTGTGTTCTTTCCACAAACCACACATTGATCAACCAGAGTCATTGCATGTGTGTTCTTTCCAGAAACCACACATGGATCAACCACTAGAGTCATTGCATGTGTGTTCTTATACTAAAACCAACACGAGTCATTGCATGTGTGTTCTTTTCACAAACCACACATGGATCAACCACTAGAGTCATTGCATGTGTGTTATTTTCACAAACCACACATGGATTAACCACTAGAGTCATTGCATATGTGTTATTTCCACAAACCACACATGGATCTACCACTAGAGTCATTACATGTGTGTTCTTATACTAAAACCACAAACCAGTACTAGAGTCATTGCATGTGTGTTCTTACACTAAAACCAACATGGATCCACCAGTGGTCATTGCATGTGTGTTCTTTCCACAAATCACATATGGATCAACCAGAGTCATTGCATGTGTGTTATTTCCATAAACCACACATGTGGACCCACTTGAGTCATTGCATGTGTGTTCTTTCCACAAACCACACATGGATCAACCACTAGAGTCATTGCATGTGTGTTCTTTCCACAAACCACACATGGAGCCACCAGTGGTCATTGCATGTGTGTTATTTCCACAAACCACACATGGATCTACCACTAGAGTCATTACATGTGTGTTCTTATACTAAAACCACAAACCAGTAGTAGTGTCATTGCATGTGTGTTCTTTCCACAAACTACATATGGATCAACTAGAGTCATTGCATGTGTGTTCTTTCCACCAACCACACATGGATCAACCACTAGAGTCATTGCATGTGTGTTCTTATACTAAAACCCCAAACCAGTACTAGAGTCATTGCACGTGTGTTCTTTTCCACAAACCACACATGGATCAACCACTAGAGTCATTGCATGTGTGTTATTTCCACAAACAAACATGGATCAATCACTAGAGTCATTGCATGTGTGTTCTTTTCCACAAACCACACATGGATCCACCAGTGGTCATTGCATGTGTGTTCTTTCCACAAACCACACATGGATCAACCACTAGAGTCATTGCATGTGTGTTCTTTCCACAAACCACACATGGATCCACCAGTGGTCATTGCATGTGTGTTATTTCCACAAACCACACATGGATCTACCACTAGAGTCATTACAGGTGTGTTCTTATACTAAAACCACAAACCAGTACTAGAGTCATTGCATGTGTGTTCTTACACTAAAACCAACATGGATCCACCAGTGGTCATTGTATGTGTGTTCTTTCCACAAACCACAAATGGATCAACCACTAGAGTCATTGCATGTGTGTTCTTTTCACAAACCACACATGGATCAACCACTAGAGTCATTGCATGTGTGTTATTTTCACAAACCACACATGGATTAACCACTAGAGTCATTGCATATGTGTTATTTCCACAAACCACACATGGATCTACCACTAGAGTCATTACATGTGTGTTCTTATACTAAAACCACAAACCAGTACTAGAGTCATTGCATGTGTGTTCTTACACTAAAACCAACATGGATCCACCAGTGGTCATTGCATGTGTGTTCTTTCCACAAACCACACATTGATCAACCAGAGTCATTGCATGTGTGTTCTTTCCAGAAACCACACATGGATCAACCACTAGAGTCATTGCATGTGTGTTCTTATACTAAAACCAACACGAGTCATTGCATGTGTGTTCTTTTCACAAACCACACATGGATCAACCACTAGAGTCATTGCATGTGTGTTATTTTCACAAACCACACATGGATTAACCACTAGAGTCATTGCATATGTGTTATTTCCACAAACCACACATGGATCTACCACTAGAGTCATTACATGTGTGTTCTTATACTAAAACCACAAACCAGTACTAGAGTCATTGCATGTGTGTTCTTACACTAAAACCAACATGGATCCACCAGTGGTCATTGCATGTGTGTTCTTTCCACAAATCACATATGGATCAACCAGAGTCATTGCATGTGTGTTATTTCCATAAACCACACATGTGGACCCACTTGAGTCATTGCATGTGTGTTCTTTCCACAAACCACACATGGATCAACCACTAGAGTCATTGCATGTGTGTTCTTTCCACAAACCACACATGGAGCCACCAGTGGTCATTGCATGTGTGTTATTTCCACAAACCACACATGGATCTACCACTAGAGTCATTACATGTGTGTTCTTATACTAAAACCACAACCAGTAGTAGTGTCATTGCATGTGTGTTCTTTCCACAAACTACATATGGATCAACTAGAGTCATTGCATGTGTGTTCTTTCCACCAACCACATGGATCAACCACTAGAGTCATTGCATGTGTGTTCTTATACTAAAACCCAAACCAGTACTAGAGTCATTGCACGTGTGTTCTTTTCACAAACCACACATGGATCAACCACTAGAGTCAGTGCATGTGTGTTATTTCCACAAACAAACATGGATCAATCACTAGAGTCATTGCATGTGTGTTCTTTTCACAAACCACACATGGATCCACCAGTGGTCATTGCATGTGTGTTCTTTCCACAAACCACACATGGATCAACCACTAGAGTCATTGCATGTGTGTTCTTTCCACAAACCATCCACCAGTGGTTATTGCATGTGTGTTATTTCCACAAACCACACATGGATCTACCACTAGAGTCATTACAGGTGTGTTCTTATACTAAAACCACAAACCAGTACTAGAGTCATTGCATGTGTGTTCTTACACTAAAACCAACATGGATCCACCAGTGGTCATTGTATGTGTGTTCTTTCCACAAACCACAAATGGATCAACCACTAGAGTCATTGCATGTGTGTTCTTTCCACAAACCACACATGGATCAACCACTAGAGTCATTGCATGTGTGTTATTTCCACAAACCACACATGGATCCACCAGTGGTCATTGCATGTGTGTTATTTCCACAAAACACACATGGATCTACCACTAGAGTCATTACATGTGTGTTCTTATACTAAAACCACAAACCAGTACTAGAGTCATTGCATGTGTTCTTACACTAAAACCAACATGGATCCACCAGTGGTCATTGCATGTGTGTTCTTTCCACAAATCACATATGGATCAACCAGAGTCATTGCATGTGTGTTATTTCCATAAACCACACATGTGGACCCACTTGAGTCATTGCATGTGTGTTCTTTCCACAAACCACACATGGATCAACCACTAGAGTCATTGCATGTGTGTTCTTTCCACAAACCACACATGGAGCCACCAGTGGTCATTGCATGTGTGTTATTTCCACAAACCACACATGGATCTACCACTAGAGTCATTACATGTGTGTTCTTATACTAAAACCACAAACCAGTACTAGAGTCATTGCATGTGTATTCTTTCCACAAACTACATATGGATCAACTAGAGTCATTGCATGTGTGTTCTTTCCACCAACCACACATGGATCAACCACTAGAGTCATTGCATGTGTGTTCTTATACTAAAACCCCAAACCAGTACTAGAGTCATTGCACGTGTGTTCTTTTCCACAAACAACACATGGATCCACCAGTGGTCATTGCATGTGTGTTCTTTCCACAAACCACACATGGATCAACCAGAGTCATTGCATGTGTGTTCTTTCCAGAGACCACACATGGATCAACCACTAGAGTCATTGCATGTGTGTTCTTATACTAAAACCAACACTAGAGTCAATGCATGTGTCTTCTTTTCACAAACCACACATGGATCAACCACTAGAGTCATTGCATGTGTGTTATTTCCACAAACAAACAAGGATCAACCACTAGAGTCATTGCATGTGTGTTCTTTTCAACAAACCACACATGGATCCACTAGTGGTCATTGCATGTGTGTTCTTTCCACAAACCACACATGGATCAACCACTAGAGTCATTGCATGTGCGTTCATTCCACAAACCACACATGGATCAACCACTAGAGTCATTGCATGTTTGTTCTTATACTAAAACCACAAACCAGCACTAGAGTCATTGCATGTTTGTTCTTATACTAAAACCACAAACCAGCACTAGAGTCATTGCATGTGTGTTATTTCCACAAACTACACATGGATCAACCACTAGAGTCATTGCATGTGTGTTATTTCCACAAACCACGCATGGATTAACCACTAGAGTCATTGCATGTGTGTTATTTCCTCAAACCATACATGGATCAACCACTAGAGTCATTGCGTATGTGTTATTTCCACAAACCACACATGGATCAACCACTAGAGTCATTGCATGTGTGTTCTTATACTAAAACCAACACTAGAGTCATTGCATGTGTGTTCTTTTCACAAACCACACATGGATCAACCACTAGAGTCATTGCATGTGTGTTATTTCCATAAACCACGCATGGATCAACCACTAGAGTCATTGCATGTGTGTTCTTTCCACAAACCACACATGGATCAACCACTAGAGTCATTGCATGTGTGTTCTTTCCACAAACCACCCATGGATCAACCACTAGAGTCATTGCATGTGTGTTCTTTCCACAAACCACACATGGATCAACCACTAGAGTCATTGCATGTTTGTTCTTACACTAAAACCACAAACCAGCACTAGAGTCATTGCATGTGTGTTCTTTTCCACAAACCACACATGGATCCACCAGTGGTCATTGCATGTGTGTTCTTTCGACAAACCACATATGGATCAACCAGCGTCATTGCATGTGTGTTCTTTCCACAAACCACACATGCATCAATCACTAGAGTCATTGCATGTTTGTTCTTATACTAATACCACAAACCATCACTAGAGTCATTGCATGTATGTTGTTTCCACAAACCACATATGGATCAACCACTAGTCATTGCATGTGTGCTTTCCACAAACCACACATGGATCAACCACTAGAGTCATTGCATGTTTGTTCTTATACTAAAACCACAAACCAGCACTAGAGTCATTGCATGTGTGTTCTTTTCGACAAACCACACATGGATCCACCACTAGAGTCATTGCATGTGTCTTATTTCCACAAACTACATATGGATCAACTAGAGTCATTGCATGTGTGTTCTTTCCACCAACCACACATGGATCAACCACTAGAGTCATTGCATGTGTTCTTATACTAAAACCCCAAACAGTACTAGAGTCATTGCACGTGTGTTCTTTCCACAAACCACACATGGATCCACCAGTGGTCATTGCATGTGTGTTCTTTCCAAAACAAACCACACATTGATCAGCCAGAGTCATTGCATGTGTGTTCTTTCCGAAAACACACATGGAACCACTAGAGTCATTGCATGTGTGTTCTTATACTAAAACCAACACGAGTCATTGCATGTGTGTTCTTTTCACAAACCACACATGGATCAACCACTAGAGTCATTGCATGTGTGTTATTTTCACAAACCACACATGGATTAACCACTAGAGTCATTGCATATGTGTTATTTCCACAAACCACACATGGATCAACCACTAGAGTCATTGCATGTGTGTTCTTATTCTAAAACCAACACTAGTGTGTTCTTCATTGCATGTGTTCTTTTACAAACCACACATGGATCAACCACTAGAGTCATTGCATGTGTGTTATTTCCACAAACAAACATGGATCAACCACTAGAGTCATTGCATTTGTGTTCTTTTCCACAAACCACACATGGATGCACCAGTGGTCATTGCATGTGTGTTCTTTCCACAAACCACATATGGATCAACCAGAGTCATTGCATGTGTGTTCTTTCTACAAACCACACATGTGGACCCACTAGAGTCATTGCATGTGTGTTATTTCCACAAACCACACATGGATCAACCACTAGAGTCATTGCATGTGTGTTATTTCCACAAACCACACATGGATCAACCACTAGAGTCATTGCATGTTTGTTCTTATACTAAAACCACAAACCAGCACTAGAGTCATTGCATGTGTGTTCTTATACTAAAACCACAAACCAGCACTAGAGTCATTGCATGTGTGTTCTTTTCCACAAACCACACATGGATTAACCACTAGAGTCATTGCATGTTTGTTCTTATACTAAAACCACAAACCAGCACTAGAGTCATTGTATGTTTGTTCTTATACTAAAACCACAAACCAGCACTAGAGTCATTGCATGTGTGTTCTTTTCCACAAACCACACATAGATCCACCAGTGGTTATTGCATGTGTGTTCTTTCCACAAACCTCATATGGATCAACCAGAGTCATTGGATGTGTGTTATTTCCACAAACCACACATGTGGACCCACTTGAGTCATTGCATGTGTGTTATTTCCACAAACCACACATGGATCAACCACTAGAGTCATTGCATGTGTGTTCTTATACTAAAACCAACACTAGAGTCATTGCAGGTGTGTTCTTTTCACAAACCACACATGGATCAACCACTAGAGTCATTGCATGTGTGTTATTTCCACAAACAAACATGGATCAATCACTAGAGTCATTGCATGTGTGTTCTTTTCCACAAACCACACATGGATCCACCAGTGGTCATTGCATGTGCGTTCTTTCCACAAACCACACATGGATCAACCACTAGAGTCATTGCATGTGTGTTCTTTCCACAAACCACACATGGATCCACCAGTGGTCATTGCATCTGTGTTATTTCCACAAACCACACATGGATCTACCACTAGAGTCATTACATGTGTGTTCTTATACTAAAACCACAAACCAGTATTAGAGTCATTGCATGTGTGTTCTTACACTAAAACCAACATGGATCCACCAGTGGTCATTGCATGTGTGTTCTTTCCACAAACCACAAATGGATCAACCACTAGAGTCATTGCATGTGTGTTCTTTCCACAAACCACACATGGATCAACCACTAGAGTCATTGCATGTGTGTTATTTCCACAAACCACACATGGATCCACCAGTGGTCATTGCATGTGTGTTATTTCCACAAAACACACATGGATCTACCACTAGAGTCATTACATGTGTGTTCTTATACTAAAACCACAAACCAGTACTAGAGTCATTGCATGTGTGTTCTTACACTAAAACCAACATGGATCCACCAGTGGTCATTGCATGTGTGTTCTTTCCACAAATCACATATGGATCAACCAGAGTCATTGCATGTGTGTTATTTCCATAAACCACACATGTGGACCCACTTGAGTCATTGCATGTGTGTTCTTTCCACAAACCACACATGGATCAACCACTAGAGTCATTGCATGTGTGTTCTTTCCACAAACCACACATGGAGCCACCAGTGGTCATTGCATGTGTGTTATTTCCACAAACCACACATGGATCTACCACTAGAGTCATTACATGTGTGTTCTTATACTAAAACCACAAACCAGTACATGTGTGGTCATTGCATGTGTGTTATTTCCACAAACCACACATGGATCAACCACTAGAGTCATTGCATGTTTGTTCTTATACTAAAACCACAAACCAGCACTAGATCATTGCATGTGTACTTACACAAAACCACACATGGATCCACCAGTGGTCATTGCATGTGTGTTCTTTCCACAAACCACATATGGATCAACCAGAGTCATTGCATGTGTGTTATTTCCACAAACCACACATGTGGACCCACTAGAGTCATTGCATGTGTGTTATTTCCACAAACCACACATGGATCAACCACTAGACTCATTGCATATCTGTTATTTCCAGAAACCACACATGGATCAACCACTAGAGTCATTGCATGTGTGTTCTTATACTAAAACCAACACTAGAGTCATTGCAGGTGTGTTCTTTTCACAAAACACACATGGATCAACCACAAGAGTCATTGCATGTGTGTTATTTCCACAAACAAACATGGATCAACCACTGGAGTCATATCATGTGTGTTCTTTTCCACAAACCACACATGGATCCACCAGTGGTCATTGCATGTGTTCTTTCCACAAACCACACATGGATCAACCACTAGAGTCATTGCATGTGTGTTCTTTCCACAAACCACACATGGATCCACTAGTGGTCATTACATGTGTGTTATTTCCACAAACCACACATGGATCAACCACTAGAGTCATTACATGTGTGTTCTTATACTAAAATCACAAACCAGTACTAGAGTCATTGCATGTGTGTTCTTACACTAAACCAACATGGATCCACCAGTGGTCATTGCATGTGTGTTCTTTCCACAAACCACAAATGGATCAACCACTAGAGTCATTGCATGTGTGTTATTTCCACAAACCACACATGGATCAACCACTAGAGTCAATGCATGTTTGTTCTTAAACTAAAACCACAAACCAGCACTAGAGTCATTGCATGTGTGTTATTTCCACAAACCACACATGGATCAACCACTAGAGTCATTGCATGTGTGTTATTTCCACAAACCACACATGGATCAACCACTAGAGTCATTGCATGTTTGTTCTTATACTAAAACCACAAACCAGTACTAGATTCATTGCATGTGTGTTCTTTTCCACAAACCACACATGGATCCACCAGTGGTCGCTGCATGTGTGTTCTTTCCACAAACCACATATGGATCAACCAGAGTCATTGCATGTCTCTTATTTCCATAAACCACACATGTGGACCCACTTGAGTCATTGCATGTGTGTTATTTCCACAAACCACACATGGATCAACCACTAGGGTCATTGCATATGTGTTATTTCCACAAACCACACATGGATCAACCACTAGAGTCATTGCATGTGTGTTCTTATACTAAAACCAACACTAGAGTCATTGCAGGTGTGTTCTTTTCACAAACCACACATGGATCAACCACTAGAGTCATTGCATGTGTGTTATTTCCACAAACAAACATGGATCAACCACTAGAGTCATTGCATGTGTGTTATTTTCCACAAACCACACATGGATCCACCAGTGGTCATTGCATGTGTGTTCTTTCCACAAACCACACTGGATCAACCAATAGAGTCATTGCATGTGTGTTCTTTCCACAAACCACACAAGTATCCACCAGTGGTCATTGCATGTGTGTTATTTCCACAAACCACACATGGATCAACCACTAGAGTCATTACATGTGTGTTCTTATACTAAAACCACAAACCAGTACTAGAGTCATTGCATGTGCGTTGTTATACTAAAACCAACATGGATCCACCACTAGAGTCATTGCATGTTTGTTCTTTCCACAAACCACAAATGGATCAACCACTAGAGTCATTACATGTGTGTTCTTTCCACAAACCACACATGGATCAACCACTAGAGTCATTGCATGTTTGTTCTTATACTAAAACCACAAACCAACACTAAAGTTATTGCATGTGTGTTATTTCCACAAACCACACATGGATCAACCACTAGAGTCATTGCATGTGTGTTATTTCCACAAACCACACATGGATCAACCACTAGAGTCATTGCATGTGTGTTATTTCCACAAACCACACATGGATCAACCACTAGAGTCATTGCATGTTTGTTCTTATACTAAAACAACCACTAGAGTCATTACAGCTGTGTTCTTTTAACAAACCACACATGGATCAACCGCTGGGTCATTGCATCTGTGTTGTTTCCACAAACCACACATGGATCAATCACTAGAGTCATTGCATGTGTGTTCTTTCCACAAACCACACATGGATCAACCACTAGAGTCATTGCATGTGTGTTATTTCCACAAACCACACATGGATCCAATAGTGGTAATTGCATTTGTGTTATTTCCACAAACCACACATGGATCCACCACTAGAGTCATTGCATGTGTGTTCTTTACTAAAACCACATGGAACCAGTACTAGAGTCATTGCATGTGTGTTCTTATACTAAAACCACACATGGATCCACCAGTGGTCATTGCATGTGTGTTCTTTCCACAAACCACACATGGATCCACCACTAGAGTCATTGCATGTGTGTTCTTTCCACAAACCACAAATGGATCAACCACTAGAGTCATTGCATGTGTGTTCTTTCCACAAACCACACATGGATCAACCACTAGAGTCATTGCATGTTTGTTCTTATACTAAAACCACAAACAAGCACTAGAGTCATTGCATGTGTGTTATTTCCACAAACCACACATGGATCAACCACTAGAGTCATTACATGTGTGTTCTTATACTAAAACCACAAACCAGTACTAGAGTCATTGCATGTGTGTTCTTACACTAAAACCAACATGGATCCACCAGTGGTCATTCCATGTGTGTTCTTTCCACAAACCACACATGGATCAACCACTAGAGTCATTGCATGTGTGTTATTTCCACAAACCACACATGGATCAACCACTAGAGTCATTCAAACCACATGGATCAACCACTAGAGTCATTGCATGTGTGTTATTTCCACAAACCACACATGGATCCACCAGTGGTCATTGCATCTGTGTTATTTCCACAAACCACACATGGATCTACCACTAGAGTCATTACATGTTAGTTCTTATACTAAAACCACAAACCAGTACTAGAGTCATTGCATGTGTGTTCTTAGACTAAAACCAACATGGATCCACCAGTGGTCATTGCATGTTCCACAAACCACAAATGGATCAACCACTAGAGTCATTGCATGTGTGTTCTTTCCACAAACCACACATGGATCAACCACTAGAGTCATTGCATGTTTGTTCTTATACTAAAACCACAAACCAACACTAAAGTCATTGCATGTGTGTTATTTCCACAAACCACACATGGATCAACCACTAGAGTCATTGCATGTGTGTTATTTCCACAAACCACACATGGATCAACTAGAGGTCATTGAATGTGTGTTATTTCCACAAACCACACAAGTCGACCCACTAGAGTCATTGCATGTGTGTTATTTCCACAAACCACACATGGATCAACCACTAGAGTCATTGCATGTGTGTTATTTCCACAAACCACACATGGATCAACCACTAGAGTCATTGCATGTTTGTTCTTATACTAAAACCAACACTAGAGTCATTGCATGTGTGTTCTTTTCACAAACCACACATGGATCAACCACTAGAGTCATTGCATGTGTGTTATTTCCACAAACAAACATGGATCAACCACTAGAGTCATTGCATGTGTGTTCTTTTCCACAAACCACACATGGATCCACCAGTGGTCATTGCATGTGTGTTCTTTCCACAAACCACACATGGATCAACCACTAGAGTCATTGCATGTGTGTTCTTTCCACAAACCACACATGGATCCACCAGTGGTCATTGCATGTGTGTTATTTCCACAAACCACACATGGATCTACCACTAGAGTCATTACATGTGTGTTCTTATACTAAAACCACAAACCAGTACTAGAGTCATTGCATGTGTGTTCTTACACTAAAACCAACATGGATCCACCAGTGGTCATTGCATGTGTGTTCTTTCCACAAACCACAAATGGATCAACCACTAGAGTCATTGCATGTGTGTTCTTTCCACAAACCACACATGGATCAACCACTAGAGTCATTGCATGTTTGTTCTTATACTAAAACCACAAACCAGCACTAGAGTCATTGCATGTGTGTTCTTTTCCACAAACCAACATGGATCCACCAGTGGTCATTGCATGTGTGTTATTTCCACAAACCACACATGGATCAACCACTAGAGTCATTGCATGTGTGTTATTTCCACAAACCACACATGGATCAACCACTAGAGTCATTGCATGTGTGTTATTTCCACAAACCACACATGGATCCACAAGTGGTCATTGCATGTGTGTTATTTCCACAAACCACACATGTTTCTACCACTAGAGTCATTACATGTGTGTTCTTATACTAAAACCACAAACCAGTACTAGAGTCATTGCATGTGTGTTCTTAGACTAAAACCAACATGGATCCACCAGTGGTCATTGCATGTGTTATCTTTCCACAAACCACAAATGGAACAACCACTAGAGTCATTGCATGTGTGTTCTTTCCACAAACCACACATGGATCAACCACTAGAGTCATTGCATGTTTGTTCTTTCCACAAACCACACATGGATCAACCACTAGAGTCATTGCATGTGTGTTATTTCCACAAACCACACATGGATCCACCAGAGTCATTGCATGTGTGTTATTTCCACAAACCACACATGGATCAACCACTAGAGTCATTGCATGTGTGTTCTTATACTAAAACCACATGGATCAATCTAGAGTCATTGCATGTGTGTTCTTCCCCACAAACCACACATGGATCCACCAGTGGTCATTGCATGTGTGTTCTTTCCACAAACCACACATGGATCAACCACTAGAGTCATTGCATGTGTGTTCTTTAAACAAAACAAACATGGATCCACCATTGGTCATTGCATGTGTGTTATTTCCACAAACCACACATGGATCAACCACTAGAGTCATTGCATGTGTGTTCTTATACTAAAACCACAAACCAGTACTAGAGTCATTGCATGTGTGTTCTTACACTAAAACCAACATGGATCCACCACTGGTCATTGCATGTGTGTTCTTTCCACAAACCACAAATGGATCAACCACTAGAGTCATTGCATGTGTGTTCTTTCCACAAACCACACATGGATGGATCAACTAGAGTCATTGCATGTGTGTTCTTTCCACAAACCACACATGGATCAACCACTAGAGTCATTGCATGTGTGTTCTTATCCACAAACCACACATGGATCCACCACTACAGTCATTGCATGTGTGTTATTTCCACAAACCACACATGGATCAACCACTAGAGTCATTACATGTGTGTTCTTATACTAAAACCACAAACCAGTACTAGAGTCAATGCATGTGTGTTCTTACACTAAAACCAACATGGATCCACTAGTGGTCATTGCATGTGTGTTATTTCCACAAACCACACATGGATCAACCACTAGAGTCATTGCATGTGTGTTATTTCCACAAACCACACATGGATCAACCACTAGAGTCATTGCATGTGTGTTATTTCCACAAACCACAAATGGATCCACCAGTGGTCATTGCATGTGTGTTATTTCCACAAACCACACATGGATCTACCACTAGAGTCATTACATGTGTGCTCTTATACTAAAACCACAAACCAGTACTAGAGTCATTGCATGTTCGTTATTTCCACAAACCACACATGGATCAACCACTAGAGTCATTGCATGTTCGTTATTTCCACAAACAAACATGGATCAATCACTAGAGTCATTGCATGTGTGTTCTTTTCCACAAACCACACATGGATCCACCAGTGGTCATTGCATGTGTGTTCTTTCCACAAACCACACATGGATCAACCACTAGAGTCATTGCATGTGTGTTCTTTCCACAAACCACACATGGATCCACCAGTGGTCATTGCATCTGTGTTATTTCCACAAACCACACATGGATCTACCACTAGAGTCATTACATGTGTGTTCTTATACTAAAACCACAAACCAGTACTAGAGTCATTGCATGTGTGTTCTTACACTAAAACCAACATGGATCCACCAGTGGTCATTGCATGTGTGTTCTTTCCACAAACCACAAATGGATCAACCACTAGAGTCATTGCATGTGTGTTCTTTCCACAAACCACACATGGATCAACCACTAGAGTCATTGCATGTTTGTTCTTATACTAAAACCACAAACCAACACTAAAGTCATTGCATGTGTGTTATTTCCACAAACCACACATGGATCAACCACTAGAGTCAATACATGTGTGTTCTTATACTAAAACCACAAACCAGTACTAGAGTCAATGCATGTGTGTTCTTACACTAAAACCAACATGGATCCACCAGTGGTCATTGCATGTGTGTTATTTCCACAAACCACACATGGATCAACCACTAGAGTCATTGCATGTGTGTTATTTCCACAAACAACACATGGATCAACCACTAGAGTCATTGCATGTGTGTTATTTCCACAAACCACACATGGATCAACCACTAGAGTCATTGCATGTTTGTTCTTATACTAAAACCACAAACCAGCACTAGAGTCATTGCATGTGTGTTCTTTTCACAAACCACACATGGATCCACCAGTGGTCATTGCATGTGTGTTCTTTCCACAAACCACATATGGATCAACTAGAGTCATTGCATGTGTGTTCTTTCCACAAACCACACATGTGGACCCACTAGAGTCATTGCATGTGTGTTATTTCCACAAACCACACATGGATCAACCACTAGAGTCATTGCATGTGTGTTCTTTCCACAAACCACACATGGATCAACCACTAGAGTCATTGCATGTGTGTTCTTATACTAAAACCAACACTAGAGTCATTGCATGTGTGTTCTTTTCACAAACCACACATGGATCAACCACTAGAGTCATTGCATGTGTGTTATTTCCACAAACAAACATGGATCAACCACTAGAGTCATTGCATGTGTGTTCTTTTCCACAAACCACACATGGATCCACCAGTGGTCATTGCATGTGTGTTCTTTCCACAAACCACACATGGATCAACCACTAGAGTCATTGCATGTGTGTTCTTTCCACAAACCACACATGGATCCACCAGTGGTCATTGCATGTGTGTTCTTTCCACAACCACACATGGATCAACCACTAGAGTCATTGCATGTGTGTTCTTATACTAAAACCACAAACCAGTACTAGAGTCATTGCATGTGTGTTCTTATACTAAAACCACACATGGATCCACCAGTGGTCATTGCATGTGTGTTCTTTCCACAAACCACACATGGATCAACCACTAGAGTCATTGCATGTGTGTTATTTCCACAAACCACACATGGATCAACCACTAGAGTCATTGCATGTGTGTTCTTATACTAAAACCACAAACCAGTACTAGAGTCATTGCATGTGTGTTCTTCCACAAACCACACATGGATCCACCAGTGGTCATTGCATGTGTGTTCTTTCCAAAGACCACACATGGATCAACCACTAGAGTCATTGCATGTGTGTTCTTTCCACAAACCACACATGGATCAACCACTAGAGTCATTGCATGTGTGTTCTTTCCACAAACCACACATGGATCCACCTGAGTCATTGCATGTGTGTTCTTTCCACAAACCACACATGGATCAACCACTAGAGTCATTGCATGTGTGTTATACTAAAACCACAAACCAGTACTAGAGTCATTGCATGTGTGTTCTTTCAAGAAAACACACATGGATCCACCAGTGGTCATTGCATGTGTGTTCTTTCCACAAACCACACATGGATCAACCACTAGAGTCATTGCATGTGTGTTCTTTCCACAAACCACACATGTGGACCCACTAGAGTCATTGCATGTGTGTTCTTTTGCACAAAACACACATGGATCAACCACTAGAGTCATGGCATGTGTGTTCTTTCCAAAAACCACACATGGATCCACCAGTGGTCATTGCATGTGTGTTCTTTCCACAAACCCCACATGGATCAACCACTAGAGTCATTGCATGTGTGTTCTTATACTAAAACCACAAACCAGTACTAGAGTCATTGCATGTGTGTTCTTATACTAAAACCACCATGGATCCACCAGTGGTCATTGCATGTGTGTTCTTTCCACAAACCACACATGGATCAACCACTAGAGTCATTGCATGTGTGTTCTTTCCACAAACCACACATGGATCAACCACTAGAGTCATTGCATGTGTGTTCTTTCCACAAACCACACATGGATCAACCACTAGAGTCATTGCATGTGTGTTCTTATACTAAAACCACAAACCAGTACTAGAGTCATTGCATGTGTGTTCTTTGACACAAACCACACATGGATCCACCAGTGGTCATTGCATGTGTGTTCTTTCCACAAACCACACATGGATCAACCACTAGAGTCATTGCATGTGCGTTCTTTCCACAAACCACATGTGGACCCATTACAGTCATTGCATGTGTGTTATTTCCACAAACCACACATGGATCAACCACTAGAGTCATTGCATGTGTGTTCTTTCCACAAACCACATATGGATCCACCAGAGTCATTGCATGTGTGTTCTTTCCACAAACCACACATGGATCAACCACTAGAGTCATTGCATGTGTGTTCTTATACTAAAACCACAAACCAGTACTAGAGTCATTGCATGTGTGTCGTTGCCAAAAACCACACATGGATCCACCAGTGGTCATTGCATGTGTGTTCTTTCCACAAACCACACATGGATCAACCACTAGAGTCATTGCATGTGTGTTCTTTCCACAAACCACACATGGATCAACCACTAGAGTCATTGCATGTGTGTTCTTAACCCAAACCACATGGATCCACCAGTGGTCATTGCATGTGTGTTCTTTCCACAAACCACACATGGATCAACCACTAGAGTCATTGCATGTGTGTTCTTATACTAAAACCACAAACCAGTACTAGAGTCATTGCATGTGTGTTCTTTCACTTAATCCAACATGGATCCACTAGTGGTCATTGCATGTGTGTTCTTTCCACAAACCACACATGGATCAACCACTAGAGTCATTGCATGTGTGTTCTTTCCACAAACCACACATGGATGAACAACTAGAGTCATTGCATGTGTGTTCTTTCCACAAACCACACATGGATCAACCACTAGAGTCATTGCATGTGTGTTCTTTCCACAAACCACACATGGATCCACCGGTGGTCATTGCATGTGTGTTCTTTCCACAAACCACACATGGATCAACCACTAGAGTCATTGCATGTGTGTTCTTATACTAAAACCACAAACCAGTACTAGAGTCATTGCATGTGTGTTCTTTCACAAACCACACATGGATCCACCAGTGGTCATTGCATGTGTGTTCTTTCCACAAACCACACATGGATCAACCACTAGAGTCATTGCATGTGTGTTCTTTCCACAAACCACACATGGATCAACCACTAGAGTCATTGCATGTTTGTTCTTATACTAAAACCACGAACAAGCACTAGAGTCATGGCATGCGTGTTCTTTCCACAAACCACACATGGATCAACCACTAGAGTCATTGCATGTGTATTCTTATACTAAAACCACAAACGAGTACTAGAGTCATTGCATGTGTGTTCTTTTCCACGAACCACACATGGATCCACCAGTGGTCATTGCATGTGTGTTCTTTTCACAAACCACACATGGATCAACCACTAGAGTCATTGCATGTGTGTTATTTCCACAAACCACACATGGACCAACCACTAGAGTCATTGCATGTGTGTTCTTTCCACAAACCACACATGGATCAACCACTAGAGTCATTGCATGTGTGTTCTTTCCACAAACCACACATGGATCCACCAGTGGTCATTGCATGTGTGTTCTTTCCACAAACCACACATGGATCAACCACTAGAGTCATTGCATGTGTGTTCTTATACTAAAACCACAAACCAGTACTAGAGTCATTGCATGTGTGTTCTTTCCACAAACCACACATGGATCCACCAGTGGTCATTGCATGTGTGTTCTTTCCACAAACCACACATGGATCAACCACTAGAGTCATTGCATGTGTGTTCTTTCCACAAACCACACCTGGATCAACCACTAGAGTCATTGCATGTGTGTTCTTTCCACAAACCACACATGGATCCACCAGTGGTCATTGCATGTGTGTTCTTTCCACAAACCACACATGGATCGACCACTAGAGTCATTGTATGTGTGTTCTTTCCACAAACCACACTTGGATCCACTAGTGGTCATTGCATGTGTGTTCTTTCCACAAACCACACATGGATCAACCACTAGAGTCATTGCATGTGTGTTCTTTCCACAAACCACACATGGATCAACCACTAGAGTCATTGCATGTGTGTTCTTATACTAAAACCAACACTAGAGTCATTGCATGTGTGTTCTTTTCACAAACCACACATGGATCAACCACTAGAGTCATTGCATGTGTGTTATTTCCACAAACAAACATGGATCAACCACTAGAGTCATTGCATGTGTGTTCTTTTCCACAAACCACACATGGATCCACCAGTGGTCATTGCATGTGTGTTCTTTCCACAAACCACACATGGATCAACCACTAGAGTCATTGCATGTGTGTTCTTTCCACAAACCACACATGGATCCACCACTGGTCATTGCATGTGTGTTCTTTCCACAAACCACACATGGATCAACCACTAGAGTCATTGCATGTGTGTTCTTATACTAAAACCACAAACCAGTACTAGAGTCATTGCATGTGTGTTCTTATACTAAAACCACACATGGATCCACCAGTGGTCATTGCATGTGTGTTCTTTCCACAAACCACACATGGATCAACCACTAGAGTCATTGCATGTGTGTTATTTCCACAAACCACACATGGATCAACCACTAGAGTCATTGCATGTGTGTTCTTATACTAAAACCACAAACCAGTACTAGAGTCATTGCATGTGTGTTCTTTCCACAAACCACACATGGATCCACCAGTGGTCATTGCATGTGTGTTCTTTCCACAAACCACACATGGATCAACCACTAGAGTCATTGCATGTGTGTTCTTTCCACAAACCACACATGGATCAACCACTAGAGTCATTGCATGTGTGTTCTTTTCACAAACCACACATGGAACCACTAGAGTCATTGCATGTGTGTTCTTTCCACAAACCACACATGGATCAACCACTAGAGTCATTGCATGTGTGTTCTTATACTAAAACCACAAACCAGTACTAGAGTCATTGCATGTGTGTTCTTTTCCCCAACCAACACATGGATCCACCAGTGGTCATTGCATGTGTGTTCTTTCCACAAACCACAAATGGATCAACCACTAGAGTCATTGCATGTGTGTTATTTCCACAAACCACACATGGATCAACCACTAGAGTCATTGCATGTGTGTTCTTTCCACAAACCACACATGGATCAACCACTAGAGTCATTGCATGTGTGTTCTTTCCACAAACCACACATGGATCCACCACTGGTCATTGCATGTGTGTTCTTTCCACAAACCACACATGGATCAACCACAATAGTCAATGCATGTGTTCTTATACCACAAACCACACATCAACTAGAGTCATTGCATGTGTGTTCTTATACTAAAACCACACATGGATCCACCAGTGGTCATTGCATGTGTGTTCTTTCCACAAACCACACATGGATCAACCACTAGAGTCATTGCATGTGTGTTCTTTGCACAAACCACACATGGATCCACCAGAGTCATTGCATGTGTGTTCTTTCCACAAACCACACATGGATCAACCACTAGAGTCATTGCATGTGTGTTCTTATACTAAAACCACAAACCAGTACTAGAGTCATTGCATGTGTGTTTTTCCACAAACCACACATGGATCCACCAGTGGTCATTGCATGTGTGTTCTTTCCACAAACCACACATGGATCAACCAGAGTCATGGCATGTGTGTTCTTTCCAAAAACCACACATGGATCCCACTAGAGTCATTGCATGTGTGTTCTTTCCACAAACCACACATGGATCAACCACTAGAGTCATTGCATGTGTGTTCTTTCCACAAACCACACATGGATCCACCAGTGGTCATTGCATGTGTGTTCTTTCCACAAACCACACATGGATCAACCACTAGAGTCATTGCATGTGTGTTCTTATACTAAAACCACAAACCAGTACTAGAGTCATTGCATGTGTGTTCTTTTGCACAAACCACACATGGATCCACCAGTGGTCATTGCATGTGTGTTCTTTCCACAAACCACACATGGATCAACCACTAGAGTCATTGCATGTGTGTTCTTTCCACAAACCACACATGGATCAACCACTAGAGTCATTGCATGTGTGTTCTTTCCACAAACCACACATGGATCCACCACTAGTCATTGCATGTGTGTTATTTCCACAAACCACACATGGATCAACCACTAGAGTCATTGCATGTGTGTTCTTATACTAAAACCACAAACCAGTACTAGAGTCATTGCATGTGTGTTCTTACACTAGAACCAACATGGATCAACCAGTGGTCATTGCATGTGTGTTCTTTCCACAAACCACACATGGATCAACCACTAGAGTCATTGCATGTGTGTTGTTTCCACAAACCACACATGGATCAACCACTAGAGTCATTGCATGTGTGTTCTTTCCACAAACCACACATGGATCAACCACTAGAGTCATTGCATGTGTGTTCTTTCCACAAACCACACATGGATCCACCACTAGAGTCATTGCATGTGTGTTCTTTCCACAAACCACACATGGATCAACCACTAGAGTCATTGCATGTGTGTTCTTATACTAAAACCACAAACCAGTACTAGAGTCATTGCATGTGTGTTCTTTTCCACAAACCACACATGGATCCACCAGTGGTCATTGCATGTGTGTTCTTTCCACAAACCACACATGGATCAACCACTAGAGTCATTGCATGTGTGTTCTTTCCACAAACCACACATGGATCAACCACTAGAGTCATTGCATGTGTGTTCTTATACTAAAACCACAAACCAGCACTAGAGTCATTGCATGTGTGTTCTTTCCACAAACCACACATGGATCAACCACTAGACTCATTGCATGTGTGTTCTTATACTACAGTACTAGAGTCATTGCATGTGTGTTCTTTTCCACAAACCACACATGGATCCACCAGTGGTCATTGGATGTGTGTTCTTTCCACAAACCACACATGGATCAACCACTAGAGTCATTGCATGTGTGTTCTTTCCACAAACCACACATGGACCCATTACAGCCGTTACATGTGTGTTATTTCCACAAACCACACATGGATCAACCACTAGAGTCATTGCATATGTGTTATTTCCACAAACCACACATGGATCCACCAGTGGTCATTGCATGTGTGTTCTTTCCACAAACCACACATGGATCAACCACTAGAGTCATTGCATGTGTGTTCTTATACTAAAACCACAAACCAGTACTAGAGTCATTGCATGTGTGTTCTTTTCCACAAACCACACATGGATCCACCAGTGGTCATTGCATGTGTGTTCTTTCCACAAACCACACATGGATCAACCACTAGAGTCATTGCATGTGTGTTCTTTCCACAAACCACACATGGATCAACCACTAGAGTCATTGCATGTGTGTTCTTTCCACAAACCCCACATGGCTCCACCATGCGTCATTGCATGTGTGTTCTTTCCACAAACCACACATGGATCAACCACTAGAGTCATTGCATGTGTGTTCTTATACTAAAACCACAAACCAGTACTAGAGTCATTGCATGTGTGTTCTTTCTAAAACCACACATGGGTCCACCAGTGGTCATTGCATGTGTGTTCTTTCCACAAACCACACATGGATCAACCACTAGAGTCATTGCATGTGTGTTCTTTCCACAAACCACACATGGATCAACCACTAGAGTAATTGCATGTGTGTTCTTTCCACAAACCACACATGGATCAACCACTAGAGTCATTGCATATGTGTTATTTCCACAAACCACACATGGATCAACCACTAGAGTAATTGCATGTGTGTTCTTTCCACAAACCACACATGGATCAACCACTAGAGTCATTGCATGTTTGTTCTTATACTAAAACCACAAACCAGTACTAGAGTCATTGCATGTGTGTTCTTTACACAAACCACACATGGATCCACCAGTGGTCATTGCATGTGTGTTCTTTCCACAAACCACACATGGATCAACCACTAGAGTCATTGCATGTGTGTTCTTTCCACAAACCACACATGGATCAACCACTAGAGTCATTGCATGTTTGTTCTTATACTAAAACCACAAACCACCACTAGAGTCATTGCATGTGTGTTCTTTCCACAAACCACACATGGATCAACCACTAGAGTCATTGCATGTTTGTTCTTTAAAGAAAACAACAAGGATCAACCACTAGAGTCATTGCATGTGTGTTCTTATACAAACCACACATGGATCCACCACTGTCATTGCATGTGTGTTTTTCCACAAACCACACATGGATCAACCACTAGAGTCATTGCATGTGTGTTCTTTCCACAAACCACACATGGATCAACCACTAGAGTCATTGCATGTGTGTTCTTTCCACAAACCACACGTGGATCAACCACTAGAGTCATTGCATGTGTGTCATTTCTACAAACCACACATGGATCAACCACTAGAGTGATTGCATATGTGTTATTTCCACAAACCACACATGGATCAACCACTAGAGTCATTGCATGTGTGTTCTTTCCACAAACCACATGGATCCACTAGAGTCATTGCATGTGTTCTTTCCACAAACCACATATGGATCAACCAGAGTCATTGCATGTGTGTTCTTTCCACAAACCACACATGGATCAACCACTAGAGTCATTGCATGTGTGTTTTTATACTAAAACCAACACTAGAGTCATTGCATGTGTGTTCTTTTCACAAACCACACATGGATCAACCACTAGAGTCATTGCATGTGTGTTATTTCCACAAACAAACATGGATCAACCACTAGAGTCATTGCATGTGTGTTCTTTTCCACAAACCACACATGGATCCACCAGTGGTCATTGCATGTGTGTTCTTTCCACAAACCACACATGGATCAACCACTAGAGTCATTGCATGTGTGTTCTTTCCACAAACCACACATGGATCAACCACTATTCATTGCATGTGTGTTCTTTCCACAAACCACACATGGATCAACCACTAGAGTCATTGCATGTGTGTTCTTATACTAAAACCACAAACCAGTACTAGAGTCATTGCATGTGTGTTCTTATACTAAAACCACACATGGATCCACCAGTGGTCATTGCATGTGTGTTCTTTCCACAAACCACACATGGATCAACCACTAGAGTCATTGCATGTGTGTTCTTTCCACAAACCACACATGGATCAACCACTAGAGTCATTGCATGTGTGTTCTTATACTAAAACCACAAACCAGTACTAGAGTTATTGCATGTGTGTTCTTTTTTCACAAACCACACATGGATCCACCAGTGGTCATTGCATGTGTGTTCTTTCCACAAACCACACATGGATCAACCACTAGAGTCATTGCATGTGTGTTGTTTCCACAAACCACACATGGATCAACCACTAGAGTCATTGCATGTGTGTTCTTTTCACAAACCACACATGGATCCACCACTAGAGTCATTGCATGTGTGTTCTTTCCACAAACCACACATGGATCAACCACTAGAGTCATTGCATGTGTGTTCTTATACTAAAACCACAAACCAGTACTAGAGTCATTGCATGTGTGTTCTTTCACTAAAACACACATGGATCCACCAGTGGTCATTGCATGTGTGTTCTTTCCACAAACCACACATGGATCAACCTAGAGTCATTGCATGTGTGTTCTTTCCACAAACCACATGGATCCCACTAGAGTCATTGCATGTGTGTTCTTTCCACAAACCACACATGGATCAACCACTAGAGTCATTGCATGTGTGTTCTTTCCACAAACCACACATGGATCCACCACTAGAGTCATTGCATGTGTGTTCTTTCCACAAACCACACATGGATCAACCACTAGAGTCATTGCATGTGTGTTCTTATACTAAAACCACATGGAACCAGTACTAGAGTCATTGCATGTGTGTTCTTATACAAACCACACATGGATCCACCAGTGGTCATTGCATGTGTGTTCTTTCCACAAACCACACATGGATCAACCACTAGAGTCATTGCATGTGTGTTCTTTCCACAAACCACACATGGATCAACCACTAGAGTCATTGCATGTGTGTTATTTCCACAAACCACACATGGATCAACCACTAGAGTCATTGCATGTGTGTTCTTATACTAAAACCACATGGAACCAGTACTAGAGTCATTGCATGTGTGTTCTTTCCACAAACCACACATGGATCCACCAGTGGTCATTGCATGTGTGTTCTTTCCACAAACCACACATGGATCAACCACTAGAGTCATTGCATGTGTTCTTTCCACAAACCACACATGGATCAACCACTAGAGTCATTGCATGTGTGTTCTTTCCACAAACCACACATGGATCAACCACTAGAGTCATTGCATGTGTGTTCTTTTCACATACCACCTATGGATCCACCAGTGTCATTGCATGTGTGTTCTTTCCACAAACCACACATGGATCAACCACTAGAGTCATTGCATGTGTGTTCTTATACTAAAACCACAAACCAGTACTAGAGTCATTGCATGTGTGTTCTTATACTAAAACCAACATGGATCCACCTGTGGTCATTGCATGTGTGTTCTTTCCACAAACCACACATGGATCAACCACTAGAGTCATTGCATGTGTGTTCTTTCCACAAACCACACATGGATCAACCACTAGAGTCATTGCATGTGTGTTCTTTCCAAAAAACACACATGGATCCACCAGTGGTCATTGCATGTGTGTTCTTTCCACAAACCACACATGGATCAACCACTAGAGTCATTGCATGTGTGTTCTTATACTAAAACCACAAACCAGTACTAGAGTCATTGCATGTGTGTTCTTCCACAAACCACACATGGATCCACCAGTTATCATTGCATGTGTGTTATTTCCATAAACCACACATGGATCAACCACTAGAGTCATTGCATGTGTGTTCTTTCCACAAACCACACATGGATTCACCAGAGTCATTGCATGTGTGTTCTTTCCACAAACCACATATGGATCAACCACTAGAGTCATTGCATGTGTGTTCTTTCCACAAACCACACATGGATCCACCACTGGTCATTGCATGTGTGTTCTTTCCACAAACCACACATGGATCAACCACTAGAGTCATTGCATGTGTGTTCTTATACTAAAACCACAAACCAGTACTAGAGTCATTGCATGTGTGTTCTTTTCCACAAACCACACATGGATCCACCAGTGGTCATTGCATGTGTGTTCTTTCCACAAACCACACATGGATCAACCACTAGAGTCATTGCATGTGTGTTCTTTCCACAAACCACACATGGATCAACCACTCGATTCATTGCATGTTGGTTCTTCTACTAAAACCAACACTAGAGTCATTGCATGTGTGATCTTTCCACAAACCACATGTGGATCAACCACTAGAGTCATTGCATGTGTGTTCTTATACTAAAACCAACACTAGAGTCATTGCATGTGTGTTCTTTTCACAAACCACACATGGATCAACAACTAGAGTCATTGCATGTGTGTTATTTCCACAAATCACACATGGATCAACCACTAGAGTCATTGCATGTGTGTTCTTTCCACAAACCACACATGCGAACCCACTAGAGTCATTGCATGTGTGTTATTTCCACAAACCACACATGGATCAACCACTAGAGTCATTGCATGTGTGTTCTTTCCACAAACCACACATGGATCCACCAGTGGTCATTGCATGTGTGTTCTTTCCACAAACCACACATGGATCAACCACTAGAGTCATTGCATGTGTGTTCTTATACTAAAACCACAAACCAGTACTAGAGTCATTGCATGTGTGTTCTTTCCACAAACCACACATGGATCCACCAGTGGTCATTGCATGTGTGTTCTTTCCACAAACCACACATGGATCAACCACTAGAGTCATTGCATGTGTGTTATTTCCACAAACCACACATGGATCAACCACTAGAGTCATTGCATGTGTGTTCTTCTTTCACAAACCACACATGGATCCACTAGATTCATTGCATGTGTGTTCTTTCCACAAACCACTCATGGATCAACCACTAGAGTCATTGCATGTGTGTTCTTATCCAAAAACCACATGGATCAACCACTAGAGTCATTGCATGTGTGTTCTTATACTAAAACCACACATGGATCCACCAGGTCATTGCATGTGTTCTTTCCACAAACCACACACGTATCAACCCCTAGAGTCCTTGCCTGTGTGTTCTTTCCACAAACCACCCATGTATCAACCACTAGAGTCATTGCATGTGTGTTCTTTCCACAAACCACACATGGATCAACCACTAGAGTCATTGCATGTGTGTTCTTTTCCACAAACCACACATGGATCAACCACTAGAGTCATTGCATGTGTGTTATTTCCACAAACCACACATGGATCAACCACTAGAGTCATTGCATGTGTGTTCTTTCCACAAACCACACATGGATCAACCACTAGAGTCATTGCATGTGTGTTGTATACTAAAACCACAAACCTAGAGTCATTGCATGTGTGTTCTTTCCACAAACCACACATGGATCAACCACTAGAGTCATTGAAAGTGTGTTCTTATACTCAAACCACATGGACCAACACTAGAGTCATTGCATGTGTGTTCTTTTCACAAACCACACATGGATCAACCACTAGAGTCATTGCATGTGTGTTCTTTTCACAAACCACACATGGATCACCCACTAGAGTCATTGCATGTGTGTTCTTTCCACAAACCACACATGGTTCAACCACTAGAGTCATTGCATGTGTGTTATTTCCACAAACCACACATGGATCAACCACTAGAGTCATTGCATGTGTGTTCTTATACTAAAACCACAAACCAGTACTAGAGTCATTGCATGTGTGTTCTTTTCCACAAACCACACATGGATCCAACCTTCGTCTTTGCATGGGTGTTCTTTCCACAAACCACATATGGATCAACCAGAGTCATTGCATGTGTGTTCTTTCCACAAACCACACATGGATCACCCACTAGAGTCATTGCATGTGTGTTATTTCCACAAACAAACATGGATCAACCACTAGAGTCATTGCATGTGTGTTATTTCCACAAACAAACATGGATCAACCACTAGAGTCATTGCATGTGTGTTCTTATACTAAAACCAACACTAGAGTCATTGCATGTGTGTTCTTTCCACAAACCACACATGGATCAACCACTAGATTCAATGCATGTGTGTTATTTCCACAAACCACACATGGATCAACCACTAGAGTCATTGCATGTGTGTTCTTTTCCACAAACACCACATGGATCCACCAGTGGTCATTGCATGTGTGTACTTTCCACAAACCACATATGGATCAACCAGAGTCATTGCATGTGTGTTCTTTCCACAAACCACACATGGATCACCCACTAGAGTCATTGCATGTGTGTTATTTCCACAAACAAACATGGATCAACCACTAGAGTCATTGCATGTGTGTTATTTCCACAAACCACACATGGATCAACCACTAGATGCATGTGTGTTCTCTTCAGAGACCACACATGGATCCACCAGTGGTCATTGCATGTGTGTTCTTTCCACAAACCACACATGGATCAACCACTAGAGTCATTGCATGTGTGTTCTTTTCACAAACCACACATGGATCAACCACTAGAGTCATTGCATGTGTGTTCTTTCCACAAACCACACATGGTTCAACCACTAGAGTCATTGCATGTGTGTTATTTCCACAAACCACACATGGATCAACCACTAGAGTCATTGCATGTGTGTTCTTATACTAAAACCACAAACCAGTACTAGAGTCATTGCATGTGTGTTCTTTTACAAAAACCACACATGGATCCACCAGTGGTCATTGCATGTGTGTTCTTTCCACAAACCACACATGGATCAACCACTAGAGTCATTGCATGTGTGTTCTTTCCACAAACCACACATGGATCAACCACTAGAGTCATTGCATGTGTGTTATTTCCACAAACAAACATGGATCAACCACTAGAGTCATTGCATGTGTGTTCTTTTGCACAAACCACACGTGGATCCACCATAGAGTCATTGCATGTGTATTCTTTCCACAAAACCACATATGGATCCCGCTAGACTCATTCACATGTGTATTTCTTTCCAAAAACAACATGGATCAACTGGTGGTTGTGCATGTATCATTGCTGCAAACCACCTCATGGATCAACCCACTAGAGTCATTCATATTATTCAGCTACAAACCACACATGGATCAGCCACTAAGTCTGTTGCATGTGTGTCAGCTTCCCCATTCACATGGTCAACCCAGTAGTCATTGCATGTGTGTCTTTCCACAAACCTGTGGATCAACCTCAAGTCATTGCATGTGTGTTATTTCCTAGGTATACATGGATCAACCAGTGAAGTCATTGCATGTTTGACTCACAAACCTGCATTGGATCAGCCACTAGGTCATTTGCATGTATGTGTTATTTCCCTAGGTGACCACCTCTTGGATCCAGCCACTAAGTCATTGCATGTGTTCTTATACACAAAACCAACACCAAGTGCGTTGCATGTGTGTTGACCTCTGCAAACAAACACATGGATAGATCCTATCATCATTGCATCAGCTTGTTCTTTCCTAGTATACACACATGGATAAACCACAAATCAGATACATTGCATGTATGTTCACTCTCACAAACAACATATAGATCATCAGTGGTCATTTGCATGTCATTCTTTCTTAAACCACTCCTGGATCCATTCGGTCATTGCATGTGCATTGGCTACAAAGCCACACATAGTTCAACCACTAGAAGTCATTGCATTAGTGTTCTTCTTCAAACCACAAACCAGCACTAGAGTCATTGCATATTTGTATTCATTTCTACAAACCATACATGGATCCACTAGACTCATTGCACGTGTATTCTTTCACTTTCCCTCAAACAGCGATGGATCAACAAACTGGTCATTGCATGCATGTTCTTTTCACAAACCATGTGGACCCACCTAGAGTCTGGTACATGTGTGTTCTTATACACAAAACTATCACTAAGTCATTGCATGTATGTATTACATCCACAAACCACATGGATACCCTTTGTCATTGCATGTTTCTTTCTGCAAACCTCTCTTGCCTGGATCCACCACTGTCATTCATGTGTGTTGTCCACAAATCACATGGATCA
The DNA here is from genome assembly GCA_023614405.1 of Avena insularis. Taxonomy (NCBI): domain Eukaryota; kingdom Viridiplantae; phylum Streptophyta; class Magnoliopsida; order Poales; family Poaceae; genus Avena; species Avena insularis. Next base: position 213,713,473 of record CM042694.1, on the reverse strand, counting down.
GCAGTGGTCATTTGCATATGTGTTTATTCTTTTCCTGAAAACTATAGATCCCACCGATGAACATTGCATGTGTTCTTTCCACAAACTCACATAGATCAACTAGAAGTCGGCCCATGTGTCTACTTCCCACAAACCATATGGAATCCACTAGACTGTTGCATGTGTATTGGCCTACCACACAAGCCTTTAATCTCTCTGGATCAACCAGTAGTCATTTGCATGTATTCTTTTTAAACCACATATGGACCCTCAAATCATTGCATGTGTGTTCTTTTCACAACCACACATGGTCTAACCACTAAATGATCCATTGCATCATGTTCTTTCACAAACCACACATGGATCAACCACTAGAGTCATTGCATGTGTGTTCTTATACTAAAACCACATGGAACCACTAGAGTCATTGCATGTGTGTTCTTTCCACAAACCACACATGGATCAACCACTAGAGTCATTGCATGTGTGTTCTTATACTAAAACCACAAACCAGTACTAGAGTCATTGCATGTGTGTTCTTACTAAAACCACACATGGATCCACCAGTGGTCATTGCATGTGTGTTCTTTCCACAAACCACACATGGATCAACCACTAGAGTCATTGCATGTGTGTTCTTTCCACAAACCACACATGGATCAACCACTAGAGTCATTGCATGTGTGTTATTTCCACAAACCACACATGGATCAACCACTAGAGTCATTGCATGTGTGTTCTTATACTAAAACCACAAACCAGCACTAGAGTCATTGCATGTGTGTTCTTTTCACAAACCACACATGGATCCACCAGTGGTCATTGCATGTGTGTTCTTTCCACAAACCACATATGGATCAACTAGAGTCATTGCATGTGTGTTCTTTCCACAAACCACACATGGATCAACCACTAGAGTCATTGCATGTGTGTTCTTTCCACAAACCACACATGGATCAACCACTAGAGTCATTGCATGTGTGTTCTTTCCACAAACCACACATGGATCAACCACTAGAGTCATTGCATGTGTGTTCTTATACTAAAACCAACACTAGAGTCATTGCATGTGTGTTCTTTTCACAAACCACACATGGATCAACCACTAGAGTCATTGCATGTGTGTTATTTCCACAAACAAACATGGATCAACCACTAGAGTCATTGCATGTGTGTTCTTTTCCACAAAACACACATGGATCCACCAAAGGGTCATTGCATGTGTGTTCTTTCCACAAACCACAATCGGATCAACCAATAGAGTCATCAGATGTGTGTTCTTTCCACAAACCACACAAGTATCCACTCAGTGGTCTGGCCACGTGTAAGTATTTCCACAAACCACATGGATCAAATCCACTAGAGTCATTACATGTGTGTTCTTATACTAGTAAAACCACAAAACCAAAGATTAGAGTCATCGTGACAGTGTGTTCTAGACTAAAAACCAACATGGATCCACCATGGTCATTGCATGCTATCTTCCACAAACCATAAAATGGATCAAACCACTAGATTGTGCTATATGTGTTCTTTCCACAAACCACACACATGGATCAACCACTAGAGTCATTGCATGTGTGTTCTTATACTAAAAAACCACAACCAACACTAGAGTCATCAGCATGTGTTGTTCTTTCAATAAAACCACACATGGATCAAACCACTGAGTCATTGCATGTGTTATTTCCACAAACCACAGTGGATCAAATCCATCATAGAGCTCATTGCTGTCATGTGTGGTTCCTTTCCACAAACCACACATGGATCCACCACTAGAGTCATTGCATGCTGTGTTTTCCACAAACCACAATATATAAATCAACCTACTAGAGTCATTGCAAATGTGTTCTTTCCACAAACCACACATGGATCCACCACTAGAGTCATTGCATGTTCAAGTATTCCACAAAACCACATGGATCAACCACTAGAGTCATTGCATGTGTGTTCTATGGCTGCAGCCTACACTAAAAACCAACATGGATCCACCAAAGGTTCATCAGATGTGTGCTATTTCCACAAACCACACAGCGGATCAACCACAGCTGGTCATTGTAATGTGCAGTTGGTTTCCACAAACCACACATGGATCAACCACTTCAGAGTCATTGCATGTGTGTTCTTTCCACAAACCACACGTGGGATCCACCAGTGTCATTGCATGTGTGTTATTTCCACAAACCACATACATGGATCTACTACTAGAGTCAATATTACATGTGTGTTCTTATACTAAAACCACAAACCAAAGTACTAGAGAGTCATCAAGCATGTGTGTTCTTACACTAAAACCAAACATGGATCCAACACCAGGTGGTCATTGCATGTGTGTTCTTTTTCCACAAACCACAAATGGATCAACCACTCAGAGTCATTGCATGTGTTCTTCCACAAAACCACACATGGGATCAACCACTAGAGTCATTGCATGTGTGTTCTTATACTAAAAACCACATGGATCAACAAGCACTAGAGTCATTGCATGTGTGTTCTTTCCACAAACCACACATGGATCCACTATAGTCATTGCATGTGCAGTTATTTCCACAAACTACACATGGATCAACCATTTTAGAGTCATTACATGTAGTTCTATACTAAAACCACAAACCAAGATTAGAGTCAATGATGTGTTCTTATATCACTAAACCACAAACCAGTACTAGAGTCATTGCATGTGTGTTCTTTCCAACTAAAACTAACATGGATCCAAAATTGAAGAGTCATTGCATGCGTGTGGAAATTTTCCACAAACCACACATGGATTCACCAGGTCACGATCTGTTATTTCCACAAACCACACATGGATCAACCACTAGAGCTTCATTGCATGTGTGTTATTATACACAAACCACACATGGATCAAAGTGCTAGTACCAGAGTCATTGCCAGATGTGTGTTCTTTCCACTAAACCAGCATGGATCCACTCAGTGGTCATTGCATGTGTGTTCTTTCCACAAATCACATATGGAACAACCAGAGTCATTGCATGTGTGTTATTTCCATAAAACACACATGTGGAATCACTTGAGTCATTGCATGTGTGTTCTTTCCACAAACCACATGGATCAACCACTAGAGTCATTGCATGTGTGTTCTTTCCACAAACCACACATGGATCCACCAGTGGTCATTGCATGTGTGTTATTTAGACAAACCACACATGGATCTACCACTAGAGTCATTACATGTGTGTTCTTATACTAAAACCACAAACCAGTACTAGAGTCATTGCATGTGTGTTTACACTAAAACCAACATATCACCAGTTGTCATTGCATGTGTGTTATTTCCACAAACCACACATGGATCAACCACTAGAGTCATTGCATGTGTGTTCTTTCCACAAACCACATATGGATCAACCACTAGAGTCATTGCATGTGTGTTCTTATACTAAAACCAACATTGATCAAACACTAGAGTCATTGCATGTGTGTTATTTCCACAAACCACACATGGATCAACCACTAGAGTCATTACATGTGTGTTCTTATACTAAAACCACAAACCAGTACTAGAGTCATTGCATGTGTGTTCTTACACAAACCAACATGGATCCACCAGTGGTCATTGCACGTGTGTTATTTCCACAAACCACACATGGATCAACCACTAGAGTCATTGCATGTGTGTTCTTTCAGCAAACCATACATGGATCAACCACTAGAGTCATTGCATGTGTGTTATTTCCACAAACCACACATGGATAAACCACTAGAGTCATTGCATGTGTGTTCTTATACTATTACCACAAACCAGTACTAGAGTCATTGCATGTGTGTTCTTTCCACAAACCCACATGGATCCACCAGTGGTCATTGTATCTGTGTTATTTCCACAAACCACACATGGATCCACCACTAGAGTCATTGCATGTGTGTTATTTCCACAAACCACACATGGATCTACCACTAGAGTCATTGCATGTGTGTTCTTATACCAAAACCACAAACCAGTACTAGAGTCATTGCATGCATGTGTTCTTTCACAAACCACACATGGATCCACCACTGGTCATTGCATGTGTGTTCTTTCCACAAACCACATATGGATCAACCACTAGAGTCATTGCATGTGTGTTCTATCCACAACCCACACATGGATCCCACTAGAGTCATTGCATGTGTGTTCTTTCACAAACCACATGGATCAACCACTAGAGTCATTGCATGTGTGTTATTTCCACAAACCACACATGGATCAACCACTAGAGTCATTGCATGTGTGTTCTTATACTAAAACCACAAACCAGTACTAGAGTCATTGCATGTGTGTTCTTTTCCAAAAACCACACATGGATCCACCACTGGTCATTGCATGTGTGTTATTTCCACAAACCACACATGGATCAACCACTAGAGTCATTGCATGTGTGTTCTTTCCACAAACCACACATGGATCAACCACTAGAGTCATTGCATGTGTGTTCTTTACTAAAACCACACATGGAACCAGCACTAGAGTCATTGCATGTGTGTTCTTCCACAAACCACAATGGATCAACCACTAGAGTAATTGCATGTGTGTTATTTCCACAAACCACACATGGATCAACCACTAGAGTCATTGCATGTGTGTTGTTTCCACTAAACCAACATGGATCCACCACTAGAGTCATTGCATGTGTGTTCTTTCCACAAACCACACATGGATCAACCACTAGAGTCATTGCATGTGTGTTATTTCCACAAACCACACATGGATCAACCACTAGAGTCATTGCATGTTTGTTCTTATACTAAAACCACAAACCAGCACTAGAGTCATTGCATGTGTGTTATTTCCACAAACCACACATGGATCAACCACTAGAGTCATTGCATGTGTGTTATTTCCACAAACAAACATGGATCAACCACTAGAGTCATTGCATGTGTGTTCTTTCCACAAACCACACATGGATCAACCAGAGTCATTGCATGTGTGTTCTTTCCACAAACCACACATGGATCAACCACTAGAGTCATTGCATGTGTGTTCTTTCACAAACCACACATGGATCCACCAGTGGTCATCGCATGTGTGTTGTTTCCACAAACCACACATGGATCAACCACTAGAGTCATTACATGTGTGTTCTTATAATAAAACCACAAACCAGTACTAGAGTCATTGCATGTGTGTTCTTACACTAAACCAACATGGATCCACCAGTGGTCATTGCATGTGTGTTATTTCCACAAACCACACATGGATCAACCACTAGAGTCATTGCATGTGTGTTATTTCCACAAACCACACATGGATCAACCACTAGAGTCATTGCATGTGTGTTATTTCCACAAACCACACATGGATCCACCACTAGAGTCATTGCATGTGTGTTATTTCCACAAACCACACATGGATCTACCACTAGAGTCATTACATGTGTGTTCTTATACTAAAACCACAAACCAGTACTAGAGTCATTGCATGTGTGTTCTTACACTAAAACCAACATGGATCCACCAGTGGTCATTGCATGTGTGTTCTTTCCACAAACCACAAATGGATCAACCACTAGAGTCATTGCATGTGTGTTATTTCCACAAACCACACATGGATCAACCACTAGAGTCATTGCATGTGTGTTCTTTCCACAAACCACACATGGATCAACCACTAGAGTCATTGCATGTGTGTTATTTCCACAAAACCCACATGGATCAACCACTAGAGTGATTGCATGTGTGTTCTTTACTAAAACCACATGGATCCACTAGAGTCATTGCATGTGTGTTATTTCCAAACCACACATGGATCAACCACTAGAGTCATTGCATGTGTGTTCTTATACTAAAACCACAAACCAGTACTAGAGTCATTGCATGTGTGTTCTTTCACTAAAACCAACATGGATCCACCAGTGGTCATTGCATGTGTGTTCTTTCCACAAACCACACATGGATCAACCACTAGAGTCATTGCATGTGTGTTATTTCCACAAACCACACATGGATACCCACTAGAGTCATTGCATGTGTGTTCTTATACTAAAACCACAAACCAGTACTAGAGTCATTGCATGTGTGTTCTTTTCCACAAACCACACATGGATCCACCAGTGGTCATTGCATGTGTGTTATTTCCACAAACCACACATGGATCAACCACTAGAGTCATTGCATGTGTGTTCTTTCCACAAACCACACATGGATCAACCACTAGAGTCATTGCATGTGTGTTCTTTCCACAAACCACATGGATACCACTAGAGTCATTGCATGTGTGTTATTTCCACAAACCACACATGGATCAACCACTAGAGTCATTGCATGTGTGTTCTTATACTAAAACCACAAACCAGTACTAGAGTCATTGCATGTGTGTTCTTACACTAAAACCACACATGCATCCACCAGTGGTCATTGCATGTGTGTTCTTTCCACAAACCACATATGGATCAACCAGAGTCGTTGCATGTGTGTTCTTACACAAACCAACATGGATCAACCAGAGTCATTGCATGTGTGTTCTTTCCACAAACCACACATGGATCAACCACAAGAGTCATTGCATGTGTGTTCTTTTCACAAACCACACATGGATCAACCACTAGAGTCATTGTATGTGTGTTATTTCCACAAACAAACATGGATCAACCACTAGAGTCATTGCATGTGTTTTCTTATACTAAAACCACAAACCCGTACTAGAGTCTGTGCATGTGTGTTCTTATACTCAACCCCATCTTGATCCACCATGTGTCATTGCATGTGTGTTCTTTCCACAAACCACAAATGGATCAACCACTAGAGTCATTGCATGTGTGTTATTTCCACAAACCACACATGGATCAACCACTAGAGTCATTACATGTGTGTTCTTATACTAAAACCACAAACCAGCACTAGAGTCATTGCATGTGTGTTCTTTCCACAAAACACACATGGATCAACCACTAGACTTATTGCATGTGTGTTCTTATACTAAAACCACAAACCAGTACTAGCGTCATTGCATGTGTGTTCTTTTCCACAAACCACACATGGATCAACCACTAGAGTCATTGCATGTGTGTTATTTCCACAAACCACACATGGATCAACCACTAGAGTCATTGCATGTGTGTTATTTCCACAAACCACACATGGATCCACCACTATCATTGCATGTGTGTTATTTCCACAAACCACACATGGATCTACCACTAGAGTCATTACATGTGTGTTCTTATACTAAAACCACAAACCAGTACTAGAGTCATTGCATGTGTGTTCTTACACTAAAACCAACATGGATCCACCAGTGGTCATTGCATGTGTGTTCTTTCCACAAACCACAAATGGATCAACCACTAGAGTCATTGCATGTGTGTTATTTCCACAAACCACACATGGATCAACCACTAGAGTCATTACATGTGTGTTCTTATACTAAAACCACAAACCAGTACTAGAGTCAATGCATGTGTGTTCTTACACTAAAACCAACATGGATCCACCAGTGGTCATTGCATGTGTGTTATTTCCACAAACCACACATGGATCAACCACTAGAGTCATTGCATGTGTGTTATTTCCACAAACCACACATGGATCAACCACTAGAGTCATTGCATGTGTGTTATTTCCACAAACCACACATGGATCCACCAGTGGTCATTGCATGTGTGTTATTTCCACAAACCACACATGGATCTACCACTAGAGTCATTACATGTGTGTTCTTATACTAAAACCACAAACCAGTACTAGAGTCATTGCATGTGTGTTCTTACACTAAAACCAACATGGATCCACCAGTGGTCATTGCATGTGTGTTCTTTCCACAAATCACATATGGATCAACCAGAGTCATTGCATGTGTGTTATTTCCATAAACCACACATGGATCCCACTTGAGTCATTGCATGTGTGTTCTTATACAAACCACACATGGATCAACCACGAGAGTCATTGCATGTGTGTTATTTCCACAAAACACACATGGATCCACCGGTTCTCATTGCATGTGTGATATTTCCACAAACAACACATGGAAAAACCACTATAGTCATTTCATGTGTGTTATTATACAAAACCACACATGGATCAACCACTAGAGTCATTGCATGTGTGTTCTTACACTAAAACCACAACATGGATCCACCAGTGGTCAGTGCATGTGTGTTCTTTCCACAAACCACAAATGGATCAACCACTAGAGTCATTGCCTGTGTGTTCTTTCCTAAAACCACATGGATCAACCACTAGAGTCATTGCATGTTTGTTCTTATACTAAAACCACAAACCAGCACTAGAGTCATTGCATGTGTGTTATTTCCACAAACCACACATGGATCAACCACTAGAGTCAATACATGTGTGTTCTTATACTAAAACCACAAACCAGTACTAGAGTCAATGCATGTGTGTTCTTACACTAAAACCAACATGGATCCACCAGTGGTCATTGCATGTGTGTTATTTCGACAAACCACACATGGATCAACCACTAGAGTCATTGCATGTGTGTTATTTCCACAAACCACACATGGATCAACCACTAGAGTCATTGCATGTGTGTTATTTCCACAAACCACACATGGATCCACCAGTGGTCATTGCATGTGTGTTATTTCCACAAACCACACATGGATCTACCACTAGAGTCATTACATGTGTGTTCTTATACTAAAACCACAAACCAGTACTAGAGTCATTGCATGTGTGTTATTTCCACAAACCACACATGGACCAACCACTAGATTCATTACATGTGTGTTCTTATACTAAAACCACAAACCAGTACTAGAGTCATTGCATGTGTGTTCTTACACTAAAACCAACATGGATCCCAAAGGGTCATTGCATGTGTGTTGTTTCCACAAACCACAAATGGATCAACCACTAGAGTCATTGCATGTGTGTTATTTCCAACACACACATGGATCAACCACTAGAGTCAATACATGTGTGTTCTTATACTAAAACCACAAACCAGTACTAGAGTCAATGCATGTGTGTTCTTACACTAAAACCAACATGGATCCACCAGTGGTCATTGCATGTGTGTTATTTCCACAAACCACACATGGATCAACCACTAGAGTCATTGCATGTGTGTTATTTCCACAAACCACACATGGATCAACCACTAGAGTCATTGCATGTGTGTTATTTCCACAAACACACATGTATCCACCAGTGGTCATTGCATGTGTGTTATTTCCACAAACCACACATGGATCTACCACTAGAGTCATTAAATGTGTGTTCTTATACTAAAACCACAAACCAGTACTAGAGTCATTGCATGTGTGTTCTTACACTAAAACCAACATGGATCCACCAGTGGTCATTGCATGTGTGTTCTTTCCACAAATCACATATGGATCAACCAGAGTCATTGCATGTGTGTTATTTCCATAAACCACACATGTGGACCCACTTGAGTCATTGCATGTGTGTTCTTTCCACAAACCACACATGGATCAACCACTAGAGTCATTGCATGTGTGTTCTTTCCACAAACCACACATGGATCCACCAGTGGTCATTGCATGTGTGTTATTTCCACAAACCACACATGGATCTACCACTAGAGTCATTACATGTGTGTTCTTATACTAAAACCACAAACCAGTACTAGAGTCATTGCATGTGTGTTCTTACACTAAAACCAACATGGATCCACCAGTGGTCATTACATGTGTGTTCTTTCCACAAACCACAAATGGATCAACCACTAGAGTCATTGCATGTGTGTTCTTTCCACAAACCACACATGGATCAACCACTAGAGTCATTACATGTTTGTTCTTATACTAAAACCACAAACCAGCACTAGAGTCATTGCATGTGTGTTATTTCCACAAACCACACATGGATAAACCACTAAATTCATTACATGTGTGTTCTTATACTAAAACCACAAACCAGTACTAGAGTCATTGCATGTGTGTTCTTACACTAAAACCAACATGGATCCACCAGTGGTCATTGCATGTGTGTTATTTCCACAAACCACACATGGATCAACCACTAGAGTCATTGCATGTGTGTTATTTCCACAAACCACACATGGATCAACCACTGGAGTCATTGCATGTGTGTTATTTCCACAAACCACACATGGATCTACCACTAGAGTCATTACATGTGTGTTCTTATACTAAAACCACAAACCAGTACTAGAGTCATTGCATGTGTGTTCTTACACTAAAACCAACATGGATCCACCTGTGGTCATTGCATGTGTGTTCTTTCCACAAACCACAAATGGATCAACCACTAGAGTCATTGCATGTGTGTTATTTCCACAAACCACACATGGATCAACCACTAGAGTCATTGCATGTTTGTTCTTATACTAAAACCACAAACCACCACTAGAGTCATTGCATGTGTGTTCTTACACTAAAACCAACATGGATCCACCAGTGGTCATTGCATGTGTGTTATTTCCACAAACCACACATGGATCAACCACTAGAGTCATTGCATGTGTGTTATTTCCACAAACCACACATGGATCAACCACTAGAGTCATTGCATGTGTGTTATTTCCACAAACCACACATGGATCCACCAGTGGTCATTGCATGTGTGTTATTTCCACAAACCACACATGGATCTACCACTAGAGTCATTACATGTGTGTTCTTATACTAAAACCACAAACCAGTACTAGAGTCATTGCATGTGTGTTCTTACACTAAAACCAACATGGATCCACCAGTGGTCATTGCATGTGTGTTCTTTCCACAAACCACAAATGGATCAACCACTAGAGTCATTGCATGTGTGTTATTTCCACAAACCACACATGGATCAACCACTAGAGTCAATACATGTGTGTTCTTATACTAAAACCACAAACCAGTACTAGAGTCAATGCATGTGTGTTCTTACACTAAAAACAACATGGATCCAGCAGTGGTCATTGCATGTGTGTTATTTCCACAAACCACACATGGATCAACCACTAGAGTCATTGCATGTGTGTTATTTCCACAAACCACACATGGATCAACCACTAGAGTCATTGCATGTGTGTTATTTCCACAAACCACACATGGATCCACCAGTGGTCATTGCATGTGTGTTATTTCCACAAACCACACATGGATCTACCACTAGAGTCATTAAATGTGTGTTCTTATACTAAAACCACAAACCAGTACTAGAGTCATTGCATGTGTGTTCTTACACTAAAACCAACATGGATCCACCAGTGGTCATTGCATGTGTGTTCTTTCCACAAATCACATATGGATCAACCAGAGTCATTGCATGTGTGTTATTTCCATAAACCACACATGTGGACCCACTTGAGTCATTGCATGTGTGTTCTTTCCACAAACCACACATGGATCAACCACTAGAGTCATTGCATGTGTGTTCTTTCCACAAACCACACATGGATCCACCAGTGGTCATTGCATGTGTGATATTTCCACAAACCACACATGGATCTACCACTAGAGTCATTACATGTGTGTTATTATACTAAAACCACAAACCAGTACTAGAGTCATTGCATGTGTGTTCTTACACTAAAACCAACATGGATCCACCAGTGGTCATTACATGTGTGTTCTTTCCAGAAACCACAAATGGATCAACCACTAGAGTCATTGCATGTGTGTTCTTTCCACAAACCACACATGGATCAACCACTAGAGTCATTACATGTTTGTTCTTATACTAAAACCACAAACCAGCACTAGAGTCATTGCATGTGTGTTATTTCCACAAACCACACATGGATCAACCACTAGAGTCAATACATGTGTGTTCTTATACTAAAACCACAAACCAGTACTAGAGTCAATGCATGTGTGTTCTTACACTAAAACCAACATGGATCCACCAGTGGTCATTGCATGTGTGTTCCATTGCATGTTTATTTCCACAACCCAAACATGGATCAACCACTAGAGTCATTGCATGTGTGTTATTTCCACAAACCACACATGGATCAACCACTAGAGTCATTGCATGTGCACCAGTGGTCATTGCATGTTGTGTTATTTCCACAAACCACACATGGATCTACCACTAGAGTCATTACATGTGTGTTCTTATACTAAAACCACAAACAGACTAGAGTCATTGCATGTGTGTTATTCCACAAACCACACATGGACCAACCACTAGATTCATTACATGTGTGTTCTTATACTAAAACCACAAACCAGTACTAGAGTCATTGCATGTGTGTTCTTACACTAAAACCAACATGGATCCACCAGTGGTCATTGCATGTGTGTTATTTCCACAAACCACACATGGATCAACCACTAGAGTCATTGCATGTGTGTTATTTCCACAAACCACACATGGATCAACCACTGGAGTCATTGCATGTGTGTTATTTCCACAAACCACACATGGATCTACCACTAGAGTCATTACATGTGTGTTCTTATACTAAAACCACAAACCAGTACTAGAGTCATTGCATGTGTGTTCTTACACTAAAACCAACATGGATCCACCAGTGGTCATTGCATGTGTGTTCTTTCCACAAACCACAAATGGATCAACCACTAGAGTCATTGCATGTGTGTTATTTCCACAAACCACACATGGATCAACCACTAGAGTCAATACATGTGTGTTCTTATACTAAAACCACAAAGCAGTACGAGAGTCAATGCATGTGTGTTCTTACACTAAGACCAACATGGATCCACCAGTGGTCATTGCACGTGTGTTATTTCCACAAACCACACATGGATCAACCACTAGAGTCATTGCATGTGTGTTATTTCCAAAAACCACACATGGATCAACCACTAGAGTCATTGCATGTGTGTTATTTCCACAAACCACACATGGATCCACCAGTGGTCATTGCATGTGTGTTATTTCCACAAACCACACATGGATCTACCACTAGAGTCATTACATGTGTGTTCTTATACTAAAACCACAAACCAGTACTAGAGTCATTGCATGTGTGTTCTTACACTAAAACCAACATGGATCCACCAGTGGTCATTGCATGTGTGTTCTTTCCACAAATCACATATGGATCAACCAGAGTCATTGCATGTGTGTTATTTCCATAAACCACACATGTGGACCCACTTGAGTCATTGCATGTGTGTTCTTTCCACAAACCACACATGGATCAACCACTAGAGTCATTGCATGTGTGTTCTTTCCACAAACCACACATGGATCCACCAGTGGTCATTGCATGTGTGTTATTTCCACAAACCACACATGGATCTACCACTAGAGTCATTACATGTGTGTTCTTATACTAAAACCACAAACCAGTACTAGAGTCATTGCATGTGTGTTCTTACACTAAAACCAACATGGATCCACCAGTGGTCATTACATGTGTGTTCTTTCCACAAACCACAAATGGATCAACCACTAGAGTCATTGCATGTGTGTTCTTTCCACAAACCACACATGGATCAACCACTAGAGTCATTACATGTTTGTTCTTATACTAAAACCACAAACTAGCACTAGAGTCATTGCATGTGTGTTATTTCCACAAACCACACATGGATCAACCACTAAATTCATTACATGTGTGTTCTTATACTAAAACCACAAACCAGTACTAGAGTCATTGCATGTGTGTTCTTACACTAAAACCAACATGGATCCACCAGTGGTCATTGCATGTGTGTTATTTCCACAAACCACACATGGATCAACCACTAGAGTCATTGCATGTGTGTTATTTCCACAAACCACACATGGATCAACAACTAGAGTCATTGCATGCGTGTTATTTCCACAAACCACACATGGATCAACCACTAGAGTCATTGCATGTTTGTTCTTATACTAACACCACAAACCAGCACTAGAGTCATTGCATGTGTGTTATTTCCACAAACCACACATGGATCCACCAGTGGTCATTGCATGTGTGTTCTTTCCACAAACCACATATGGATCAACTAGAGTCATTGCATGTGTGTTATTTCCACAAACCACACATGTGGACCCACTAGAGTCATTGCATGTGTGTTATTTCCACAAACCACACATGGATCAACCACTAGAGTCATTGCATATGTGTTATTTCCACAAACCACACATGGATCAACCACTAGAGTCATTGCATGTGTGTTCTTATACTAAAACCAACACTAGAGTCATTGCAGGTGTGTTCTTTTCACAAAAAAAACATGGATCAACCACTAGAGTCATTGCATGTGTGTTATTTCCACAAACAAACATGGATCAACCACTAGAGTCATATCATGTGTGTTCTTTTCCACAAACCACACATGGATCCACCAGTGGTCATTGCATTTGTTCTTTCCACAAACCACACATGGATCAACCACTAGAGTCATTGCATGTGTGTTTTTTCGCAAACCACACATGGATCCACCAGTGGTCATCGCATGTGTGTTGTTTCCACAAACCACACATGGATCAACCACTAGAGTCATTACATGTGTGTTCTTATACTAAAACCACAAACCAGTACTAGAGTCATTGCATGTGTGTTCTTAGACTAAAACCAACATGGATCCACCAGTGGTCATTGCATGTGTGTTCTTTCCACAAACCACAAATGGATCAACCACTAGAGTCATTGCATGTGTGTTATTTCCACAAACCACACATGGATCAACCACTAGAGTCATTGCATGTTTGTTCTTAAACTAAAACCACAAACCAGAACTAGAGTCATTGCATGTGTGTTATTTCCACAAACCACACATGGATCAACCACTAGAGTCATTGCATGTGTGTTATTTCCACAAACCACACATGGATCAACCACTAGAGTCATTGCATGTGTGTTATTTCCACAAACCACACATGGATCCACCAGTGGTCATTGCATGTGTGTTATTTCCACAAACCACACATGGATCTACCACTAGAGTCATTACATGTGTGTTCTTATACTAAAACCACAAACCAGTACTAGAGTCATTGCATGTGTGTTATTTCCACAAACCACACATGGACCAACCACTAGATTCATTACATGTGTGTTCTTATACTAAAACCACAAACCAGTACTAGAGTCATTGCATGTGTGTTCTTACACTAAAACCAACATGGATCCACCAGTGGTCATTGCATGTGTGTTATTTCCACAAACCACACATGGATCAACCACTAGAGTCATTGCATGTGTGTTATTTCCACAAACCACACATGGATCAACCACTGGAGTCATTGCATGTGTGTTATTTCCACAAACCACACATGGATCTACCACTAGAGTCATTACATGTGTGTTCTTATACTAAAACCACAAACCAGTACTAGAGTCATTGCATGTGTGTTCTTACACTAAAACCAACATGGATCCACCAGTGGTCATTGCATGTGTGTTCTTTCCACAAACCACAAATGGATCAACCACTAGAGTCATTGCATGTGTGTTATTTCCACAAACCACACATGGATCAACCACTAGAGTCAATACATGTGTGTTCTTATACTAAAACCACAAACCAGTACTAGAGTCAATGCATGTGTGTTCTTACACTAAAACCAACATGGATCCACCAGTGGTCATTGCATGTGTGTTATTTCGACAAACCACACATGGATCAACCACTAGAGTCATTGCATGCGTGTTATTTCCACAAACCACACATGGATCAACCACTAGAGTCATTGCATCTGTGTTATTTCCACAAACCACACATGGATCCACCAGTGGTCATTGCATGTGTGTTATTTCCACAAACCACACATGGATCTACCACTAGAGTCATTACATGTGTGTTCTTATACTAAAACCACAAACCAGTACTAGAGTCATTGCATGTGTGTTCTTACACTAAAACCAACATGGATCCACCAGTGGTCATTGCATGTGTGTTCTTTCCACAAATCACATATGGATCAACCAGAGTCATTGCATGTGTGTTATTTCCATAAACCACACATGTGGACCCACTTGAGTCATTGCATGTGTGTTCTTTCCACAAACCACACATGGATCAACCACTAGAGTCATTGCATGTGTGTTCTTTGCACAAACCACACATGGATCCACCAGTGGTCATTGCATGTTTGTTTTTTCCACAAACCACACATGGATCTACCACTAGAGTCATTACATGTGTGTTCTTATACTAAAACCACAAACCAGTACTAGAGTCATTGCATGTGTGTTCTTACACTAAAACCAACATGGATCCACCAGTGGTCATTACATGTGTGTTCTTTCCACAAACCACAAATGGATCAACCACTAGAGTCATTGCATGTGTGTTCTTTCCACAAACCACACATGGATCAACCACTAGAGTCATTACATGTTTGTTCTTATACTAAAACCACAAACCAGCACTAGAGTCATTGCATGTGTGTTATTTCCACCAACCACACAAGGACCAACCACTAGATTCATTACATGTGTGTTCTTATACTAAAACCACAAACCAGTACTAGAGTCATTGCATGTGTGTTCTTACACTAAAACCAACATGGATCCACCAGTGGTCATTGCATGTGTGTTATTTCCGCAAACCACACATGGATCAACCACTAGAGTCATTGCATGTGTGTTATTTCCACAAACCACACATGGATCAACCACTGGAGTCATTGCATGTGTGTTATTTCCACAAACCACACATGGATCAACCACTAGAGTCATTGCATGTTTGTTCTTATACTAAAACCACAAACCAGCACTAGAGTCATTGCATGTGTGTTCTTTTCCACAAACCACACATGGATCCACCAGTGGTCATTGCATGTGTGTTCTTTCCACAAACCATATATGGATCAACTAGAGTCATTGCATGTGTGTTATTTCCACAAACCACACATGGATCAACCACTAGAGTCATTGCATGTGTGTTATTTCCACAAACCACACATGGATCAACCACTAGAGTCATTGCATGTGTGTTATTTCCACAAACCACACATGGATCCACCAGTGGTCATTGCATGTGTGTTATTTCCACAAACCACACATGGATCTACCACTAGAGTCATTACATGTGTGTTCTTATACTAAAACCACAAACCAGTACTAGAGTCATTGCATGTGTGTTCTTACACTAAAACCAACATGGATCCACCAGTGGTCATTGCATGTGTGTTCTTTCCACAAATCACATATGGATCAACCAGAGTCATTGCATGTGTGTTATTTCCATAAACCACACATGTGGACCCACTTGAGTCATTGCATGTGTGTTCTTTCCACAAACCACACATGGATCAACCACTAGAGTCATTGCATGTGTGTTCTTTGCACAAACCACACATGGATCCACCAGTGGTCATTGCATGTTTGTTTTTTCCACAAACCACACATGGATCTACCACTAGAGTCATTACATGTGTGTTCTTATACTAAAACCACAAACCAGTACTAGAGTCATTGCATGTGTGTTCTTACACTAAAACCAACATGGATCCACCAGTGGTCATTACATGTGTGTTCTTTCCACAAACCACAAATGGATCAACCACTAGAGTCATTGCATGTGTGTTCTTTCCACAAACCACACATGGATCAACCACTAGAGTCATTACATGTTTGTTCTTATACTAAAACCACAAACCAGCACTAGAGTCATTGCATGTGTGTTATTTCCACAAACCACACATGGACCAACCACTAGATTCATTACATGTGTGTTCTTATACTAAAACCACAAACCAGTACTAGAGTCATTGCATGTGTGTTCTTACACTAAAACCAACATGGATCCACCAGTGGTCATTGCATGTGTGTTATTTCCACAAACCACACATGGATCAACCACTAGAGTCATTGCATGTGTGTTATTTCCACAAACCACACATGGATCAACCACTAGAGTCATTGCATGTGTGTTATTTCCACAAACCACACATGGATCAACCACTAGAGTCATTGCATGTTTGTTCTTATACTAAAACCACAAACCAGCACTAGAGTCATTGCATGTGTGTTCTTTTCCACAAACCACACATGGATCCACCAGTGGTCATTGCATGTGTGTTCTTTCCACAAACCACATATGGATCAACTAGAGTCATTGCATGTGTGTTATTTCCACAAACCACACATGTGGACCCACTAGAGTCATTGCATGTGTGTTATTTCCACAAACCACACATGGATCAACCACTAGAGTCATTGCATATGTGTTATTTCCACAAACCACACATGGATCAACCACTAGAGTCATTGCATGTGTGTTCTTATACTAAAACCAACACTAGAGTCATTGCAGGTGTGTTCTTTTCACAAAACACACATGGATCAACCACTAGAGTCATTGCATGTGTGTTATTTCCACAAACAAACATGGATCAACCACTAGAGTCATATCATGTGTGTTCTTTTCCACAAACCACACATGGATCCACCAGTGGTCATTGCATGTGTGTTCTTTCCACAAACCACACATGGATCAACCACTAGAGTCATTGCATGTGTGTTCTTTCACAAACCACACATGGATCCACCAGTGGTCATCGCATGTGTGTTGTTTCCACGAACCACACATGGATCAACCACTAGAGTCATTACATGTGTGTTCTTATACTAAAACCACAAACCAGTACTAGAGTCATTGCATGTGTGTTCTTAGACTAAAACCAACATGGATCCACCAGTGGTCATTGCATGTGTGTTCTTTCCACAAACCACAAATGGATCAACCACTAGAGTCATTGCATGTGTGTTATTTCCACAAACCACACATGGATCAACCACTAGAGTCATTGCATGTTTGTTCTTAAACTAAAACCACAAACCAGCACTAGTGTCATTGCATGTGTGTTATTTCCACAAACCACACATGGATCAACCACTAGAGTCATTGCATGTGTGTTATTTCCACAAACCACACATGGATCAACCACTAGAGTCATTGCATGTGTGTTATTTCCACAAACAAACATGGATCAACCACTAGAGTCATATCATGTGTGTTCTTTTCCACAAACCACACATGGATCCACCAGTGGTCATTGCATGTGTGTTCTTTCCACAAACCACACATGGATCAACCACTAGAGTCATTGCATGTGTGTTCTTTCACAAACCACACATGGATCCACCAGTGGTCATCGCATGTGTGTTGTTTCCACAAACCACACATGGATCAACCACTAGAGTCATTACATGTGTGTTCTTATACTAAAACCACAAACCAGTACTAGAGTCAATGCATGTGTGTTCTTACACTAAAACCAACATGGATCCACCAGTGGTCATTGCATGTGTGTTATTTCCACAAACCACACATGGATCAACCACTAGAGTCATTGCATGTGTGTTATTTCCACAAACCACACATGGATCAACCACTAGAGTCATTGCATGTGTGTTATTTCCACAAACCACACATGGATCCACTAGTGGTCATTGCATGTGTGTTATTTCCACAAACCACACATGGATCTACCACTAGAGTCATTACATGTGTGTTCTTATACTAAAACCACAAACCAGTACTAGAGTCATTGCATGTTTGTTCTTACACTAAAACCAACATGGATCCACCAGTGGTCATTGCATGTGTGTTCTTTCCACAAATCCATATGGATCAACCAGAGTCATTGCATGTGTGTTATTTCCATAAACCACACATGTGGACCCACTTGAGTCATTGCATGTGTGTTCTTTACATAAACCACACATGGATCAACCACTAGAGTCATTGCATGTGTGTTCTTTCCACAAACCACACATGGATCCCCCAGTGGTCATTGCATGTGTGTTATTTCCACAAACCACACATGGATCTACCACTAGAGTCATTACATGTGTGTTCTTATACTAAAACCACAAACCAGTACTAGAGTCATTGCATGTGTGTTCTTACACTAAAACCAACATGGATCCACCAGTGGTCATTACATGTGTGTTCTTTCCACAAACCACAAATGGATCAACCACTAGAGTCATTGCATGTGTGTTCTTTCCACAAACCACACATGGATCAACCACTAGAGTCATTACATGTTTGTTCTTATACTAAAACCACAAACCAGCACTAGAGTCATTGCATGTGTGTTATTTCCACAAACCACACATGGATCAACCACTAGAGTCATTACATGTGTGTTGTTATACTAAAACCACAAACCAGTACTAGAGTCATTGCATGTGTATTCTTACACTAAAACCAAGATGGATCCACCAGTGGTCATTGCATGTGTGTTATTTCCACAAACCACACATGGATCAACCACTAGAGTCATTGCATGTGTGTTATTTCCACAAACCACACATGGATCAACCACTAGAGTCATTGCATGTGTGTTATTTCCACAAACCACACATGGATCCTCCAGTGGTCATTGCATGTGTGTTATTTCCACAAACCACAAATGGATCTACCACTAGAGTCATTACATGTGTGTTCTTATACTAAAACCACAAACCAGTACTAGAGTCATTGCATGTGTGTTCTTACACTAAAAACAACATGGATCCACCAGTGGTCATTGCATGTGTGTTATTTCCACAAACCACACATGGATCAACCACTAGAGTCATTGCATGTGTGTTATTTCCACAAACCACACATGGATCAACCACTAGAGTCATTGCATGTGTGTTATTTCCACAAACCACACATGGATCAACCACTAGAGTCATTGCATGTTTGTTCTTATACTAAAACCACAAACCAGCACTAGAGTCATTGCATGTGTGTTCTTTTCCATAAACCACACATGGATCCACCAGTGGTCATTTCATGTGTGTTCTTTCAACAAACCACATATGGATCAACTAGAGTCATTGCATGTGTGTTATTTCCACAAACCACACATGTGGACCCACTAGAGTCATTGCATGTGTGTTGTTTCCACAAACCACACATGGATCAACCACTAGAGTCATTGCATATGTGTTATTTCTACAAACCACACATGGATCAACCACTAGAGTCATTGCATGTTTGTTCTTATACTAAAACCAACACTAGAGTCATTGCAGCTGTGTTCTTTTCACAAAACACACATGGATCAACCACTAGAGTCATTGCATGTGTGTTATTTCCACAAACAAACATGGATAAACCACTAGAGTCATATCATGTGTGTTCTTTTCCACAAACCACACATGGATCCACCAGTGGTCATTGCATGTGTGTTCTTTCCACAAACCACACATGGATCAACCACTAGAGTCATTGCATGTGTGTTCTTTCACAAACCACACATGGATCCACCAGTGGTCATTGCATGTGTGTTGTTTCCACGAACCACACATGGATCAACCACTAGAGTCATTACATGTGTGTTCTTATACTAAAACCACAAACCAGTACTAGAGTCATTGCATGTGTGTTCTTAGACTAAAACCAACATGGATCCACCAGTGGTCATTGCATGTGTGTTCTTTCCACAAACCACAAATGGATCAACCACTAGAGTCATTTCATGTGTGTTATTTCCACAAACCACACATGGATCAACCACTAGAGTCATTGCATGTTTGTTCTTAAACTAAAACCACAAACCAGCACTAGAGTCATTGCATGTGTGTTATTTCCACAAACCACACATGGATCAACCACTAGAGTCATTGCATGTGTGTTATTTCCACAAACCACACATGGATCAACCACTAGAGTCATTCCATGTGTATAATTTCCACAAACCACACATGGATCAACCACTAGAGTCATTGCATGTTTGTTCTTATACTAAAACCACAAACCAGCACTAGAGTCATTGCATGTGTGTTCTTTTCCACAAACCACACATGGATCCACCAGTGGTTGTTGCATGTGTGTTCTTTCCACAAACCACATATGGATCAACCAGAGTCATTGCATGTGTGTTATTTCCATAAACCACACATGTGGACCCACTTGAGTCATGGCATTTGTGTTATTTCCAAAAACCACACATGGATCAACCACTAGAGTCATTGCATATGTGTTATTTCCACAAACCACACATGGATCAACCACTAGAGTCATTGCATGTGTGTTCTTATACTAAAACCAACACTAGAGTCATTGCAGGTGTGTTCTTTTCACAAACCACTCATGGATCAACCACTAGAGTCATTGCATGTGTGTTATTTCCACAAACAAACATGGATCAACCACTAGAGTCATTGCATGTGTGTTATTTTCCACAAACCACACATGGATCCACCAGTGGTCATTGCATGTGTGTTCTTTCCACAAACCACACATGGATCAACCAATAGAGTCATTGCATGTGTGTTCTTTACACAAACCACACATGGATCCACCAGTGGTCATTGCATGTGTGTTATTTCCACAAACCACACATGGATCAACCACTGGAGTCATTACATGTGTGTTCTTATACTAAAACCACAAACCAGTACTAGAGTCATTGCATGTGTGTTCTTAGACTAAAACCAACATGGATCCACCAGTGGTCATTGCATGTGTTATCTTTCCACAAACCACAAATGGATCAACCACTAGAGTCATTGCATGTGTGTTCTTTACACAAACCACACATGGATCAACCACTGGAGTCATTGCATGTTTGTTCTTATACTAAAACCACAAACCAGCACTAAAGTCATTGCATGTGTGTTATTTCCACAAACCACACATGGATCAACCACTAGAGTCATTGCATGTGTGTTATTTCCACAAACCACACATGGATCAACCACTAGAGTCATTGCATGTGTGTTATTTCCACAAACCACACATGGATCAACCACTAGAGTCATTGCATGTGTGTTCTTATACTAAAACCAACACTAGAGTCATTGCATGTGTGTTATTTCCACAAACCACACATGGATCAACCACTAGAGTCATTGCATGTTTGTTCTTATACTAAAACCACAAACCAGCACTAGAGTCATTGCATGTGTGTTCTTTTCCACAAACCACACATGGATCCACCAGTGGTCATTGCATGTGTGTTCTTTCCACAAACCACATATGCATCAACCAGAGTCATTGCATGTGTGTTATTTCCATAAACCACACATGTGGACCCACTTGAGTCATTGCATGTATGTTCTTTCCACAAACCACACATGGATCAACCACTAGAGTCATTGCATATGTGTTATTTCCACAAACCACACATGGATCAACCACTAGAGTCATTGCATGTGTGTTCTTATACTAAAACCAACACTAGAGTCATTGCAGGTGTGTTCTTTTCACAAACCACACATGGATCAACCACTAGAGTCATTGCATGTGTGTTATTTCCACAAACAAACATGGATCAACCACTAGAGTCATTGCATGTGTGTTATTTTCCACAAACCACACATGGATCCACCAGTGGTCATCGCATGTGTGTTATTTCCACAAACCACACATGGATCAACCACTAGAGTCATTGCATGTGTGTTATTTCCACAAACCACACATGGATCAACCACTAGAGTCATTGCATGTGTGTTATTTCCACAAACCACACATGTGTCAACCACTAGAGTCATTGCATGTTTGATATTATACTAAAACCACAAACCAACACTAGAGTCATTGCATGTGTGTTCTTTTACTAAAACCACAAACCAGCACTAGAGTCATTGCATGTGTGTTCTTTTCCACAAACCACACATGGATTAACCACTAGAGTCATTTCATGTTTTTTCTTATACTAAAACCACAAACCAGCACTAGATTCATTGTATGTTTGTTCTTATACTAAAACCACAAACCAGCACTAGAGTCATTGCCTGTGTGTTCTTTTCCACAAACCACACATGGATCCACCAGTGGTCATTGCATGTGTGTTCTTTCCAAAAACCACATATGGATCAACCATAGTCATTGCATGTGTGTTATTTCCATAAACCACACATGTGGACCCACTTGAGTCATTGCATGTGTGTTATTTCCACAAACCACACATGGATCAACCACTAGAGTCATTGCATATGTGTTATTTCCACAAACCACACATGGATCAACCACTAGAGTCATTGCATGTGTGTTCTTATACTAAAACCAACACTAGAGTCATTGCGTGTGTGTTCTTTTCACAAACCACACATGGATCAACCACTAGAGTCATTGCATGTGTGTTATTTCCACAAACAAACATGGATCAACCACTAGAATCATTGCATGTGTGTTCTTTTCCACAAACCACACTTCGATCCACCAATGGTCATTCCATGTATGTTCTTTCCACAAACCACACATGGATCAACCACTAGAGCCATTGCATGTGTGTTATTTCCACAAACCACACATGGATCAACCACTAGAGTCATTGCATGTGTGTTCTTATACTAAAACCACAAACCAGTACTAGAGTCATTGCATGTGTGTTCTATTCCACAAACTACACATGGATCCACCAGTGGTCATTGCATGTGTGTTCTTTCCACAAACCACACATGGATCAACCAGAGTCATTGCATGTGTGTTATTTCCACAAACCACACATGGATCAACCATTGGAGTCATTGCATGTTTGTTCTTATACTAAAACCACAAACCAGCACTAGAGTCATCGCATGTGTGTTCTTTTCCACAAACCAGACATGGATCCACCAGTGGTCATTGCATGTGTGTTCTTTCCACAAACCACATATGGATCAATCAGAGTCATTGCATGTGTGTTATTTCCACAAACCACACATGGATCAACCAACAGAGTCATTGCATGTTTGTTCTTATACTAAAACCACAAACCAGCACTAGAGTCATTGCATGTGTGTTCTTTTCCACAAACCACACATGCATCCACCACTAGAGTCATTGCATGTGTGTTCTTTCCACAAACCACATATAGATCAACCAGAGTCATTGCATGTGTGTTCTTTCCACAAATCACACACGTGGACCCACTAGAGTCATTGCATGTGTGTTATTTCCACAAACCACACATGGATCAACCACTAGAGTCATTACATATGTTTTATTTCCACAACCACACATGGATCAACCACTAGAGTCATTGCATGTATGTGCTTATACTAAAACCAACACTAGAGTCATTGCATGTGTGTTCTTTTCACAAACCACACATGGATCAACCACTAGAGTCATTGCATGTGTGTTATTTCCACAAAAAAACATGGATCAACCACTAGAGTCATTGCATGTGTGTTCTTTTCCACAAACCACACATGGATCCACTAGTGGTCATTGCATGTGTGTTCTTTCCACAAACCACACATGGATCAACTACTAGAGCCATTGCATGTGTGTTCTTTCCACAAACCACACATGGATCAACAACTAGAGTCATTGCACGTGTGTTCTTATACTAAAACCACAAACCAGTACTAGAGTCATTGCATGTGTGTTCTTTTCCACAAACCACACATGGATCCACCAGTGGTAATTGCATGTGTGTTCTTTCCACAAACCACATATGGATCAACCAGAGTCATTGCATGTGTGTTCTTTCCACAAACCACACATGTGGACCCACTAGAGTCATTGCATGTGTGTTATTTCCACAAACCAAACATGGATCAACCACTAGAGTCATTGCGTGTGTGTTATTTCCACAAACCACACATGGATCAACCACTAGAGTCATTGCATGTGTGTTATTTCCACAAACCACACATGGATCAACCACTAGAGTCATTGCACGTTTGTTCTTATACTAAAACCACAAACCAGCACTAGAGTCATTGCATGTGTGTTCTTTCCGACAAACCACACATGGATCCACCACTAGAGTCATTGCATGTGTGTTCTTTCCACAAAGCACACATTGATCAACCACTAGAGTCATTGCATGTTTGTTCTTATACTAAAATAACAAACCAGCACTAGAGTCATTGAATGTGTGTTCTTTTCCACAAACCACACATGGATCCAGCACTTGAGTCATTGCATGTGTGTTCTTTCCACAAACCACATATGGAGCAACCAGAGTCATTGCATGTGTGTTCTTTCCACAAACCACACATGTGGACCCACTAGAGTCATTGCATGTGTGTTATTTCCACAAACCACACATGGATCAACCACTAGAGTCATTGCATGTGTGTTATTTCCACAAACCACACATGGATCAACCACTAGAGTCATTGCATGTTTGTTCTTATACTAAAACCACAAACCAGCACTAGAGTCATTGCATGTGTGTTCTTTTCGACAAACCACACATGGATCCACCACTAGAGTCATTGCATGTGTGTTCTTTCCTCAAACCACACATGGATCGACCACTAGAGTCATTGCATGTTTGTTCTTATACTAAAACCACAAACCAGCAATAGAGTCATTGCATGTGTGTTCTTTTCCACAAACCACAGATGGATCCACCACTAGAGTCATTGCATGTTTGTTCTTTCCACAAACCACATATGGATCAACCAGAGTCATTGCATGTGTGTTCTTTCCACAAACCACATATGTGGACCCACTAGAGTCATTGCATGTGTGTTATTTCCACAAACCACACATGGATCAACCACTAGAGTCATTGCATGTGTGTTATTTCCACAAACCACACATGGATCAACCACTAGAGTCATTGCATGTGTGTTATTTCCACAAACCACACATGGATCCATTTGAGTCATTTCATGCTTGTTCTTATACTAAAACTAGCACTGCCCCCTAATGGATCCACCATTAGACCTAGTCTTCTAGAATGCACACCATAACACAGTTGTTCTTCTTGACGATTGTTACATACCGTTCGATTGGGGCGCTTGGACGATTGGGATGGTCTTCGCGAGAGGGATCCTCGAGTAGGCTGTTCTGCGGCATGATTGGAAACGCTTGCTCTGGACAAACTGGCATATTGCGAGTGTTACGACTCACGAGTTCAATGGGCCATATCCCAGTGTCACGTCCCCGTTACTTCTCTTCCGCCCCGTACTTCTCTTCCTCCCCCTCGAAACCGCTTTCCCCACTTCACTTCCATCCTGCCGTAGCCGCAAGCCGACGACATCCGCCAATTCTCCGGTCGCTACCTTCATGGTAATAAATCAATTTACAAGCTTTTGAACTTATCCTACACATTCCTGCTATTCACCAATCTAACTGCTGATCTTTTTTCCGATTTCTCGACGAACTTCAGTTGTGGCAGATGTGGGAGCCCAAGAATCTGGAGATCCTCGCGTGCAACTTTGCAGCGGCGTTCCCGCTCGTGTTCTCCCACCCAGGATGCTTTCGCTGTTACTCCTACCGCGAGCTCCCGCTCCACGAGCTCGCGTTCGCATGACGCCGTGCGGCGCGCACGAGCCGGGTCTAATTACACCGGCCCGCCGGCAGAGCTCGTAGTCCACCTTGTAGATGGGCACTTGATCGAAGTGATTAGGATCTCGTACGGGCAAGCCCAACTTCTCCAAGAGCAGGTGTCGTTCACTGACTCGGCGCCACCTGCTAATTTTCCAGGGGGGACGGCTCTGTTTTCGTCCTGACCATCACCGCCGGTGTTCCGGGAACTAGAGCCGGGCCCACCGTCAGGTGCCATATATGCCAGTCGGTCTCAGGCGCTGGCCCAGATATACGTGCGCATGTGGGCGAACGCCCAGCCGCTGTTGTCGGATAGCATTCTTGTGCTAGCCGAGGCGCCGAGCTGCCCGACGCCACGGGAGGTGGAGTATGTGGACCTAAGGTCGATCCTATGCGTTCCATCTCAGTACCTTGTCGGTGCTGAACCGAGCAGGCAGATGCATTTCTACATTTGTATCGAGAAGACCGACAGACAAATGTAGTACTTGTGTTGTCGTTACTGTTAGACTTAAGCGATGCTTCTCACGTGCTTAGAGCATACGTGTTGTGCGAATGTACCCCAGTTGTAGTTTTCAGTACTCTTTAATACTTCGACGAGTTATTATATTGGTCCAATCAGCTTGCTGTTGTCACGTTGCAAAGTCCGCTTGCTCTGGACAGACCGGCAATACCGTGTGCTCCCGCTCCCGCATGTCAGTGTCACGTGTTCCGAGGGCCCACCTGCCAGTGTCCTTCCCCTCGAAGCCACTGTCCCAACTTCTCTTCCATCCTGCCACTCCCGTCCGATGGTTGTAATCTTATGATTTTCGTTGGATTGTTTACAAGTAATCTACGTTGATAATGCAACATGGAAATGGCACATACACAATTTCTAAAGTGGAAGCACTCACCGGATGCTATTGCACACATTTCTTAATATATCTCGACAAACACATTACAATAATTGTACTCGCATTAAACACAACCGAAATTGCAACCATCCTAAACAACATCTAAACCCACATCACACAGCTGTCGTCGGAGTCCACCTCGATTGGTGACACTGCCGTGCCCTTCCCGGCGACATCCACTCCCGCCCGTGGCTTGCCCTTCGCCAAGGAGGCAACAATGGCGTTCTGCATAGCTTCGTCCCCGTCGCCCTCCACATCGGAATCGACAATGACGAAGGTGACGGGGTTGGCGTGGACCGAGCGCCGTCGCGCCTGGCGGCTCCTGCTCGAGCTCGACACCGCATCAGTCCTTCTACAGGTAGGAGGGGTCGAGCTCGCATACGTAGCATCGTCGCTCCTCTCAAGAAACCATGGCCATTTGATACTGCGACGGTAGGATCTTGGGGTGTATCCACCACGACGAGCCCTACCGAAAGCGGTGGAGCGGATGGATCTGCCGGCGCGAGCCATGACAAGTTCCTAGGAGGCAGTAAGATTGTGGGCCAGGCGTGTCTGGTTCCTGAGCAAGACCCCCCAGTGATATGTACGCGGGCAAGGTACCAAAAAATTTCGTCCAATGCGCGCGACAGGGCTTTTGAACCATGAAGGCGCGAGTTTCTTTTGACAAGTCCACACGCTAGGTCCCCCACCTGTTAGCCGAATGTGGACGGAAGGATTCTTCCCGAGTTATTAAGTAGGGATAAATCACGCTTCACAACTACCCTGACATCCAAAGGCTCCTCTTTCTTCTGCCCTCGCTCCCCTTGCTCATGGCTCGCAGCTCGTGCAGTTCGTCTCGGGCGGAATTAGGGCCGGCTCAACGCCGTCAGGCGGGTGCCCCCATCAGGTACCGGAGGGCGCCCTACGATTACTACCCTGATATGCTGTGTTTGTGTGGGGAGAAGATGCCGATATGGATTTCGTTGACCGATGAAAATACTGCAGGAATATTTAGCAACTGCAGCATCAGAGCGGTAAGTTCCTACTGTAGGTACAATGGTAACCCAGATCCGGAAAGCGTAATGTAATTCTTTTTTTTGTTTCCTTCGATCTACTATGCAGGAAGGGAGGGGCACTGGCTGTGAAAAGTTTGTGTGGATCGAAAAGCCACTGACAGGTTTTCACAAAGAGCTTGTTCAGGATCTGGGTGATGCTGTGTGGGACAAGAAAGAGGAGATTCGTGCGATGGAGCAAGAGATCCGGGAGCTTCGCCAGGTGTAGGGGAGGCAGGGGCACGGAGGTGGTGAGACAGACAGGCTCAAGATTAGGCCAGATAGTGGACACAATTTCCTCATTATCTGTTGCATTTGCAGTTTATGTTGCCATGTCGTTGTCCAGCAGCTGGAATAAGTTGCTGCTTCGTGGAGTGTAGCGGCCAGCTTAAGAAATTGTTTTCTAGCCTAGAAACTTATCATAAGTGTAATGCCAACAGTAGGGATTTATTAAGCGCCTATAAGTAAATCATGTCTGTGCCACTAACACCCATCGATTTTGGAGAGGATTTAACCGCTCAACTATAGCGATTGTTCAGATAGTAGTGGCATAGTCATAGTTTTGGATTCAACTAGTGGCCTTGGCCGTATCAAATCCTAAAGTCGCAATACATTTTACTCCAAGTATGAGAGGCAGATTGTTTCGCCCGACAAGTTCCACGCACACAGCTCCGGAGTTTAACCGAACTACATATATAGGTTCAAGTTCAATACATCATTATGCTGCTACACTGCTAGCCCTCTTTCTCTGCTTGGGTGCCAACTTTCTTCCTCTTTCCTTCATGTCCACTGGCTTCTTCATCTCCTGCCTTCTTCCTCTTCCTGGGTGCCAATTTTCTTACCTTCACGCACTTCTGATCTCCGGCCGAGGGAAGTCAAAGCTAATCAGACTGTAATCTTGTCCGGCATCATCACTCCACTTGTTTTGGTTTTCTTCCCGCAGCAAAATTACTGAGTCGGCTATCTTGTTTCTTACCTTGTGCTTCCTGTAAAAAAACAGTAGATGGATTACTACCTTATATCTACAGACTATAAACAATTTTTTTGTGTGAATGTACCATCTCATACCTAGGTTTGGGAGCATTAAGAGGACATCCAGCTGCTCTATGGCCTATAAGATGGCAGGTCTTGCATCTGATTTTGCCCTTCTTTGTAGCATGTAAAGTCAACCCTTCTTCTCGAGAAAATTCTTAAACCTATTCACCCGGGGTCTTCCTCTGCCCCTTTTTGTAACTGGCTGGCAAAGCTCGAAAGACAGTTGGACTTGAGGCCACTGAGATGGGTCTATATATGGCTCGACGGATCTAGCGTACGTAGCTCTAGACTTTTCCATAGAGTAGTAGTCTGACAAATACTGATCCAAATGTGGTAGAGTTCTTTTCTTCACCAAGAAGGCCAAGGCATGGTCGCAAGGTTTCCCGGTATGCTGCCACTCTAAGCAGGTGCATTCTCGCAGCTGGATGTTCACAACATCCCTTTTGCCACTCTTGGACATATCTACCACCTCACATCTTCTGTTGGTTGACGGGAGAACCTTAAGATGAGCAAGTCCTCGGCTTCTCTTGTGCAGTGGCTGTACAACTAGCGGTAGCATATGTCCTCTAAGTCTCCTACTGATCTCTCTCCTTATATTTAATAGCTTCATGATCATACCACGTATGCTGTCCATCAAGATATGAACATGACGCACTTTTATGTCCTTCACCCAGTTATTCAGGCATTCTGCAAGGTTGTTGTTTATGTAAACAACTTTGATGTCAGGGTTGAATTGACTCCTCTTCCGTAGCTGCGAATGATGGATGGCTAAGTACTCTGGAAGTTCAGGGGCTTCGGAAAAAATCTTGCTCATGAAATAATCGCTGCTACTAGGTTTGTAAACTCTAGCAGCAGGAAACATGTAACTAAATACGCTGCAAGATAGTGCGAGTACAAGTTGAGCATCATATGGGCATGGCATTCTCTACCTTCAGCTCATGGAACACCTCCTTCATCGCATTCACATCCCTTTGCATGCATCCGTGGATATAGCCAATGGATCCATGTGGCCTATTGATCTCTTGAGCTGCCTCATAAACCGCACCCGCTTTTCTCCGCTTGCTTTCAAACAGCCCAATGCCACTAGGAACATCCAGCTAGACCATCAAGTGTCGTGGCGTATGGCGCATAGCCTTTCCATTTGCCAGTTAGGACAGTGTTGTCTACACTCAGATACGGCCTATAGCCGCCCTTGAATCGATCGATGCAAGGTATAAGCGCCATGAAAAATCTTTTGAAATATATTTTACCACCTTCTGATTCGGTGTCAATCTCCACAACACTCCCCGGACACCTAGCTTGTACCTCCACCTTGAAGTTGTACATCATCCTGAAGCTATTGGTCCAATCCTGCAAGACCCCTGAGCTTTCTTTTTACCTTTCCAAACCGTAATATGTAGGACAATGTTGTATTTAGAACCGAGGCTAGTCCTAATATTCTTCGGGTCTCCTTAGGGTTATCCTTTAGTATGGACATAGATTGCATAGCCACCCACCAGATCAGCCATTGAGGATTTCAGTTTGCTTCATGTCGACACATGTGTGCGGGCCCATTCTGCTCACCGCAACATGTATTCATTTAAAAGATAAGCGGAGTCGACTAGTTGCCAGAAAGATATCGCACATCAATTGTAGTTATAGAGTGAAAAGATAGAGAAAGAGAGTTCTAATGGTTTGCTGCATTCATTGCCCCAATACCCTAATTGTAGTCGACGCAGGTAAGGATCTTGCTGTGATCCTCCATGGACAATGTACCTCGGCCCGTCCATTCATCCACGTTAACTTGCAAACGGCCTCATACCTCTTGGCAGAGTTCTTCAGTCGATAAACGTCGAACTCCCCCTTGATACAAAAATGCCGGAACGACATCCTGAACTCATGCATGCTCCTGAACTCGGTGCCGACCAAAATTATAGGATACTCGTGGTCATGTTTCATTTCTTCTACTTCAACACCCAAATCATCGACTAGAATACCAGCCTCATCGTTAAGTTCCTCGTCTATTTCATCATCACCAGATTCTTGATCCTCTACAGTGCCTGCTTCTTCATCTGATTCAGAATCTTCGCCATCGTCTCTAATGCCTAGTACTGCACACATCATATTGACTCCCATGGGTGGGTCTGCACCATCGTCTCTACCCGGATGGATAGGAACATTGCCCC
Source organism: Avena insularis (assembly GCA_023614405.1). Classification (NCBI taxonomy): domain Eukaryota; kingdom Viridiplantae; phylum Streptophyta; class Magnoliopsida; order Poales; family Poaceae; genus Avena; species Avena insularis. The sequence goes on along the minus strand of CM042694.1, from coordinate 213,681,362 downwards.
AGTCCACCTCACCGGCAACTCTATTTTCTCCAAGACACTCGGTTGGTTGTGCTGCAACCACATGGGGTGGTCTTACGTTTGCACGCATCCCAGGTACTTCAGTGGACAAACAAAGAATGTAATCAATTTCATCTTGAGTGTACGTAACCCTCTTGCTCTTCCCCGTACATCCTCCTTCCTGATGTAATCTTTCCGATGGTATCAGAGGGCTTGACATCCGCGTTCCATTCCCCATCAAACTAGGCCTTTTGCCGCCTCTGGGTGTGATCTCCTCATCGCCTCCCCTCACGGGTGTTGGCTCTGTGGTGGCATTATTGCCCGACCTCTGCGGGCGTGTTCTTCTTCAATTAGCCCTTTTGCTACTATTAGGCGTGTTCTCCTTCGTCTGGCATTATTATCGACTCAAATGCGGTTCGCCCAAATTAGCCCTTTTGTCGCTACTATTGGGCGCCTTCTCCTTCGTGGCCGCATTATTGCTCGACCTCCGGGCGTGTTCCGCTCCAAATTAGCCCTTTTGCTGCTACTATTGGGCATGTTCTCCTTCGTGCTGGCATAATTCGACAAGCGTGTTCCGCCCAAATTAGTGTTTTTTCTGCCAGACTGGGTGTGGTAGCCTGCTTTGGCCATCTTTGCCTCTTTGCTACCACTCCTGGACTGTTCACCACGGCTAGCCCTCTTAGCGCTTTTGCTGGTACCGCTCGTGTGGCATTTTGACTAGATCTCGTGGGTGTACTCATGGCATGGTGCCTTTTGTCGCGTACTCTTGGGCGCCCTCTTCCGGCGTGGTCTCCCGGTGATGTTCTTCTTCGGGTGCCCTTTCGGGATGCTCTTCCTGCTCCTCTTTATGACGCCTCTATAAGACTCTCCTCTCTGGAAGCCACCTCGCCGCACCAGCCCCAAAGTGATGCCATGGATCAGGTCATGCATGCCTTCTAAAAGTCCATCATCTCTATTGTCGAGTTCCAATTCCTCTCCAACCATGAGCACTACCAAGTGGAAGTAAACTTCACCTCTATAATGTTTCCTTGTAAACGGTACGACTAAATCCCTGGTATCTTTCACTTCGATAGCCTTTTTGCTCCTGTAACCATAATATAACAAACGTGCTTCCTGGGAGGACCCCCACAGCACCTTCACACGTAACGATGCCATCAGGTCAGATAACTCTACCACTTCAGGGTCGATTCGCCAAGGATTACATCAAACTCATCATAGAATTTTTCTGTGCCATCATCTAATTTTGCAATATAATCCGTGACACTGACACGAACGATTACTTTGCCATCATCAGGTTCTTCAGGATAGAAACCTCCGAGAGGTTCGAGAGATGGAGCGGCACCATCGCACCAACCCCAATGCCACCGCCGCCATCACCAAATGGGCCATCGTTAGCTGGATCAACCTCGTGGAAGTACCATGACTAGGAGAAAGGCGAGGGCCTTAGCAGCGGAGCTACATTACATGGTGGATGTGCATGGCCCCTTCTAACGGCAGCCACAATAGGATCACCGCTGCCATGCCACCTCGACAATCGTGAGCAGCCCCACAATGTAAGTGTATCGAGTGCTAGCAGAGTCTGACCATGAGCTGGCTTCGCATCAGCAGCTCGCTGAACCCGACCACGGGTTCGAGTAGGAGACAACGCATCAGTCTTTGCAACAACAAGTGGGGCAGCTCCTAAGCCTTAGTTTGCTCAACAACGGCAGGGATTGGGTCAACAACGTCCAGATCAACAATAACATGAGGACGACCAGTACCAGCAGATTCTAGAGCACGGGTTCGCACAACTTGAGGACGGTTTCAAGGAGGAGCAGCACTCAAGGCGGCGGTCTTGGCAACAACAGCGGGGCAGCCTCCGGACGCCTTAGTTTGCTCAAATGCATGGATTGGGTGAGCAGCATGAGCAACATGGGCACGGGACGGGATGACCAAGACCAGCAGATTCCAGAGCAGAGTTTTCCACAACGGCAATACGGGACTCCTACGAGGAGGTTGCCTGATGTAAGCATGTCACGGACGAGGAACCACATTTTGCTCAACAATGCAGGGTTCGAGTTAGACCTCCCCGTCCAATAATAGTTGGGCGACTCCAAAGAGCAGGAGCTTCCTCATCCACTATGTTACACACCAACAGTAACCACGAAGCCCAACATGCTGTTTCATCAACCCAATTAGCTGACTGTCACATGCTATAGGAACCCTGAAGCCTCGTTCATCAACGATGCTGAACCGTGCAGTCTGCTCTGGCCTCATTTTAGCAAGTTCACACACAGCAGCAACCAAACTAGGGACAGTGCATAACTGCACAGGCGCTACTTTCATCTTCAGACTCTGAGCCTGTTTCCACGTGCTCTTCCCATGTGCTAATTTAACAAGGTAGCCGCAGATGCTCACCAGAATCGTGTATTTGGGTTCAGTGGAGATCCTAGTTGATAGAAAATTGGAGACAAAAGATAGGAATTGTTTGTCAGCGTCGTGCTAGCAAACAATTCTATGTTCGATATATCTCTGTAATGCCAATAGCCAGCTAGCCGTTATAGGTAGTGCAAATAGCAAAGAGAAGAGTAGCTCACCCGAAATTAGCCAGAAGTACTTCTTCCTCGGCAAATGGATCTGCCATCCTTCACGCTGCTCAGCTCGTCGGCGGTAGAGGTGGGCTAGATCGTCGCAACGGCTAGCACGACATTTGGCATTAGAGCTCGGTAGCAGCGAGTAGGCGCAGCAACTTGGCGCCAGAAGTCAAATGCCCGAAGAGATCATTCTGGTTGGAGAGGGGATTTCGACGCCGCTGGTGCTAGGGTTCATGGAAAGGAGGAAGAGAGTGGATTTGTGAATTTGGTCAACGCACGATGCTCCTTTAGTATCTCGTTTCGCCTACGTGGTTGCCACGTTGGCGCCCGCGTCACGAACAAATAACCGACATGTGGGTCCCGACCATCTACTTGACGGGGCAGTTTCAGGCAACTTAGGTACCGCCATGCGCTGGCCTGCCAACTTTGGTACCGCAGACGAACAAGCCCTACGCCAAGGCCCTACTCGTCAGGGCCGTCGAGCAACAAGCCACGGGAGTCAACCTGCGGGGGCGGATGTACTCCCGCTCATCAGCAAGCAGGGCGGCATCAAGCGGCCACCCCATCGTGGCTAACGCATTAGTTTGCCCACCACCCCAGCACCTGGCAAACCAACCACGGGCCGCCAATCCCGCGTTGTCAACCAACGAGCCGCGACCGGCGAACAACACGGTCGCTGCCAACGGGCGGCCCCTCGATGCCCGAACAAACATCATCAACAATCAGGCGTGGCGGTCGCGCCAGCCCTACGACTTGCGACATACCCTCACCAACCGCGGCGACCCGGAACCAAGAGGCTCGCTCAGCCGAGTTGGGCCGCAATGCTTCGGACCAATGATTCACGGGGAAAAATACCCCGCCAACTTCAAGGCCCCCAAGGAGATCGAGAAGTACGACCCGACGTACAAAACCGCTGTCTGGCTGGACACATACCTCATGGCAATGGGGATCGCAGGCCACACCGACCTGCTTGCCGCTCGCTACCTCCCCCTGATGATGGAGGGCACGACCCGACAGTGGATCAACATGCTCCCCACCGACAGCATTGACTCCTAGGAAGAAATGCGGGACGCCTTCGTCAGGCACTTCGAGGGCTCCTACACCCGTGCCACCACCATAGAGGACCTGGAGTGATGCATCCAGGGACAACGCGAGTCGACTTGCCGGTGGATCCAAAGATGGCTAGAACTGTGGATAAACGCCACCGGCATCCACCCAGACATGGCGATACACTGCTTCAAGAACGCGTGTCGGTACGAACCCCTGGTCGCCAAGATCAAGAGGGTCTACCGGACGCTCGATAACATCCCCGACCTCCTCAAGATTGCCAAGTGCTACGCGGAGGAGGACCCCAACCAAGACTCTGACGACGAGTCGGGAGGAAGACGCCGCACTAGCATCCACGATAGTGGACGCCTACGCGACATGCGGTACAGCAACACCCGCATCATCGGCAAGCGTCGCATGGACGGGCGAGTCGACTTCGTCGCCAATGCCGGCTACGGCCAGCGCGACTCCAAGAACTACCTCCGCGACGGAGGAAACTACCGTGACAGCGGGAACTACTACGCTAACAACACGACAAGGCTGAAATTCGACCCCGCCGCCCTGCTCAATCAGCCCTGCATCTACCACAGCAGGGAGGGAAAACCGTCCACCCACACCACTGCCGATTACCACTCTCTCAAAGAGATCGAGAAGGCGAGACGAGCAAGGGAGGACCCCAACAATAACCCACCTCGGGACAACAGGAACAGCGGCGGCTTCGGCACCGCCGTCGGCTCGCTACATACCTTCACCGGACTCGGCACCAAGCGCGAGAAGAAGGTGCTCGCCCGCGCGGTCGCCGTCAATGTGGTGACGCAAGTTGACATCCCTCGCTTCCTAAACTGGTCCGAGCAGAGCATCACCTGGAGTCGCCACGACCATGCGCCAAGGATCGAATACCCAGGGCAAGTCGCTCTGGTAGTCAGGCCCAAGGTGGCCGATTACTGGCTGCCTAAGACGCTAATGGACGGTGGGAGCTCCATCAACATCTTGTACCTCGACACGTTCAAAAGGCTCCAGCTCCCAGAAGCAGCCATCGAGCCAACACTGACGACCTTCCACGGCATCGTCCCCGGTCGTAAGGCGTACCCGATCGTGAAAGTGACGCTGCCAGTCACCTTCGGCACTCTAGCAAACTACCGCACGGAGAGGATCGTATTCGAGCTGGTGAACTTCCGCAGCCCCTACCACTGCGTCCTGGGCCGGCAGGCATTCGCAAAGTTTATGGCGACCCCACACTAGGCCTACAAAATGATGAAGCTCCTCGGGCCAAGCGGCATCATCACCGTCCACGGCGACCCCGACATGGTCGTGGAATGCGAGGACAAGGGCGCCGAGCTCGCCGACACCGTCATCGCCACGGAGACCGACCACGCACAGGAGCTCGCGAAATACACGGGCAACATCAACAAGGACGACCCCACCATCCTGAAGAAACCAACCGCCGTGAAATCCACGTTCGAGGCGACAACGCACACCCGCACCATCGAGCTCGTCCCAGGCGACTCCAGCCAAACGGTCACCATTGGGGCGCACATGAGCCCTGCATAGGAAAGCGCGCTCATCGGGTTCCTCCGTGAGAATCGCGACATCTTCGCATGGAAGCCATCTGACAGCCAGGTGTCCCGAGGGAACTCGCTGAGAACAAACTCAATGCCAACCCCAAGGTGCGACCAATAAAGCAGTCGCTACGGCCCTTCAATGAAGAGCGCCGTCGAGCAATCGCCGAGGAAGTCTAGCGCCTGCTAGACGCAGGCTTCATTCGACCAATCAAGTACTCCAAGTGGCTGGCAAACCCAGTCCTGGTTCTAAAAAAGAACAACACATGGAGAATGTGCATTGACTACACCAACCTCAACAGTGCCTGCCCGAAGGAGGAGTTCGTCCTACCACGCATCGATCAGATCATCGATTCGACCGCGGGATCGGAGTCGCTGTGTTTCCTCGACGCTTACTCTGGTTATAACCAGATCAATATGGTGGTCGAGGACGAGGAGAAGACGGCGTTCATTACGCCATTCGGCGCATTCTGCTACACGACCATGATGTTCGGCCTCAAGAATGCAGGCGCCACATACCAGAGGTGCATGCAGGAGTGTCTAGCGAGCCAAATTGGCCGCAACATCCACGTCTACATCGATGACGTGGTGGTAAAATCCACCCGCCAGGACGACCTGCTCGCCGACCTAGCCAAAACCTTCGCAAACTTGCGGAGGTACAACATCAAGCTGAACCCCAGAAAATGCACCTTCGGCGTCCCCACCGGAAAACTCCTGGGTTATGTAGTCTCCAAGCGAGGCATCGAAGCCAACCCCACCAAGATCGACACCATCGCACGACTCGGGAAACCCGAGTGCCTGCGCGACGTCTAGAAGTTGGCAGGGCGAGTCGCGGCTCTCAGTCGCTTCATCCCCCGACTAGGCGAGAAGGCAATGCCCCTCTACCGCCTGATGCGCAAGAACCCCATGTTCCAATGGGACGCGGAGGCCGACGATGCACTCAAAGCGCTCAAAGAAGTGCTACTCGCGGCACGTCTACTCGCCGCACCACTCGACAAAGAGCCAATGCTCGTTTACGTCGCGGCCTCTACTCGAGTCGTCAGCGCCGTGATGGTCGTCGAACGACCGGAAGAGGGAAAGGAGCGCCCCATGCAGCGCCCCGTCTACTACATCAGCGAAGTCCTAACGGACTCACGACAGCGCTACCCGCAATACCAAAAACTAGTGTACGCGGTATTCCGAGCACAGAGGCGACTCCCACACTACTTCCAGGAGCACCCAATCACGGTGGTCTCCTCCGTGCCCCTTCAGGACATCATACGCAATCGCGAGGCGACCGGGCGAGTCGCCAAGTGGGCCGTCGAAATCGGCGTCCACAACATCAAGTACGAGGCCCGCAAAGTGATCAAGTCACAAGCCCTGGCTGATTTCCTCAGATCGAAGAAGCATACCGCAGAGAAGCTCCCATACCTCCACTACTGGTCGCTCCATTTTGACGGCTCCAAGAACACCGACGGCGCAGGGGTTGGGGTCATCCTGACCTCCCCCAAAGGAGACAAGCTCCGCTACGTGCTCCACCTCAACTTCAAACCCTGCACCAACAACATGGCAGAATACGAGGCCCTCCTTCACGGCATGAGAGCCGCTAAGGAGATGAACGTCAACCGCCTACGATGCTATGGCGACTCCGACCTAGTCGCCGGCCAAGTCGCCGGGACGTGCGACACCGTCTCCCCGACGATGATCGCGTACCGCCAAGCTGTCGACCAGTTGGCAGGACACTTCGACGGCTACTCTGTCGAGTGGATCGACAGGCGCAAAAACGAGGAGGCGGACGCCCTCTCCCGCATCGGATCAACCCTACAAGCGCCTTTAGTAGGCGTCTTCCTCGACATCATCCACAAACCATCGGTCAGCCCACCAAAAGAGATCGACGTCGGGATCCCACTGTAACCAGAACCGGCCTTAGTCGCCATGGTTGTGGAACCTAGCGACTGGACAGCACCATACGTCGCCTTCCTGGAACACAAACTCCTACCGAGCAATGAGACAGAGGCGTGAATGATAGCGCGCCGCTGCAAATCCTTCGTCATCATCAACGGCGAGCTCCACAAGCGTAGCGTGACCAGCGTGTTCCAGCGATGCATACAGCCAGAAGAAGGTCGCAAGATCCTCCAGGACATTCACGCCGGCGACTGCGGCAATCACGCCGGCGCCAAGTCGCTAGTTGCCAAGGCCATGCGGCACGGTTTCTACTAGCTCACCGCACACGCCGACGCCACCAACATCGTCCAACGATGCGTCGGGTGCCAGAAGTACGCCAACCAGACGCACCTCTCTGGCTCGGCACTCAAGACCATCCCCATCACGTGGCCATTCGCCGTATGGGGCATGGACATGGTAGGACCGTTCAAGAAAGCCCCGTCCGGTTTCACTCACCTCCTGGTCGCAGTCGACAAGTTCACCAATTGGGTCGAGGCCAAGCCGATAAAAAAGTGCGACGGCAAGACGGCCACCAAGTTCCTACGTGAACTCATCTACCGGTACAGCTACCCGCACAACATTATAACACACAACGGCACCAACTTTGCCAAGGGGGCCATGGCGGAATTCTGTGAAGATCATGGCATCAGACTCGACCTCGCATCAGTCGCTCACCCGGAATAGAATGGCCAAGCAGAGCGCGCCAACCAGAGCGTCCTCCATGGGCTCAAGCCACGACTACAGGTACCCCTCGAGCGCACCCAAGATGCTGGGTCGACGAGCTACCCTCTGTGATATGGGGGATTCGCACCTCCGTCAACCGCTCAACCGGGTTCACGCCTTTCTTCGTGGTGTATGGCGCTGAGGCCGTAATGCTAACCGACCTGGAGCATGACTCACCTCGAGTCGCCAACTACATCGAGGCGGCCAACGAGGTCGCCCGCCAAGACATCATCGATCAACTCGACGAGGCACGCGACCTGGCTCGCTCCCGCACCACCATATACCAGCAAGGACTCCGCCGCTACCACAGCCACCGAGTACGAACTCACACCTTCCAGGAAGGCGACCTGGTCCTGCGATTGGCCCAAGACAAGAAGGGCATGCACAAACTCTCCCCCATGGGAGGGACCGTTCGCCATAGGCCGAGTCCTTGGCAACGACGCCTACTACCTCATCGACATACGGGGTGACGGCCAACTAGAGGTCGGGAGGCCATGGAATGTAAACCTCCTCAGAAAGTTCTATACTTAGAACCTCAGAATGTACTCCATCGGAATATATAATGAAATTCATCCGGATCACACAAATTGTGTCCACTCGCCATATTCTTGTGCCACTCGCACTCGTACATACTAGCAATACGCTACTCACGGAAGTCAACCTTTGGTCGAGCGACCAGCATGGCTAAGTAGTATGGCACAAGGGAACCGGAAATATTCGGGCCTCGGGTCGTCCATGAAAAATGCCAACCCAGAGCCGCCATTGGAGTCGCCTAGCCCGACTGGCCCATCGGGCCAAGACATCTGGTACACGCTTCTCACAGCGAACTGTCCTTCCCATCCTCGTGCAAAGCGACTCGAACGGTTAAGTACCACGCACGGGGACTCCGCACAACAGGAACCACCACGTGGCTGGGAACACACCAAGTAAGAGAGCTGCCGAGGACTCGCTAAGCGACTGGCTCTCTGGGCCAGGGGAGGAGACGCGTTACAAACAACGCACTCACAACCTACAACAGGAGCATGACCAATGCGGTTGGGCACCATGCTCGGGGACTCGCTTATAAGTCAGTCCTACTCGTGCTCAGGGACTCGCCCCTCAGAAGACGCGAGGGATAAAAACAATACACAAAAGTATACAATCGAGTTATACCCCATTAAAAGGGCGGACGCGCTCGGGGACTCACTTAATTAAAAAAATGCACAAACAAAACACATCACACATTCCCAGTCGCAATGCGGGTCGATCGACCCCCCATGGAATATATTACAAGATATCTTACAGCATTTGCCACTTGGCATAAATAACAGCTTGGACAATTACATTGTTTACTCCACAGGCCCTGATGAAGAACCAGCGCCACCTCCCTTGACGCGAACAAAAGGCCACCACGGGTTCGTCGGGTACGTCACCAGCGCCTTCGACAACGACGACGGAAGGGCTGCTCCGACTTCATGTCGTGATGCTCCGGCTCGGGGTCGCCAGGCGCCAACATCGTCTCCTGGTACCACAGTAGATCCCCCATCGCCAAGACACGATCGGCGTAAGGGGCGGCCTTCGCGGTCAGCTTCAGCACCTCTGACATCTCCACCGTGCCAGTCGCCGATGGATAGCCACTCGTCACATCGTCAAGGTCGAAGTCGTCGGGGAAATGGGCGAGACCCAAGCTCAACGCTGTATGCCTCACCCAACGCTGAGCGCGTCATCCACTCCACAACGGCGGGTACCTCTTCCAGATAGCGCCTCACCTCCATAAGCCCCCCAGGAATAACTTCGGTGGGGGACATGCCCTAAAGAGCCGCTTGGACGCACAACGCCGAGGCCGTGGCCGCGTTCACCACGGCAGTCACACATTGCGAGGCATTGTAAGTTTGCACCACCGGGTCACTTTGGCCTACCACAACTGCAAAGTCAGGTGTCAGCGAAACTATGAAACCCCCAAAGCGGGGAGTTGACAAACTGGTCAGGCGAAGACAGGGACTCACCAAGGAGTTTGCGGCAGTTCTCCTTGACGTGCTTCTCCAAGGCGGATTGCTCGTTGTGCAGTCCCACGATGATGGAATCTGTGGCTTTGCGTTCTTCTTCAGCCGCAACGACGGCAGCCTTCGCCCGCTCCTCCGAAGAATTTGAGGCCGCCTTCGCCTCCTCCAAGTCCTTGACCAGGGAGGCTATTCGCCCATTCGCCACGTCTAGCTCGGCGACCGGAACATACCCCTCACGGGCCTTGGAGATCTCAGCCGGGAAGCCATCTGCAAGAAGCCATCTGCGCACTGTACACGACTAGCTCACACCCGAAAAAGGAGAATAAAGACAAACAGATACTCACCAACAGTTTCCTGAAGTCGCTGGTTCACCTCTTGTGCTTCGTGCAAGTCATGCTCCAAGCGCTCCCTCGCGGCCTGCCAATCGGTTGACTCCCTTTGCAATCCCTGCAAACAAACAACTCGCCTCAGCATTCGACAAAACTACACCCAGTTCCCAGCCGCTGAAATTCAGCGACCAGGAACTCGGGGACTGGAGAAGGAAAAAGAAAATCAATTCCTAGCTGCCAAAATTCAGTGACTAGGAATTCGTGGATTGGAGAAGGAAAAAGAGACTCAGTTCCCAGACGCTAAAATTCAGCGACCAGGAACTCGGGGACTGGACATACCTGAATAGCAGCATCGAGCATCTTGTGAAGTTCTTCGGCGTCAGTCGACGGGATCATGAAGGGAGTGCGCCCGCAACGGGACCCAATGTCCGCATCCACGATTTCTGGACTCTGCAGAAACTGCATGTCCACCACACCTAGAAACCCCCTCGCCATGAAACGCGGGAACGTCGTCGATGTTCAAGCGGGCGCTTGCTTCCTAGGGCACGGATGCAGCCAAAGCTGGTTCCGATCGCGTCGCCGCCACCTCTTCGCGATCGGCTCAGCAATACGACACGCAACTTGCAGCCCAAAGGGCGTCGGGCGCTTCTTCCGCTTTCTCGCGGTTGCCACATCTTTGGTGGCCTTTCTCTTCTTGGGGAGGTCGCCCTCTCCCATGGGGGTCACCGGTGGAATCTCGGCCACCGAAGGACGGCCAATCTTCTTGGCCCCCGACCTGCACGAGTCCCCACAATTAACATAACGACAATGCAGAAGACCAAGGCGAATCGGGATAAAGGAGCAGAACTTACTTAGCGACTAGGAGGACGTGAAGCCCGATGCTGATGTGAGCAGGCTTGTCGAACCCCTTCGTCGGGACTGCATCCTTTGGGGCCTTGTGCGAGACTTCGGGGGAACCTTCGTCATCGGAATCGTCATCCGACTCGAACACCACTGCCGACTTGGACGGCGACATGGGCCTTCTCGCTAGCGACTTGGGCCTGCGTGCGGGCTTCGACGGTGTGGCAGTATGCCGGGACGTATGCTCCTGCGCGACCTCGTCGCCTCCGTCATGCTCGTCTAGGCTGCGGCTCGCCTTGACTTTGCGTTGTTTCTGCATGCGGGTCTTGCGAGCCACGGGCGCTGGGGGAGGAACCTCTTCCTCCTCCCCGTCGCTGTCAGAAGGGTCCCCCTCGGAGTCTTCCGCCAGATCCTGGGGAACCTCTTCGTCGAGCAGAGGGAGCCAGCCCTCCAACACCTAAAAAAGCTGAGAACCACCACGAGTAAAACACCAAACGAGGAGACTGAAAACTGAAACACGGACATAGCGATTGGAAAGAGAACTTACTGTGGGGGCTTCGTTCTTCACAGGAGTGTACGGGGTGACCCCGACCGCCACACTGGTGACCTCCGCATCGATGATCTTCTTCAGAGCGGCCTTGTAGTCCTCGGCCTCCCATGATTCCTTGCTGGTTCGAGATGGGTCATGTTTCCCGCCGTACTCATGCATCCAGTGTGGCCGAGATGCCAGCGGAACCAGGCACCGCCCGAGTCAGCAGTTGTAGAGGTTGATCGGAATCAACCCCTGGACCTTCAGCTTCTGGATCTGATCCATCATCTCCGCGACGGCCATCCGCTGGTCTTCGGGAAGCTTCTTCGGCGCCAGCCGACAGGGCTCGCTTCTCTCAGCGACGAACTCGGGAAGAGCCACCTCGCCGGTGGGAGTGGATGCTTTGACGTAGAACCAGCTCTTCTTCCACTCACTGGCGGCCTTCTTCAGCAGGAGGAGCTTGACGAAGTTGGCCTTTGGCTTCAGTTGAAATGTGACTCCACCTGCGGCGTCATTGTCACTGGACGCCATACCGATCTGGCCGTGGAAGAGCTCCAGCCATAGCGGGAAATACGGCCTGCAACCGAGGTAACATTCGCAGAAGACGACGAAGATCGCCAGCTGCTCGATGCTATGCGAACCAAGATCTGATGGCTTGATCGTGTAATACGCGCAGAAGCGGCGGAAAAAGAGTGAGGTGGGGAATCCCAGACCCCTTTCAAGATGACTGGGGAAGCAGATGAACTCGCCGGATCGTGGCTTTGGCTCAGTCTCGAAAGGGGGAACCCACCAATTCCCCTTGCGAAGCACTCCGGCATCCTCGAAAGATCTAAGCTGGGCCGTGGTACATTTGGATTTCCCCCATGAGCCTTTGGGAGGCGCCATCGGATAGGACGTGGAATCGGGCGATGCGGGAAGGACAAGTCGGAAGGACGTAGGCAGGAAAATTGGAGGTCGGAAGGACGAATGAGGAGGAATGAAGAATGCGAAGAAGGTCTGCGGAGCTGAACCATCACTCCCCTTATATGGGAAACGTCACCCGCCAAAATCGGGGTAGCCGTTACTCACGATAATTGCGCCGAAGTTACCGTTGGAAATTCCAACGAATAGTTTGACCAGGTTTGACGGTCCAACTCCCTTATTTCACCCGCCACCCGCCGAGTCTTTCCATTCACCAAGACGACGACTAGGCGGCAACAACATTCATTGAGACGACGAGTGGAAACATGGAGAAATTCTCCTTGATTTTAATGGAGTCCATCGCCGACTCGACTGGACGCCCAAATTGGGCTCGCTTACTCCGAACGCCAAAAGGACACCTGCGCCTACATCAACGATGGCCTTGGGGACTACTGATGGGGATATCTTGAAGGGGGTGTACCCAGCAGGACGTTCCGATTGGGCCGAAGGGCTCATGGAAGCGTCCGAAGACGGATCGGACTACGAAGGAGGAAGGCCCATGATCGGGCGATCGAAGCCAGAGCGTAATAGAAGCCCAGTCAGACTAGGTCAAAGCCTCCGGATCCTTATCTTGTTTGGTGATAAATTGTAAACCCTAGCAAGGTGCCTCATATATAAACCTCCCTAGGGTATCTAGAGACTTATGTTCCATCATACACCCCCTCAAGCGACTCGCTGCCTAGCCACCGAGCTCCCCACCCTTGTAACTCGCTCTCCAATAATCTAATCTAGCAGGACTAGGTCTTTACCCTCCGGGGGGCCGAACCTAGGTAAACCCATGTGCATCCACCCCCATCTCGCAACACAGATGGCCGCCAACTCTTCGTCACGAAACACTCAATCGCTGCCAATGGTAGTGACTGTCGTGGCCATTTCCACGACAAGTAAAGTAAGGACAGCAGTAACAATAGTAGTAAATAGTGGGATTTGAGTGTGGTAGGCATAGGGATGGATGGACGAGCGTTGCATGGATAAGACAATTCACATAGCAATTAGAACATAGGGCAATTGCAGATAAATAAGATAAAGCATCCAAGTACTAGATAATGCTAGGCATGTGTTCCATATATAGTCATATGTGCTCGCAATGAGAACTTGCACAACATCTTTTGTCATGCCAGCCATTTGCAGCGTGGCCTCAAGGGAACTACTGTCAATTAAGGTGCTCCTTTTAATAGAGCACCGGAGCAAAGCATTAACACTCCGTGAACACATGTGATCCTCACATCAAATCCATTCCCTCCGGTTATCCCGATTTACTCGCCGGTGCCATTGGTTCCGGACAATAACGTGTGTATACAACTTGCAGATAAGACCAAAAACAATACTATCATAATGAATCAATAACATGTTTAGATCTGAAATCATGGCACTCGGTCCCTAGTGACAAGCATTAAGCTTAACAAGTCGCAACAAAGTCATAAAGCACTAATAAAAGATACTAGGCACCATGCCCTAACAATCCGATGCCATTACATGAACGATCTCATCCAATCCCTACCATCCCCATAGCCTACAACGGGGGATTACTCACTCATAGATGGCGGAAACATGGATGGTCGATGGAGAAGCAATAGTGATGATGATGGCGATGATCTCCTCCAATTCCCCGTCCCGACAGGGTGCCAGAACGGAGTTTCTGGTGCTATTTAATGGAATCTGGTGGTGGCGGCGGAGCAGAAATCCTCCTGGAAAAACGTCGAACCTCCCCTGAGTTTTTAGGTCAAAAGGCAACTTATAGGCGAAGAGGGAGACCGAGGGGGTGTCTGGGGTGGCCAGACCACCCCCTGGCATGGCCAGGCCCAGCCCACGTGGCCAGGTGGTGTGGCTGGGCCCCAGCCCCTCTCCGTCTCATATTCTGGCTCCGGGAGTCTTCTGGAAAAATAGGCACTTTGGCTTTTATCCCGTCCAATTCCGAGAATATTCATTTTTCGACTTTCCTGGAACTAAAAACAGCAGAAAACAGGTAGCTGGCACTGTGGCTCTTGTAAATATGTTAGTCCAAGAAATCATATGAAAAGTACTCCAAAGTATGGACAAAACACAAGAAAGTGGATAAAACCAAGCATGGAACATCAAAAATTATAGATACATTTGCGATGTATCAACATCCCCAAGATTAACTCCTGCTCGTCCTCGAGTAGGTAAGTGATAAAAAGAAAGAATAATTTTTGAGGTGACATGCACCATCAAAGACTTGATCAAAGTATTTGTAAAACATTCAAAGCTAGGATCATAGTACTTCAATCAAAACATGAAAGACAAAGTTCTAGCAATAAGACAAAGAAACTATGATGCAACATGAAAAGGTACAAACAAAAGATTCATGAATAACAATGCTTTGCAAGACGTTTGTTTGTTTCACATAAAGAAACCATAGCATAATAGTATTCAGCGTGTCCCTCATAGAGTAGAAAATATAAATGCATAGGACACCTTCAAAGTTCATAAGAGTGACTAGATACAAATAGTTTAGAACAAGCAATATCAAGTTATGCATCAATCAAGTAGTCTTGGGACAATGCACATAGAACTAAGAATGGCCACTATGCTCTCAAAGTAGGTGCATAAAGGTAGAAGGTGGAGACTCAATATATAAATGGAAGAAAGGCCTTCATAGAAGGAAGTAGGGATTCAAGTCTCATAAAGAGCTTCCAAAAATTACGGTACTTATAGCTTTCGGCTCTCATTGCCCCTATCATAAGCATCTTGAAGGTGATTAAGGTTAAAGTGACACAATTAAGAGGATATGCTTGACAAGTTATAAACCGAAATCTCATGCCCCTTACTTACGAAGACCGAACCTCATGCTACTCAACTTTAGTCACGAGTAAGCTCTTGTCATTGTAAGTACATATGTATCATAAAGAACCGCCAACGGGGTACCCCTTGCACATGATACATGAGCTATCCTATAATCAAAATGACAAGGCAAGCAGACAATGAGCATCTCAACGATCTTTTTATTTGCTATTTGCATAGGTTTTTATTGAGGATGCTTCATAGAGTGCTCATTATGGTGATGCTGCAAGTTTCCACCATGATTAGGCATGGCTTAGGCTAGTGTCCCAGGCGTTTCTCTAACACACATACAAACTCCATGATCTTACAAGTTCCACTTTTATTGCACACCGCCGGGATCCATAAGCAAAAGAACATGATATCAACGGGGTACAAAGTACAAGTGTAATGTTGAAAGCGTTCCCCATGATACATGGTTCTGCTAATTTCAACTTATAAAGCGCAAGCATATACGCAACAAAGAAGGACCCAATGGTTCAAGTTTATTAAGGGCAAGAAAAGTAAAGTGTGCCATCAAGTTCGTGAGAGCTTTAATCACTAGTTTTCTCATAACAAGTTTAATTTGGAAGGTAAACAAAAACATGAATATACTTGGAATAGAATAAGCTAGTTGGTAGGTAGGGTGGACTCTTTGGAATAACTTGGTTTAGGGAGTTGGATGCATGAGTGGAACTCATACTTGGTTCTGGAGGCTAGCAAAAGACTAGGAGCGACAAACTAAGAGAGCAATAATGGCCATAATCATGCAGAGCGACAAAACATCATTGATCAATGCATAAAGTGATACTACAAGTCGAAAACTAAAGGATCATAAAGGCTTATGGTGACTTGAGATAGTCAAAACATGGTGTGAGCATGCGCCAAGTCAACCCAAATAAAGCATCAAAGGAGAATACCACTATACTATGCTTTAATATGCTAAAACAACGCATGATTCATCCAAGGCACATTAAGCAATCTCAATTGTTTATAACAAGTCATGCTACAGCAAAGAATACTAAGCATAAAGACAAAACAATATCAAGCATGGCATGACAAAGCATAGGCCACAGTAAAAAACGAGCTCTTTTTGCCACATAAGCATGAACTTTCCTACTCTTTTCCAATCCAAACCAAACTATTTGCAAACCAATGTATGAAAGAGGGGGTCCAACCAATTTATTCAACAAACTAAGCAAACCAAGCAAACGAAAAACCAAAACAAAAATGAAAAAGAAGATGCTCCAAGAACAACACAATTATGCATGAAACAATAAAAATGAAGCGTTTGGAAGAAACCTGGGATTTTTATTGATGAAGAAGGGGATGCCTTGGGCATTCCCAAGCTTTGATGCTTGTACTTGGATATTTCTTGGGTGACGCGTGGCATCCCCAAGCTTGAGCTTTAGTCCATCCTTCATCTCATTACTCATTCCTTCCATACACCTGAAATTTTTCCTTCATACAAAACTTCACACAATCTTTATTAGCAATATTAGTGCACTCAAGATAATAAGTCTTTAGGTTCAGTTCTAACACAAATAAAACTTCCATTAAAACACTAGCTACTGTAGCACTTCCCTCAAAAATCTCAATTCCCCAAAAGAACTCAAAAAGGAACCAACAAGAAGCAAATGCAAAAAATGGCAGAAATCTGTCAAAACAGACCAGCAGGTAAAGACGAATTTTTTCGAAGACCTTATGTTGCTCAAATATCTCGCACCTTGTGCTCTAGGGTGAAAACCCTTGATATGATGTGGATCGATAATGACCGTGCTTTTGTACCATTATCTTCCTAAAGGCATCATCTTTGCAGCATGTCGTTCTATGCAGGTGGTTGTGTGGTAACAGAGGTGGTGATGTTTGACGAAGATGATGTAATATGGTGCGCTTATCTAGGCTAGATGGAGTTTGTCACCACCCACAAGAGCTTTCGGAGGAGCTCTTGGCTTGCATGTCGAGTGCAAGAATCCTCATAGATGGGTTTCACGCTGGTTTGGCTTGCATTTCTGTTTGCCTTTCATTGAGCTTTTCTGGTTAAGCCAACTCTTAGTTTGTGTCTACCTGGTTGAGTGTGTGTTTTGTCATGATTTTTGAACTAGTTTTAGTATATCCTACTACCATTTTTGGCATCATTAATTTATCGCAATAGTCGTTGTTGTGTGGTGGCGAAGGTGGTGATGTTTGACACATAGTAAGTCTAATGCAATATGTTGTGTTCATCTAGGCTAGCTGGAGTTTCCTAGCATGCTAGATGTTGATCGAATGTGGCGATCCTCATTGACAGGTGGATATGTAGTCCACTCTGGTCAAGAACTTAATGCGAGATGACCTGCGTCTCAGCGTCTTCGGGTGATGTTTCTGCTGGTGCCTAGTGAGGCTTCCGACTAGGCTTGTATTTCGGTGTGCCTTTCGTTGAGCTTTGTTATTAATTCAAGCCAACTTTTTGTTGGTTCCTGTCTTGTTGTGCTTGCGTTTCGTCATGATTTGTAAACTGGTTTTAGTATAACCTTGTGTAGCTTAGCATCATTAGTTTATTGCAATAGTCATCGTGTGGTTTGCAGGAGGCATTGCTTCGTCACCATACTCCATTTATCCACAAATAGGTGTATATCTAGCTATTGTCCTAAGTTAAACTTATAATTTTCTACCAATTTTATAGAGAAACTGACAATATTTATGACATTAAATTAGTACCACTAGATCCATTTGAAATGTAGCATCATAATATACTATTTGTTTTTGCGAAATTCCACCAATAATCATCAACAACATTACATAGATTTCCAAAAGTAATAAAAATTACAAATAGGTCACTCGACCACCTAGCGATGACTACAGACACTGGCATGAGCTGAAGGCGCGCTGCTGTTCTCGCCCCTCCATCACCAGGGCGAGAAAAGCTTGTCATAGTAGACAGATGGAAGTCGTCGTGCTAAGGCCCGAAAGGACCATCAAACTAGAGCAGCAACCATCGTCGAAGATGACAAATGTAGATTGGAAGAGACCGACCTTAAATCACACCAACGAATATGAAAAACGACCGGATCCAAAGGGATCTGTCGGACACACGACTTCACGCGCCATCCGTTGATGCTGGACGCACCGCTAGAGCAAGGATAGGGTGGGGAGAACCTTATTCTGACTTCAGGACGTAGCCTCTGTCTGAACATCCTAAAAAAGACAACGAAAATAGTAAAACACTAAAACCTTCCGCGAGCGAGGGGCCGTGGTCCGCCATACCTCCAAGGCCCTAAGGCCACCGGAGACGATACGGACCGATGGCGTCTCTGGCGGCGGGAACGAACCTTAGATGGGTTTTTAGCCGCTGTCTCTCGCATAATATACTAATTTAACATCATTATGTTGCTATCATTTGTTTATAAAGTTACCCAAATTTTGAAAAGGTTGACTTACAACATAAAATCCTATATACATTTATCTGTGGACAGAGTGAGTACGGTTGGATGGATAAAACCAGCCTTTGATTCATCGCATTGACGTTTTCAATAGCTTACGCGCCGAGACCTGCAATACTACAGAAAGTCTTCGAACAAAAAGTCTAGAAAACGCAGATAAAAAAGCTTCAGCCCATTCCCTCAAAAAGAAAAAAAGCCTCAGCCCATTACTGTCGCGACTTAGTTTGGTAACTCCGTGATAGATTGTATCAACATAGAAAAGGTCTCATTAAACTTCGAATTCTTAATTAAACCCCAAACTTCTTGCTTCTTCAAGAGTCACGCCGCAACTCGCAAGCGCTCTTCGGATCTTAGCCTTTCTTTAACCTCGAAAAAAGCACTAGATCACAACTATGTCCACTTATTTCTCACTTGATTTTGGAACCTAAAATATAAGATATTTACCCTTTTGTGGAATGGATGTATATAAACATATTTTAGTACTCCCTCTGTTCTCTAATCAAGTGCTCATGCTAAAGGCTAAGAGAGTCTACACGTGAGGAGGAGAGAGTATTGAGAATATAATACTCCCTCTGTTCTCTAATGTAAGACCTTCTAGGTATTTCAAGTAGCCTAGATTCAGACTAAAATAAAAGAATCTAAAGAATAAAACATATATATATATATACATTTTTAAAAAAAATATTAGAAGGTATTAGGTTAGTGAACGAGAGGGAGTACATGCTTAGTCATTTTTATCTGTTTAGACTTTTGGTTCTTTAGTTAGTGCATGCAATTAAAAAAAAATCAATACTCGGAGTATCCTAGTAGCCGCGGCAGCGTGCGTGTGTGTGTTGCTCTCCGAGGCATCGCGGTCCCCGGTCGCGGGCAGAAATTTAAGCCAACAAGTTATGTTTGCGCGCGGAGTCGTGGCATGTGGGCCCACCGTCGGTGACAGCCTGACAGACACGCGATCACAAGAGGATTTGGTTCGTTGAGGCGAAGATGCATATACAGGTGGCCGGCCACGTCCGTTGGTGCATATCATTGTCACTTGCGCGATGTCCCCGTCCTTGTGTACTATTGATGTCAATGTTAATGCCGCTATCATCATTCGTCATCAGAGATCATGGGGATGTTGGTAGTCTCAAGGAGTGTATGGCAGGGGGTGTCCGCACAAGGAAGCGCGTCGCTGTGAATTTATCGCACAAGTCGGCAGTCGTTACCGTGTGTTCCTGCAGGAGGCGGTGCTCCGTCCACCGTATGGGCGGATGATAGTTGATAGAGCCAGACCGACTTTGAGAGGGACGGATTTGGTTGGACCTTCGGTGCCACGGATATGTAATCCAACCACATGTGTGGAGTTTAGTGTGTGTATATGGGCCCTTCATAACTCCCGACCCCAGGCAACTGCTTGCCGGCAATTGCTTATTAATGACTGTATGAAACAGGACGAGATAAAGGGTTATAGAAGGGCGCGTGCTACGCGTCTCCCGGATCGATGGGAGGGCTCCCATCGTCCTCCTTCCGGTGCTGCCATGAGTCCATAAAAACGGTTCCAATCCCGGTTTTGCTGCAGAAGTATCCCTTTTTGCTATAAATGTCGTCGCTTTTGCTTCCGAAGCAAAAAAAAGGTTCACTTCAGAAATAGAACGTCTCGCCGGAGACTTCACCGGAGACCGTGCAGCAAAAAAATTGTACTAATGTAGCAAAACCAACTTCGCCGGAAACATCGTCGAAAAAAACTCGCCGGCGACTCTCGCCGGAGACCTTGTAGCAAAAAGTTGACATTGTTATAGCAAAACCACAATACGGCTGTAGCAAAAAAGTTTTTCTAATGTAGCAAAAAACCTACTTCGTCGGAGACATCGACAGAGACTTTTGTAGATACCTCGTCGGAGGCCTTACCGGAGATGCACGCAGCAAAAAATTTACGGTATTATAGCAAAATTAGAACACAAATGTAGCAAAAAAAATAACAAACATGTAGCAAAATCCGAATTCACCGAAAACATTGTCGCAAAAACATGCTATGTAGCAGAATATTCCGTCGTATGTAGCAACGCCGACTGGCGTATGTAGCAAATTTGACCACCGCGGGTAGCCAAAAGAAAGCCAAACGTGGCAGGGAGCAGCGCCGCAACGGCAAACCCTAGGCCATGGACGGCGGCACGGCGCGCCGGCTGGGAGCAGCATGGGCCTAGGGCGACGGTGGTGCCGGACATGTCTCGATGCGGAAGAGCTTGGAGGGCGGTGTCGTCCGACGGCGGGCGGCGGTGGCGGGAGGCGGGTGGGAGCGTCGGGAACCATGGACGTCGGCGAGCTGCCGAGATGGGAGAGAGGCTGGCTGGCCGGAGGTGGAACGCGGGGCGGGGCGCCCACGGGCGGAGGGCTGGGCGGAGGGTCGGGCGGCGCGTGGGGTGGAGGGCCGGGCAGAGCGCGGAGGACGCAACGCCAGGGTGGAGGAAGGAGGCGAGGCGGACGACCCGGACGATGCATCGTCCGGGGGATGGAGATCATTTTCCTTCTAGAAGGTGCACCGTGTATCGTACTGGAAGAGCGAGGAGAAGGCAAACGCCAGTTTGAGCATCCACAAGGGAGATCTCAAAATTTGTCCGTATTTGTCTTCTTTTTGTCCATTTTGGGGCCAGTGGACACATGTCCACGCCATATCCGTCCACGTCACCCGACGATGCTCCCCAAGATCTGTTATCGACCACTTTCTAAAATACAATTTGAACAAAACTAGATAGAACAAAGAAATAATATAAAACCATAAGAGTTAAATCCATGGTTAGTCACTGAACTTGCTTAGCTGTCGTGGTGGCGTCACCGCAGATGCCATGGATAGGCTAAAGGTGGGGACAAGATGCACTAGAGGAATTTAGGGAGGGATAGTGTGGTGATTCCACACACAGATATTTGTATTTGATTCACTTCCAAGGTTTACAAGTGCTCCTTGAGCTATATTGGGGAGAGGAGCAAGAAGGAACTCTCTTACCCTCTACACTAGCTAGCCCTCAGGAACATACAAGTAAACTCAACCCACTAGATATCAACCAGTCAAAGACCAACCCCTTCTACAGATGCCCTAACCCTCCTTATATAGGGGAGGCTAGGTCTCCTATTAGGGCATACGTGGAGGCATATTTCAGGGAATATGCCTCTTCCCAAAATAGTAAGCCGACCGGGTCACTTTCGCCCAGCGTCATCCATGCAGAGGCTACGTGAGCCTCTACGGCGCCCGCGTCATCCGACACAGGCATCGTCACCCCTGTTGGCTACGCCTCAGTGGTCCTGGCCTCTGTCCGCTTCGCTCACGCTCTACGTACAATGGTCACCTTTTGACCAGCGAGATACCTTCCTTCTCTTGCAAGCTTGATATAACCCGGATCATGCCTGGTTGATCCGGCCACACCTGTACCTGCATACAAGTTACATGAATACTGCCGGCATACGACATAAGTCGGCCGAGACTCAGTTAGGCGGACATCCTCAGGTCCGGGTTACTCTGTGATTCGGTCTGCCTTGAGGTGACTCGGCCAGCATTCGTTTTGACCTTGCCGTACCTCGGCTAGCTCGGCCATTATACCCCGGCGTGACCTTACCCGGGGGTATACCCACAACATTAGTCCCCGAAGCTGGTGCGGTCTTAGATGCCTTAGCCGCTAAGGCCACAGCAGGTTCAATTTCACCGAGCCTTTTGCTCCGAGTTACATCGTATCCCGGATTTCATTGACTATCTTTTCCCTTGGCACACTCCGAGTTTTTACTCGCTGGCCGGGTCATCCCACTGTTATCCGGGTTACTCTTCCTTCTCTCGTACGCTTCCCCACGTCCTACGTGGAGGGTAATCATTATTTTGCCTCATTTTAAGGGCCTGCGCCAGTAACCGCCGCAGTTATTGTCAGATATTACTGTTTCCCACGTCACATCGTGTCTATCTCCTTGTTAACTGTATCACCACGCCACGTCGTGGGATCCCCTGCGCCCTGTGGCCCTTCCTGTGGCTTATCGTTGATTGGCTAATCCAGATTGTACACGGCCAGACCGTGTGGCTCTTCCGCACAGCGCGATCCCACTACCCCTCCTGGGCGTGGTTAAATAGGGGAGGGGCGCGCCCCTTGGGTCTTTTCCCATTCTCGCGCCCCTCTGCCTCTTCTTCTTCTTCTTCCCAGCAACTGCGTCGCCGCCACACCTGCTTAGCCGCGCCGCCGCTGCCCCGTGCCGTTCGCACCGGCGTCGCCGCCACTCCCGCGCATCCCCACCACCACGGGTCCGCGCCAATCCAGGCCACTGCCCCCACCGCCGATAGGGCCAGTGAGGACAGTGACCTAGAAATGACGAAGGAGGAACTCGCCGTCGTGGAATAGGAGATGGAGGAGGACGCAGAGAACGCCGAGCGCGGCGCCTGGGCGGGGTCCTGGGTATGCCAGGACAATCTCGACTGGCTGTATCGCACTCGCCGTATCCCAGAGGGCGTCATCGCCCGCCTCGCCGCCGAGGAACTAGCTCCCTCACCCAATCCGGGTGAGTTTGTAGTATTCCTCTCCCACTTCCAGCGTGGGTTCGGCCTCCCTGTCAGCGACTTCTTCCATGATTGGCTCAACATCTACGAGCTTCAGCCGCATCATCTTCCGGCGAACGCCATCACGTCTCTCTCTGCCTTTGCTTCCACCATCGAGGGCTACACCGGATTATGGCCTAGTAAGGAGCTCTAGATCCGGTTCTTTGGCCTCCGCCGGAACGTGATTCCGAATAGAGAGATTGACCCGGAGGACAAGCAGCTCACACAGTTCGGCGTAGCTTCTATCTCTCCTCGGAAACGGTCCGTCTTTCCCCGAGTCACGGGGTTTGACTCTTGCAAGGGCTGGGCCCGAACCTTCTTTTATGTCAGAAATGGCACAACTGAAGATATGATCCGGCTGCGCCCCTACGCTCCGGGTCCTAATCCGGATCTCTGGGACCAGATCCCCAAGAAGCCCACCGTCCTGGCGAACCAAGTCAACAAAAGATTCCAGGAGCTGAAGGATCTGGGATTGCGCAACGAGGATGCAATGATCACATTCGTCCGCAACCGGATCTCCCCTCTCCAGAAACGCACTCATAAGCTCTGCCACATGAGCTGGCGCCTTGACCCCAACCGAACCTCCTCATTCGAGTTGAGAAACACCGAGATTTTCCGTCGGGTCAAGGCCCTCTTCACCACCAACAAGAAGTTCATCGCTGAATGGGTGTGGGGGATCGAGCACTTCTGCCGAGATAGGCTTCCTCCTGCGGTAAATCTCGTGCTCCAATCCTTTTCGGAGTTAAATTATATGTCAGAATTTATTGTATGTTTGATCCCTTTGCATTTTCTCTCTTAGATGTTTCTTCAGTAAACTCTTGAGGACGGCACCGAGCCTTCTCTCAAGTGGGCGCCAGATCGAGATGTCCCGGACGAGGAGGAGCCAGATCAGGAGATGTTCCTTTCGTTCCCCGATGCGACCAATTGGCATACCGGTAAACTCACTTCCATTAGAGATTGGCCTAAGGATGAAGATGAATCCGACGTTGAGGTGATGGAAGCATTTGACGTTGTCCCCCTTTCTTACGCTTTTTTGGCATCAGCTAACCCCGGTGGGCAGATCCATGAAGATCCTCCCCTCGCCACGGGCGAGCCTGTCCCTGTCGCGCCAAAGAAAAGGGCAGCTGCATCTGCTTCTTCTTCCGAACCTTCCAAACCAGCGAAGAGATGAAAGAAGTCTGCAGACAAAGCTGCCACCAAGCCTACGACTAAGGCCATAACTCGGAGGGCTCGCAAACCCAAGGATCCTTTGACCTTAGACGAGTAAGTCACTACTTCCCTATCCAATTTTCTGCTTCGTGATTTGCTATTCATTTGTTCTTCCTTTGTTATAATTTCTTATCACTCATCATTTGATTCGGCAGGGCCACAGTGGAGGTTCCTCAGAGCGGATCTGGCATTGCCTCGCTGCTTCGACATAGCCCTTCTCCCCCTCATGGCGATGATTCTCGCTCGCTGAGCCCCATTCAGGAGGGTTCAGCAGCTGCTCCGGGTTCGAGACCACCTCGTCCAGAGGATGACAACCTCGGAGCAAGGGGAACTGGCTCTACCGAGGCAGCAGCAACCACCACTTCGGTTCCGCCGCAACCAGCTTCATCCGAGATACCAACAGCACCTCCGCCAAAACAAAAATCAGCACCAGCATCCGTGCCAGTACCAACAGCAGTAGCACAAGCATCAGCAACATCACCAAGTCCTTCCGCCTCGTCCGAGTCTTCCAAGGCTCGACGAGAAGGCACCAGCAGCACCAAGGCTAGCACTAAGGCAGCTCCCAAGGGCAAATCCGCCACAGCAACCTCAACTTCTCAGCAGCAACTTTAGGGCAAAAAGGCTCCTGACACCGCCAAGGCAGCGTCTATCGAGGCTGGACAACGCACACTTGCGTCCATGCTTTCGAACAAGACCCCACCAACGAAGGACACCTCTGCCAGGTCAGCTGATGCACAACTCGTTTTGCACACGAGCCCCGCTGTTGCCTAGGTTGAAAGGAGGGAAGCCCATGCTAAGGGTTTGGTTGTGCCCCACATGCTTAGCAGGGAACGCTATCCTCTGACCTTGATCGAGTTTGTTAACAACTGGAACAAGGTGGAGTTCGTCCACAATGACGATCTCTCGGAGAAGTTTGGGCCTGCCGAGTTTGCTGCTCAGATGAACACCGCTGCTAAGGCAATCAACCTTGCAGGTCGGATGATGGAGGTACGCTACTTCGCCTTTTCCTTAACATGTACTAGATATTAGTGATATAATCATTAGTCCCCGAGCCTCCGGGGGCGTAACTTGTTACTCGGCCGGATGCTCCTTAGAGAATTAGCGTAGCTCCTTAGTGACTTCAAATATGCACACACCTAGAGCTGGGTTAAGTTCCACTTGGCTCGGATCTTGTACACTTCGAATATGCACACACCTAGAGCCGAGTTAAGTTCCACTTGGACCGGATCTTGTACACTTTGAATATGCACACACCTAGAGCCGGGTTAAGTTCCACTTGGCCCGGATCTTGTACACTTCGAATATGCACACACCTAGAGCCGGGTTAAGTTCCACTTGGCCCGTATCTTGTACACTTCGAATATGCACACACCTAGAGCTGAGTTAAGTTCCACTTGGCCTGGATTTTGTACACTTTGAATATGCACACACCTAGAGCCGGGTTAAGTTCCACTTGGCCTGGATCTTGTACACTTCGAATATGCACATGACTAAGCTATCCTTTTGTATTCTTTTCAGGTGACCACCAATCGCCGGAGCGCTGAGATTCAGCGTCTCTTGGATACTCACAAGATGCTGCGTGCAAAGCATACCACTCTTCTCGCCGAATACGAGAAAAGGGGTAAGTTTTCTCCTTGGCATTTTCCCATTTCTCTCTATCTTTTTCAGCCAAACTAATCTGATATTCAGTTTGTGCAGTTGGAGTGGAGGCTGAGAACATCCTTATGAGAAAAATTTTGGATCAGATAAAGGGTAAGTCCTCTTGCTTAATCTTCCTCTGCGCCCTATCTTCTTTTCTTCTTGGCTCGGCAAATATTCATACCTTGGCTTTGCCGGGTCAACAAACTATTTTAGCATCTCTTGAAGATAGTGTGCCCGTGCCTGATATGATGCTGCATTTTCTCGAACAAGCAGGGCAGCACCAGGCCGAACTCTAGAAGAAAGATGATGAGCTTGCCCTCCTCCGGACCAAGGATGAAGAAATTGCCAAGCTTAAGGCAGAGATGAAGAAACTCAAGGCGTTGCACAAATCCGAGATGGATAAAGCTGGCCAAGATTTCTCCGAAGAGCAAGAGCGTCTGAAGCTCCAAATTGCCAAGGACCAAGAATTGTTGAAGGAGGCCGACACTAAGCTTGAGTCGGCGAATGTTGAACTTGGGCAACTCCGGGAGAGGTGCGACAACTGCACCAAGGAGCTGACTCGGGTCCACAGCCATATTTCTCATAAGTTCTTTTCCTTCAACCAACGAATATGTCGAAGAAGGTTCGGGTGAGGAAGAAGAGGACAAAGCCTCGGATGTCGAAGAGGATGAAGACGAAGCTGAAGCCGAGGTTGGAGCTACACCTGCTAGCGCCGAGGTTCCTCCTCATGTTGCTCCTTAATTAGAAACACTTGGCAGTTTATCAGATCCCCGGTATGCCGGGTGCAAATGTATTAAGCACATCAGTTATATTTTGCTACTAAGTTGTTTGTGCCAGATTAACTTGGGCGCAGTCCCCAAGTTTCATTTTCTTGTTCCCCCAATTTCTTGGCTCGGCTCGTGTCTACCTTGGTTCGGTTTTATGACTTCGAGTCCGAGTTTCAAAAATTGACTTAACAATACTTGGAAACTTTAGGATTAGCTCAAAATAATTTAGCATAATAAAAACAGGGTAATCGTAAAGTTAGTCAAAATAACAAATGTCAGCTCGATTAAGTTCTTTTCCTTAGTCGTTTTTCGTGTGCTACGCAATTCCAAACTTGTTCTCTTGCTTGCCATGAAGCCGAATCTTGTTGGACAACAGCAAATCGAAGAGTTGAGTTTTTGGTGCTCACACACTACTAATCCGGCTTAGGTAGAAACAACTTACGCCAGCCGACATAAAAATAAATAACGAATACAGGAAACAACAAATACCACTAAGGCAGTCCCCAAGTTATTGCTCGAGGTGCCAAGATTTCATTTATAAGCTCATTGCTGGCATACATACCGACATATGAGAGACTCGGATACACACACTTCTTTGCTAAGTGTAGAATGGTCGAAGTAGAGCTACATTCCATGGATGCTTAGATTCCTCGCTGGACCTATCCGCCTTGTTCTTCTCCTGTGGTTTTGCATCGATGAGATAATATGAGTCATTGTGCAATGCTTTGCTCACAATGAATGGCCTTTACCATGGGGGGGATAGCTTATGCATGCTAGCAGTATGTTGTTCCAACCGGAGTACCAGATCACCTTCCCGGAAGACTCAGGGGTTAACTTTCCGGCTATGATAGCGTTAGAGATTTTGCTGATATATGGCGGATCTGGACAATGCCAATTCTCTCGCTTCTTCCAGCAGATCAACATCATTTTGCCGGGCTTCTCGCACTTCGGCTTCTGTGTATTGGGTGACTCTGGGTGAATCATGCTCTATGTCGGCTGGTAATATAGCTTCTGCCCCATATACCAGAAAAAACGGCGTATAGCCTGTTGATCGATTCAGAGTTGTTCTTAAACTCCACAGTACCGCTTGTAGTTCTTCTATTCAGTACCCTGCTGATCTTTGCAGCGGCTCAATGAGCCAAGGTTTTATCCCGGATAATACTAATCCATTGGATCTTTCCACTTGTCCGTTCGATGCGGGGTGGGCTACCGAGGCAACGTCCAGCCGGATCTTTTTATCTCGGCAGAATCGTGCAAATGCTCCTTCAGCAAAATTTGTGCCATTATTTGTTATGATACTGTGAGGATAGCCGTATCTCAAGATGATATCTTTGAGGAATGTTACGGCCGTAGCTCCATCACATTTTCTTATTGGCTTCACTTCAGTCCACTTTGTAAACTTTTCCACCATAACCAAGATATGGGTCATATTTCCCCTTGCTGGTTTGAACGGGCCAACCATATCCAAACACCATACGACAAACAACCAGGTGATTGGTATGGTCTTGAGCTCTGACATTGGCATATGTGTCTTGGTTGCATACCTCTGACAGCCATTGCATTTTCTCACCAAATCTTCTGATTGTTCTAAGGCAATTGGCCAGTAGAATCCATGTCGGAAGGCTTTTGCCACCAACGCTCTGGATGAGGCATGATGCCCACATTCCCCTTGATGTATATCTCGTAGGATATCTACCCCTTCTTCCGGGTCAACACATCGCTGGAGGACATTAGTGACACTTCTCTTGTATAGTTCGACGTTGATGATTGTGTACGCCTTTGCGCGCCTCTGAATTTGCCTGGACAGTACCTCTTCACTGGGCAAAGTTCCATCCTTCAGGAATTGAAATATGGGCAGTGCCCAAGCTGGTATTGCTCGCACTGGAAATAACTCCTCATCTACTTCCATTTGCTCCATCGGCATAACCTTGGCCGAAGCAGTCCTCGGGTTTCCTGAACTACTTCCCACGTCAATGTCCATGGGTACAGCTCCAGACTCCGGGTCTGCCGGGATATAGATTGAGTCGGTTTCTAGAGACAGCCTGATAGATGGTTTTCTGAGGTGCTCCAGTGCTACACCCGGTGGAATTGCTTGTCGGGTTGACCCGAGTTTCGACAATACGTCGGCAGCCTCGTTTTCCAGCCGGGGTACATGGTGAAACTCGCATCCCTCAAAGTACCCAGATATCTTTTGCACATGGAATCTATACAATGCCATGTTTGGATCAAGAGCGTCCCACTGCCCTGAGACTTGCTGAACTACCAAATCCGAGTCGCCAAAGCATTGAATCCGGTGTATTCCGATTTCCTTTGCCACTTTGAGCGCATGCACAAGTGCTTCATATTCAGCGACGTTGTTTGACGCGGCGAAATGGATTTGCAACACATATTTCAGCTGGTCATTCTTTGGCGAGGTAAGTACCACTCCGGCGCCTAACCCGGTTTTCGTCTTTGATCCATCAAAGTGCATTCTCCAGTAGATCGGATCTGGTAATGGTGGTTCGTATTGCATCTCGGCCCAATCTACGAAAAAGTCGGCCACAGCCTGAGACTTGATCGCATCTCTCATGTCGTATTGTGGACCATAAGGGGCTAGCTCAATTGCCCACTTTGCGATTCGGCCGCTTGCATCCTTGTTATTCATTATCTCAGATATGGGGCTTCACATATCACTTTGATGGGGTGTTCTTCAAAGTAGTGCTTTAGCTTCTTTGCTGACATGTATACACCATATGCCATTTTCTGATAGTGAGGATAGTTTTGTTTTGATGCGGATAACACCTCTCTCAGGTAATAGACTGGCCTCTACACCGACTTACCTTCTTCGTCGCGCTCTACCACTACCACTGCACTTACAACTCGGTTGGTTGCGGCTATATACAGAAACATTGGCTCTTTTGATAGTGGAGAGGCTAACACTGGTGCAGTGGCTAACATTTTCTTTAATTGGATAAAGGCTTCGTTGGCCTGCGGCGTCCATATGAACTTATCCGCTTTTTTCATTAGTTGATAGAGAGGCAATGCCTTTTCTCCCATTCGACACACAAACCGATTTAAAGATGCCAGGCAACCAGTGAACTTCTGGACATCATTAAGACACTTCGGCAACTCCATTCGCTCTATGGCTCGGATTTTAGTTGGGTTAACTTCGATACCTCGGCTGGATACAAGAAATCCGAGTAATTTTCCAGCCGGGACACCGAAGGTACATTTTTCCGGGTTAAGCTTCATCCGGAATCGTCTCAGGTTTGCGAACGTTTGCCTGATATCATCAAGGAGCATTTTGCTTTCCTTGGTCTTTATAACCACATCATCCACATATACTTGCACATTTCCACCAATTTGATCGTGCAGACATTTTTGCATACATCTTTGGTACGTTGCCCCTGCATTACGTAAACCAAAAGGCATGGTGCGATAGCAATAAGCCCCATACGAGGTGATAAATGCAGTCTTTATTTGATCATTCGGATTCAGGGGTATCTCGTGGAAACCAGAATATGCATCTATGAATGACAACAGTTCACACCCAGCAGTAGAATCTATGACCTGATCTATCCTTGGCAGTGGAAATGGATCTTTTGGACATGCCTTATTCAGGTTCGTGTAATTGATACACATACGCCAAACCACTGCCACATTCGGATCATCTTTCTTCTTTTCCACAAGCACCGGATTAGATAGCCAATCTGGGTAAAGCACTTCCATGATAAACCCGGCTGTGAGGAGCCGAGCTATCTCGTCCCCAATGACTTTTCTCCTATCTTCGGCGAAGCGGCGGAGAGGTTGCTTCACCGGCCTTTCTCCGGGTCTCACATTCAAAGAGTGCTCGGCCAACTCCCTCGGAACACCTTGCAAGTCCTGTGTGGACCAAGCAAAGATATCCCGATTCTCACGGAGGAAGTTGACGAGCTCGCTTTCCTATTTGTCATTTAACCCGACACCAATTGTTATGGTGCGCTCTAGGAACAGATCATCAACAGGCACTTTCTTCGTATCCTTCGTTGCTTGAAATGAAACACTTCCATGCGGGTTACTTAGTGCCAGCATATACTGCTGCGCGGACTAAGCCAGTGCCGCTACTTCCTGTATCTTTCTTTTCTCTTGTGCAATCACGAGTGACTCGGCTAGGTTAGACCCGGCTAACACACACTCAATGGAACGTCGGAAATCTCTAGCTATAGTAATTACTCCATTTGGCCCGGGCAACTTCATCTTCAAGTAACTGATGTGACAACTCGCCATGAACTTGTTCAGTGCTGGCCTGCCGAGTAATGCGTGATACGCACTTTCTAAGTTCACCACTTCAAACTCCAAATTCTCAGTTTGGCAGTTATCCCGCGTGCCAAATAACACATCGACTCGGACTTTGCCAATGGGCTCACAGGATATGCCTGGCACAATACCATGAAACGTTGTTCTGGTAGCCTGGAGCATGTTCTCCGAGATACCCAACTTGCGCATTGTATCCGCATACATGATATTGATGCTGCTGCCATTGTCTATCAGCACCTTAGAAAATCTCACATTGATATTTGGCCTGATGAATGTTGGGTCCAGCACTAACGCATACGAACCAGGGCTAGGCATAAGCTTGGGGTGATCCTTGATACTCCAGGTGATTTCCTGATCCGACAAAGGCATATACCTCGTCACTGCAGGCATAACTGCGTTCACCTCCATTTGTCGGCGTTGCAAACTCTTTCTATCTGTTTCCTCTGTGGTAAACACACAGTAACTCTGGTGATGCTCTCTGTATTCATTTCTCCCCTCATTTCCAGGATACCTCTGATCTGGCTGAGGTTGGTTTTCACCGATGCATCGTGCATCTCTTCTTTCATGATTTTCATACCTCGGCGGAGGGGGAGGCAACATTAACTGTTGCGTGTTCGCTCCGGAGAGCAATTGCTGCCGGGGTAACTCCTGCTGAGGTTGATCATTCCGAGGTACCTGAGCATTCCTCGAACCACTTTGTTCTATCTTCCTCATCCACTCACATTGCCGAGTCATGTGACCCGCCTGGTTACTCGGATTTGGCATGTGAAATTTACACGGCTGATCCAGCATTGGCTGGAATTTACTCGTACGATCCTTCTTTTCTTGCCACTATTTCTTTTGCTCTGGCGTCCAAGTTTTCTTGCCATCATTTCTTGGAGTCCATTGTTGTCCTCCAGTTTTCTGATGCTGATTACTCGCTGCTCCGGGTTGATCTTGATTTACAGCAGCAACTTGTTGCGAACTGTATCCGTAATCCGGTCTATCATCTCTTCTCTTACCCCGATAATCATTTCGCCGGGATGATCCGGCTCCATCTCTCTGGTAGTACTCCTCATTTGACTCGTTTGACACAAGCCTAGGTTGAGTCGGATCACCAAATGCATACGAATCTGTAATCCGGATTGTCTCTGCCAGTGTAGTTGGCATATCCCTTTGTAGCCTTTGCCACAACATGCTCGCATACCTACACCCTTGTGCAAACCAAGCTATTGCTTGTGACTCGATCACACCTTCACATGAGTTTCGCACTGTGCACCACCGGGTTAAGAACTCCCGGTCCGTCTCATTCGGTCTCTGCTTGCACATTGCTAGGGTCTGTGGCCTATTTGGCCTCTGATACGTACTCGAGAAGTTGCTTACAAACATTTCCTCAAAATCAATCCAATAGTTGATACTTCCGGGTGGCAAATTATTTAGCCATACCCTTGCTGGCCCCTCCAGCATTTGAGGTACGTATCTCACAGCCCATCTCAAGTTGCCTGTTGCAATTTTCACCGCCGTAGCGTAGTTGATCAACCAATCCTCTGGCTTTGTGCTACCGTCATACGTTTTCGTGCCTCTGGGTAACTGAAAGTTCGGTACCGGAGGCTCCTTCATGATCCGAGGCCCAAAACATGCCGAACCCGGAGGACCTTGACACTCAATTTGCTCCGACCTATAAAGTCGATCCAGCTTCAACCTAGCATCATCAGGCATCAAGTCCCTGCTTCCCAATCTTGACCCTATCACATGATAATCTGGCCTTGGGTATCCTGCATTCACCATTTCCGAATCACCATCATTATATCTGTCTTTCTCTCGTGGAGCACCTCTCTGTTGCATACCTCGACCGGCACTTTGCTCTTGCCTTGGTATATTCCACTGCTGGAGTTGCCCTGTCCCTGCCGAGTTGCGTTGTTCGGCATTGCCGTTTATAGCATTTCCTTGACCGACATTGCCTTGGTCGCGGTTACCTCGGCCAGCCTCACCTCGGCTAACACTTCATCGATCATCATTTCCCTATACTGCTTTTCCTTTCCCTGTCCTTGCCGGGTCATATGGGACTATCTGTTTGTTTCTCCTTGCCGAGGTTACCACCTCCTCTCTTCTTGGGTCTCCATGAGGGGATGATGCTGCTCCAGCTGATTTCTCCGGGTTACCCACAGCTGAATGAACAACTTTGGATGCCCTAGCCCTTGCCGGGTTTGCCCTGAGAAACTCTTCATTTTGTCTATTCGCGATCCGAACCAACTCATTGACTCTTTCTTGCTGTCTTTGTCGGGCTTTACCATCAAACCCTCTAACTCGGATGCAGCTGCATCCACTGCTCTGAGGTTCTTTGCGGGTATCAGATTGCAGCCCCAGACGTAAAGTTCTCTGACTCCTCAACTCTAGTATCACCCTCTTTGTTCATTTCACTGATGAGGTTTTTTCCCTTTACCTTCACAGCATCTACCTTATTTGCTCTTGCATACTCACGCAGTGTCATGTTCAACGACTGCTGAGCCGTGGCTATCTTTTTCGCACCCTCTATTATTTTCTGCCTAGTCTCCTCTAACTCGGCCTATGCCTGAGCCGGATCTACTACAGGTGCTATGGGGCTCTCCAGGCTATCTACTGCCTACTGCAGTACATTCTCAGGCCTCTCTAGTGGAGGACCTCAACTTTTCCTTGGTGCTTTTGGTGTTACCTCCGGATCTGGTGCCGGATCCTTGCTCGCGCCAGCACCAGGCGCTGTCATCATCACCTCGGTGCGGTCAGGGGAGCGAGTGATATGCGCCCCGTGAACCACGCTAAAGGGTGGCTCGCCTCCTTCGACGATGTGCCACGGGTGAACGCACGACACATCGACAGCGACGTAGACCTTGTGCGCGCCGAGCTTGACGAAGAGGCTGTTGTGCGGGAGAGGTCGGTTGCCGAAGCAGCCAGCGTTGTCGCTGACAAAGTCCAGCGCTCCAAAGAGCTGAACAAGCCTGGAGACGATGCGTTCACCAGTGCCGATGAGGTTTCCCGTCCGGATCTTCAGTCCTGCTAGAG
Source organism: Avena insularis (assembly GCA_023614405.1). Taxonomy (NCBI): domain Eukaryota; kingdom Viridiplantae; phylum Streptophyta; class Magnoliopsida; order Poales; family Poaceae; genus Avena; species Avena insularis. The sequence goes on along the minus strand of CM042694.1, from coordinate 213,647,244 downwards.
CCGCTAGCCCCATGGTGGGCGCCAACTGTCGTGGTTGTGTCACGGCAGATGCCATGGATAGGCTAAAGGTGGGGACAAGATGCACTAGAGGAATCCAGGGAGGGATAGTGTGGTGATTCCACACATAGATATTTGTATTTGATTCACTTCCAAGGTTTACAAGTGCTCCTTGAGCTGTATTGGGGAGAGGAGGAAGAAGGAACTCTCTTACTCTCTACACTAGCTAGCCCTCAGGAACATACAAGTAAACTCAACCCACTAGATATCAACCAGTCAAAGACCTACCCCTTCTACAGATGCCCTAGCCCTCCTTATATAGGGGAGGCTAGGTCTCCTATTAGGGCATACGTGGAGGCATATTCCAGGGAATATGCCTCTTCCCAAAATAGTAAGCCGACCGGGTCACTTTCGCCCAGCGTCATCCATGCAGAGGATACGTGAGCCTCTACGGCGCCCGCGTCATCCGAACAGGCATCGTCACCCTGTTGGCCACGCCTCAGTGGTCCTGGCCTCTGTCTGCTTCGCTCATGCTCTGCATACAGTGGTCACCTTTTGACTAGCGAGATACCTTCCTTCTCTTGCAAGCTTGATATAACCCGGATCATGCCTGGCTGATACGGCCACACCTGTACCTGCATACAAGTTACATGAATACTGCCGGCATACGACATAAGTCGGCCGGGACTCAGTTAGGCGGACATCCTCAGGTCCGGGTTACTCCGTGATTCGGCCCGCCTTGAGGTGACTCGGCCAGCATTCGCTTTGACCTTGCCGTACCTCGGCTAGCTCGGCCATTATACCCCGGTGTGACCCTACCCGGGGGTATCCCCCCAACATTAGCAAAGTTAATACGGTCACCCTGTACACAACGAATATGAGTTTACGGTCATTAAACTCGCGCGGGAGGGCCATAAGTGGTCATTGAGCGATACAACGCGTTGTATTGGATGATTAGGCGGTTAGTGGGACTCGCTGTCAGTCTCACACCTGAATTGATGGTGTCTTGAGCGAGTAGTTATTAGCACACGGGCCCCCAGACAAACAATTAATTTCAGACAGCCCCTCCCACCACTTGGTAAACTTGATCTAATCCGTGAAGTGGTCGGGGTGAAGGTGGAGAGAGGAAGCAGGAACGGCGCGACCCAACTCGGAAGGGGAGAGAGGGAACGAGGTGGCGGTGATCGAGGTTGCTGGTGAGTCTTCATCGACGGCGAGGTGTTGTGGCGAGGAGTCGTGGCCATGTTTCCTATTTGGCAGGAGGACAACGGTCTTGCTCCCATCTACGGTAAGCCCTCAGCTGCCATTGTAGTAGATGCAAATCCAAGATTTTTTTGGCAATTTTTGGTTCAGGAGGTGTGAATCGTAAGTGCTCTGTCCATGCCATGAGTTCTCCATATTTGTTTAGTGCTCTGTCCCTGCCATGAGTTCTCTATCTTTGTTCAGTGCTCTATCCCTGCCATGGGTAGGGTTTTGGTAGATGATTTTGTTGCGGTTAGGGCTTAGGGTTTAAGAAATTGCCCATTTGTGTGCAGAAATTGTTCATAGTTCAGTAAGATAACATGTTCAGTAGTAGATGGTGGTGGCATGTGCATAGAAGGATAATTTGTTCCTCGTGTTTGGTGGCATGTTCAGTAGTAAATATTGCACTACTTAATTAAGTAGTTCAGTGATCATATGATTCTCCTATTATAATTTGCAGGAGAGAAAAGTTCATGTTTTTCATTGGGGATAAATCATGGTGGATATTTCCTGGGCACTGGTAGCAATAAAAGCTATGTTGGTGGACACATTATCTCCTATGATGAAGTCGATTGCCTAACATGGTCAGAAGTCATGCTAGAAAACATAATTGAGCAAATAGGTTATGAGATGGCAAGTAGAATCAAGGTGTATTCCAATGCTCACACCTGCCAACAATGGACTGAGAGAGTTAAATGATGATCATGACTTCATGGCTATGGTTGCTTTAGTTGACAGTGGCCACCATTTCTTCAGTATTTACCTAGATCATGATGATATTTTGAGCTTCAAATGTGTACATTTTCCAATTGCTCCCTTGCCTCCTATCATTATCCCTAAGAAGCCAAGTACCAACAACCAACCTGAAGATGATAATTCAAATGTTCCTCCAGTACCACTGCAGTTGTGTTCCCAACAAGCATTGTTCAAGATTTAGTGGAGAGGGTAGAGGAGGATTGTGTTGCTGGTAGAGTGAGGCATAGGAAGATGGCCAGAACCAATTATTCTGAAACTTGTATTGCTCAAGAAACTGAGGAAGTAACTGAAGAAGATGACAGTGATGCACTTGCTGACAATGTTCATGGAGCAGATTCAGACTTTGAGCTGTCTGATTCTAATTATGCTCTCAGTGTGATGGTGATGATGATTTACATACAGATAATGTACATCATGTATCTAATGATGACAATATTGTATCTAGCAATGGCAAGACTTCAACTATGAATACTAAAAGGAAGAGAATATGCACTATTGCAAATGAGAAAGGCAAACAAAAGGCTAAAATTAAAGAGGAGGACACTGAGGGAGATGATATATGGGGACCTCTTTGATGACAATCTTTCAGATAGGATGACCTGAATGATCCCAAATTTTGCAACTGGTCAAGTGTTTGCTATTGTGGAGTTGCTTAGGAAGGCTATTAGAGAATATAGTTGTGTTCACATGAAATAAATCAAACTTCCTATTAATGACAAGCTAAGGGTTAGGGAAGTTTGTGAAAAGAAGTTCCCCTGGTGTTTGTGGGCATCATGTGATTCAAGGACTAAAGCATTCTAGATAAACAGATATACAGGTGAGCACACTTCTAGTGGAAAATGGAAAATTGTTGCATTCATAGCTAAATTCATTGTAGAGAAGTATTTAGAGAGCTTAAGAGATGATCAAGGAATGAGCCTGAATAATTTCTCAAGGGTGGTTCAGAAGGCTGGAACATGACACCTTCTAGAAGTAAATTGCAGAGGGAAAAAAGGATTACAATGGCTGTCATATATGGAGATGAAGAGGAGCAATATAGGATGATGTGGGACTATGCAAATGAGACCATGAGGAGTAATCCATGCAATAGTTTATGGCTTTCACTTGATGACTGTGGAAGATTCAAGTAATGTTATATGAGCCTTGAAGCTTGCAAAAGGGGGTTCCTACAAGGGTGCAGGCCAGTAATATTTATTGATGGATTCCACTAGAAAACAAGGTAGAGGATAGTTGCTGACAGCTGTTGGGATGGATCTCAATGATTGTATTTTTCCTATTGCTATGGCTACTGTTGAAGTGGATGATACAGTAACCTACACCTGGTTTTTACAGACCTTGAAAGATGATTTAGGAATAATCAACACAACTCCTTGCACTATAATGTCAAACAAGCAAAAGGTAAACTTGTTTCTGCATTTAGACTTTTACATTGTAGTTGCTCTCATCCATGTCAGTGACTAATCATTCATCATGAATTGGTTGTAGGGACTAATCAATGATGTCCAAGTTGTGTTCCTAGATCCAGAACACAGTTTCTGTGTGAGACACCTATGGCAAAACTTTAAACAATTGTTCAAGGGTGATGTACTGAAGAACCAACTCTGGAAAATAGTTACACTATATGAGAAGCACATGGATGAAATGAAAGTTATTAATTCAAATGATCATGCATGGTTGCAGAATTTGAAACCAAAGACATGGGTGAGAGCTTTTCAGAGTGACTTACCCAAATGTGACATCCTCCTCAATAAAAACTATGAGTTTTTAAACAAGTAAGCTACATATATCTTATTAACAGTTAATTTTGGAAGCTATGTTAACTATGAGGTTTTTAACTGTGAGGTTCACCATGTTACATCAGATACATCTTGGAAGCTAGAGAACTCCATGTTCTTTGAATGTTGGCAACAGTGAAGTCTCAGATTTAGACTAGGCACTACACAAAAAATAAGGAGAGACAAACTTGGCATGGTCCTATTTGTCCAAAGATAAGAAAGAAACTTGACAAGCACATCCAACTTGCTAACAATGTGTATGCAGATGGAGCAGGAGATGGTTTGTTTGTGGTAGGGGAACTACTTTCATCTAAACCAATAGATTATGTTTTAGACTTGAAGCATAGGGCATGTACTTGCATGAGGTGGCAGAAAACTGGAATACCCTATCCACATGGCATAGCATGCTTAAGGCACGACAACATAAATCCCGTCACACTGGTTGATAGATGCTATTCAGTGGAAATGCATGACAAGGCCTATGGTAACATAGTGTACCAATGCTTAGACAAGACAGAGTGGCAAAAGATGAATGGACCTCCAATACTTCCACTAATGCACATAAAACATGTTGGGAGGCCTACTAAAAGCAGAAGGAAATCACCATATGAGGTAGATGCTAGAGGAGGAGGCAAGAAGATGTCAAAACATGGAGTAATAATGCATTGCTAGTATTATGGTTTCCTGATCACAACATTATTGGTTGCAAATGGATGAAAGCATGCCTTCCACCACCAACTACAACTAATCAAACTTTGCCTCATACTGATCTAGTAATCAATACTGATCCACTCATCACACAGGTAACTAAACCAACAACTACTTAGGTATTGTTTTTCACATGTACTTCTGTCAGTATTGTTTTTAAGTTGTCTCAGTTGGCCTCATATTAACAATCCTACTTCTGTCAATATTATAGCAACACCCTAATATTGATCCAGTCATTAGTAGAAATTACCCTGATGTGGACCTACTTGTCAACAACTTGATTGAGCAGGTAAAATCTGAACCAACTTAGGGAAACATGTCAGTAGCAGTATTTTTTTATTTCTTAGTAGGAGATGTTAACTAATGATTAATGAATGTACAGAGGTCAGTGTAGAGGCATTTGGAGGCAACAATAGTTCCTGAATCTACCTTCATCAAATCATCACAAAGTTTGGTCAACAAGACTGCTCCAAGCCAGCCAAGTGGTGCTAGCAGTATTAGACAAGGTGAACTTGCTCAAAAGCTGATGCAGATGCAACAATAGAAGAATAAAATCAATTAATAAAGAAAAACAACTTTACTAGAGGAAAAGTATCAAGCTAAAGTAAAAAAAACAGAAGAGAGAGCTAAGAAGAAGCTGGAGCAAGACAAGGTGAAGGCTGAACAGAGAGAAGAGAAAGAAAATTTTGCTGCAGAGAACAAAGAGAAGAGAAAGCAAGATGTTGAGCTTAAGAAGCTAGCTAAGGAAGAGACTATAAGAATCTTATCAGAGGTTAGAAAATAGTTAGCTGACAAGAAAAGGGAAGAAGTTGCAGATAAAAAGGCACTACACAAGATAGTAGCAGCTGAATAGAAGAGGAAAGGAAAGAGTGATGCTAAAATTGTAGCAGAAACATTAAGAAGGGAAATTCATGAAGCTGAAGTGATAGTTGAGAGAGCTATGATGGCAGCCAATGCTCCAGTTCAGGAAGATAAAATATAATATGATTAGGTTCTTGTTGTCCCTCGTGTGCATTCTGCAATGACTGAAACAATTCCCATGTCCCATGCAGTTACAGAGGTAGTGCCAAAATCTAAGAGGATGGAGTGGTATTTAGGTGTCAACTAAGGTGGAGGAGTATCTCAAGATAATGTGTGCTGGTTTCCTGTAGAAAGTGTTAGACGACTATGTCCTTTTGGTGTACCAGATAACTAGATCATGTTCCTATTGTCCTTTTGGTGTGTTGGTCTGTTGACATGTCCTTTTCTTGGCTATGACCATCTGGTTTACCAGATCCAAATGTTTGAATTATGAAATTGTTAGTTCATGTCAAATGGATGATCATTTCAAATGTTTCAATTATGCAACTATTGGTTCATGTCAAATGTTTGAATTATGCAACTGTTAGTTCTTGTCAAATACATTTCATTTCACTCAAACCCACAATTCAACTCAAATATGACCAAAAGGCATTCCATTTAACAACCATTGGCCAAAATGCATCACAAAGTTCACAAGATTCAGTAGAACAACCAGTACTACATACATACTTGGGCATCATAACACTAGAATAGCTTCCAGCACTAGAACATTTAACTGCGATGACTGCTACTACATACTTGGCCTCAAGCCTCTTGTTCACAAGTAGAACAACAACCATAGCGTATAGTACACACACCACACCCACAACAATCTTGACAAGAACCACCATTTGCTGGACTTCCTCCAAGAGAATCATCAGATGCTTCTCATTACCTTGCACACTATTCACTCTTTCCTCCTACTTCCTCAGCTCTAGTTCTTCCCTTCTATCTTATGCCCACCCTAGAGCTTCAACTACATCATCCCCTTGATTGATGTCGTCCTCAATCAGATACCCAATGTACTCCAACTCCCAGTTCCAAAAATTGCAACCAAACCGTGAAAGATACAAAAAACTATCAAAATATGGCACAAATTTGAGCTCCATTAAGAACTATAACACAACAATAAAATAATGAAAAGAACATAGGCTTACCCCATGATTTTTACACTTGTAGTACATCCATCTTGGATGATATAGCGTGCCCGAGCGGGCCTCCTTCACCAACCGGCTGTAGTCGGGACAGGGGACAAGCAAAAACGTTGGAGCCTGCCGGCAGAGTGCACAACACGAAGAGCCATAGTGGGAAGAGCTTGCATTGTACATGGCGGAGTGCACAACATCGGTAACTCGCTACGTGGTCAATCTCCAGCGGTGGCGCCACCAATTTAGGGTTACAAACCAGTGAGGAGGGGAACGACGTAGGTTGGTACGAACTAGTCCGGTCGGAACGCGTGGGGGCTAGTACACATCCACGGTTTTGCAAAAAAAACCTCCCTAGATTTTTCCTTCCCTAACTTACCTATCTGAACAACTGACAGCAGGTCCCACTAACCGCCTAGTCATCCAATACAACACGTCGTATCACTCAGTAACCACGGCTGACACTCTTGCATGAGTTTAGTGACCGTAAACTCATATTCGTTGTGTACGGTGAATGTATTAAATTTGCTAAGGAAGTTCAGTGACTAACCATGGATTTAACTGAAACCATAATTATACAAATAAGTGTCAAACGGGATATTGGAAGAGTATGAGTTTGACGGAATATGATGGATATATTATTGAGCCTCATGGGTGAGTATATATATATAGTCGTACAGGGTATCATCTTGGAGTAAAAGTGATGCACACAAGTATAGGGGATCACTGAAATCTTCGATGGGAAGTATTACCCAAATTTATAGTTCGACTCAAGGGGAACACAAGAATATCAATAAGACTATAGCAATTGAGACGTCACTATCAACAACACATGTATATCAATAAACTCACGAAACGAGTGGTGAATTATAGCAGTTGATTAGTAGCAGTAAAACATGCAGTAAACAATAACAGCAGATTTCCAGTTTTCACTGAAAGTAGTGACTTGTAACTTTCAGTGGCTAAAATCGTAGGCATAAGGTGATATCAGAATGTTGCACTAATGATATTGATCATTTAATTTAATCCTAATAACACATAATTCATCTCTAATTCAGGTGTGTGTAGGTGTGTGATCCGAATATAGTTATGCATACTAACCAAGAGAATTTGCATAACATCTATTGTCTTGCCTGTCCATTTCACCAGGGCCAACTTGGAACTACAAACAATTAAGGTCTATCCTTTCGAATAGCCTAGAACAAAGTATTAACACTTCATGAACACACAATATCCAAACTTTCATATATTCCCATTGTTTTCCATAATTGTCACTTTAGGGTTCGCAGGTTCAACATAATAATAGGCAATACACTTTGCAGATAGATACCAAACTCATATATATGATGGGGCAATAAAAGTTCAGTATTGAAATCATGTCACTCGAGCCCTAGCATATCACTCTCAAAACCACCCGTATATCAATAAACTCACAAAGCAAGTGGTGATTTATGGCAGTTGATTCAAAGCAGTAAACAATAGCAGCAGATTTCCAGTTTTCACCAGAAGTAGTGACTTGTAACTTTGAGTGGCTAAAATCGTAGGCATAAGGTTATAGCGGGGTGTTGCACGAATGATATTGATCATATAATGTAATCCTAATAACATGTCATTCATCTCTAATTTATTTGTGTGTAGGCGTGTGATCCAAATATAGCTATGCATACTAACCAAGAGAATTTGCATAACATCTATTGTCCTGCCTGCCCATTTCACCGGGGCCAACTTGGAACTACTGGCAATTAAGGTCTATCCTTTTTAATAGCCTAGAACAAAACATTAACACTTCATGAACACACAATATCCTCAAACTATCATATATTCCCATTGTTTTCCCTAACTGTCACTTTAGGATTCGAAGGTTCAACACAATAATAGGCAATACAATTTGTAGATAGATACCAAACTCATATATATGATGGGGCAATAAAAGTTCAGTACTAAAATCATATCACTCGGGCCCTAGCAACAAGCATTAAACATAGCAAAGGTGTACCAACACTCATACAAGAATATCCTCAAGATAAACACCTCAAATCTCGATACACATGGATGATTACATGATCAATCTCATCCAATGCCCATCCATCTCACATCCCTACAGAGAACTACTCACACATGATGATGGAGAGTGATCACATGGTTGTTGGTGGTGACGTTGGTGATGATGGTGGTGGAGAAGACCTCAAAATCCCCCTCTCCGGCATGGAGAGTAGGACCAATCTGACCCTCGAAACAAAGATCGTGGATTTGATGGTGCTTTGTTTCGCGAAAGGGTATGTCCTCTTGGATACCTAGGTTTTTCAAGTATATATGGGGGTACGCTAAAGGAGAGTCCGAGACGATGCTACAGGGCCGAAAGAGCCTGGGTGGCGCGCCTAGCAAGGGAGGGTGCGCCACCTGTGCTCTTTTGGGCCTCATGCCCCCCCCTCGTGTGATTCCAAAGTCCACACTCCTTGTTTTGATGAAAAACATGCGTGGTATTTTTCCTCGATTTTCTATCCTGCAAAAATAGACAGAAAGAAGACTTTTGCTAAAACAACATTAGATTCAGTAGTTTTATCCAAGTATGGTGAAATTCCGGAGCAAATCATTGAGCAATGTACTTGGAAAAGTATGTACATGTATCAACAAGTCAAGTTAGGACTATATGGAGATGTATACTATCTCTATCCTATACTGCCATAATAAACATATACACAATACTCTAACATCCCCTGCAGTCATAGCGGTAGCATCGTGAACCACTGGAACATTGTAGATAGTCAGACTGGAGATAAGCCAAAGTAGCATTTAGTAGGCTGACATCCCCCCACAGTCCGAGCGGGAGTATCGTGGACGGTGTCACGATGCGATAGATTGGGATGTAGAGGAAGCTGATGAGAAGCTAAAGCGAGGTGGTAGCCCTTTGTGCCGATGTCGAGGGAGTTGAGAGTGTGGGGTGGTGTCGTGGTCGAGGTAGCCATACGAGGGGTCGCTGTGGTCGATGTTGTGGTAGGGAATGCCGGTGTCGAGGTAGACGCACGTGAAGACATGTGCGCATAGTGCACGAGGTGATGACAAAGACACGTTGAGGCAGTTGTCAAAGGTGGCTATGCCGAAGCCAATGTAGTCCGAGCCGTCAAGGCTGAGGTATGGCCATAGTTTTGCCAAAACTAGGCGCACATCAGTAATTAATGCATCCATTGGTTTACTAGAACCAAGGATGCAAAGAAGAACTCATCGGTGATGCGATCGAGGTAGTCGTAGAGGCTGATGCCGAAGAAGACATTGTCAATGATGATGTAGACGAGGCGCCAATCCGAGTTTGTTAGACTCGGGAACATGTCGGGGACGAAGGCACGTACTGATGTTGCTAGTACCATGTGTGCGATGGTAGGGACCATCATGAACCTGTGCGCCAGTGCCGTAGGGGGATGAGATGATGGTGGCAACAAGGTCATTGTGGAGAAAGATGTAGAAGGCGACGAAACCAGTGGCAACCTGGAGTGGTCATGCTGGATGCCTAGAGAGGCACGACATCGGTACTCTATGTAAGCAAAGAAGAATCCAGTGTGATGAAGACCATGCATGGACGTAGGCGACTCACACCATGGGAGGTGTCGCAGAGATAGCCTAGGGTGTGGGTGCGTGGGGACGGTAATGTAGACTGCATGCAGCGACATTATGACCCGATGGGGCGGCATAGCTGCACGGCGCGAGTCGATGCTGTGGATGGAGGCCACCGATTTGTACATGCCTGTGAGGTGCGTTGGCAACTGATGGCAACAACTCCGTGTGTACCAACTCATTGTAACTCCAAGTCTAGAGTGTTGTAGCAAGCATCTTTTCCCTACAAGGATGACTTGAGGGTTAATATCGAACTCTCGGAGAATTGGCTCAGAGGTTATTCTTCTTATCCTCTTCAACCAACCTACAAAGCAAAGTTTTTGTCTTGTTTCCCCAACTCCACCATATGGTTGTCAAGCACAAGGTTTCGTATTAGTAATATGAAATAACAATAATACAAAATAAAACAATTAAAAACTAGGTAAGGAAGATAAAAGCAATAAAAGATAGTTGTTTTGGGGTTTTGTGTGTGTTTGCAAGTGGATAAAGTATTTTTCTTTTCGAAATAATAAATTGCAGAAAATGTGAAGTGTGATAATGGTGTTGGAAAGGTGTTTCTAATGGTTTAGATTGGACTAGAGTTCATGGGTTCATTTTTCTACTCTATTTTTTGGATTGTAATGGACACAAACAATCCATAAAAGATATAATATCAGTGGAACTTCAACATGTGTTTCATAAGCATTCATATGGGCATCACATCCTAACATAGAGATGATGCAACACATCTCTCTTATAATCCTCAAGAAAAGGAAAACTCCAAGCAATCTTGAATTAAGAATCAATAGAGTATAGCCTTAAGTAATTTGACATGATGCTTAAATCACAAATATGCTACCTTGACCAAACAAGATTATCTAGTTGTCACAAGATAATCATAGAACATGAATTCACTTTATCCCTAGTGAGGCAGCAAAAGAAAGGTAAATACCATAGTAGATATTGAATTTGTTGTCACTATTCAATCACTACCACCATGCTACTCCATCTAATACACACTTCTCCCCACACATGCTCTTGCATACAAGTTGGATCAGAACAAGTACTTAAGAACGTGGTACATGATATGAATCTTCAATACATCTTACTGATAATATGTTCCAATATCATATTCAAATCATAGAATAAAGATCCACCACATAGGAATTACATATATGACCATAATCATGTTAGGCAACTCATATGGTACTAGATCTATGAAGAACAAGCAAGAAATAGATCAAGCTACTGCCACAAACCATAGTCCAGAGGTGGACTACTCCCTCTTCATCATGGTGATGATGGTGGAGATGTTGGAGAAGGTAGAGATCCCTCCGGTGGTGGCTCTGGTGGAGTTTCCTCCTCCAATCTTCGTTGGTTCTAGCTCCGTTTTGGTGTTTCGGTGTTTCTGCAGTGCCTTCCCTGAGGAACTCCTGAGGGACCCCTTATATAGTAGTTTTAGGTCATACGAAGGTGGTGGGAAAAAGATCGAAGTGAATCAATGGTCGAGGAGTAAAAGAGCCTGGGTGGCGCGCCCACCCTTACTAGATGCGCCACCTGGTTTATTTTGGGCCTCCGAGTCTAACATGGGAGAATATCATTTTGCGGCCCGAAAGTTGGGGTGCCTAGGCAACGCGGTACCCAAGTTGCTTGTAATCAGCCGCGATGACTACAGTTGGCGTTCCAAATACTCAGGGGGTCTTTTTCGGCATGAATTCAAGTTTACGTTTCAATACAAAATATCAGGCTAACTGCCGTCAAGTTGGGCCCCCCTATCAGTTCTCGCTGTTATGTCGCTCCCGTCGCTTAGGCGTCAATTAGGCTTGCAGCGTTGGCGCCTGCATCCATTACGCGTCTTCTTCTTCCCCGGAGCGGCAATCTATGGTCGCGGCCTTGGCGCAGAGCTAGGACGTGACAAAACTGCTCGACCCCGCTCTCCTCCCCATCCCGAGTTGGAGCTCGCCCTCACCATGGCCGCACCCATGGCACAGCTTGGGGACAAGAATTGGTTCCTGGTGAGATCTGTCACTATGTCGTCCATGCTCGGTCCTGTTTTCCTCCTCCAGAATCCGACCTCGTCATTACCGTGGTCGCAACGCACCAATTCTTCCACCCCTACCGAGGTCTCTATGGTAGCTCAAGTTCTGCCATGTTGAACCTATAAGAGAATTCGGAGCTAGGCAGCGGCAACCCATTGTTGAACCTGTATGGAATCTGCTGAAGACTGTGTGCCGTGCCAAGGTCTTCGGCTGATGCATTCGGCTTCTGCCAACATCCACCGCTGATGTGAGATCATTTAGTTACTTCGATATGAAATTTCGACCAATTTAACTTGTTGATGTATTCCTTGAAAATTATAATATAATCGAGCACTAGAAATATTTTGCAGTGTGCATGAGCATGATCAGTAATATAATTGAACACTAGAAATTTTAAGCCACTCCATATAAAGGAGTAGATTAATATATATATATATAGAAGGTTCACCACAGCCACCACGCGGATATATTGTCTTACATGCCACACACAGGTAATAATAATTAACTGAGACAAAATAAAATCAGGGGCAGCAGTAGGAGGCCGGGACACGGAGACGCCTAGCAGGGCAGGGGCATATCAGCAGGAGGCAGGGACAGTCTAGTCGATGGGATATAGGCCAGTCCCGACATAATCCCGGAGGAATTTGCCGAAGGCTGCGTGCCGCGCCAAGGTAATCGGCCTATGCCTTCTTCCACTGTCTCTGGCAATGCCCACCGCGTGCTGGATCATGCTGTCGAGGTCCACGTTGATTGCTCTGCCACGGAATGGGCAAAACAGTCCACCCTACGATAGAAACAGATTAGCCCACACCGTAACCGCCTCAACATGTAGCGGCTCTTGTTGTCCCTAGATTCCTTGCTATCGTCCACTTTTTCATCATCCTCCTTTTGATTTTTAAGAACGTAACTTAGAACTCATACATATGATTTAATTATATTACAACTCAAGAACTGACAACATGTATATGTAAGACAATATATCCGTGGATATCAAAGATAAAGCATCTCAATAATAGTTTGATCAGTTCATATATCATTTCATCTCAACACAATGACAAATAATTGTATCAGAGTGTATGTAGAATAAAGATTGTGGCCTCATAAGTTTCTTCAGGGATGTAGTTAGTGAACCAAGTAACAATTGCACAACCTATATTGTTCTTGTACATCGCCACAGGTTCACTAACTCATCCCTGAAAAAATCTGACACCAAAATGTCTGCCTCTCTTTTGGGACAAATTTGAATCATTGGCCACAATAAGAAATTGAAATGTAATCGTACAAAACATTATTCAGGGATATACATAGTCAGGTACAAAAACAAGACTAAATATTGTAATTATAAATAAAAAAACCAAACAATTAATCTTCAGGTACATGTTAAAAATGCTTATGATCAAAACCATTCATTTACATATGCATCATGCGAATCATTCAAAGATCAGAAACAAATCAAGGATCATATATGTAGTTTCATATGAGAATAAATCAAGGGCCTCATAATTTGTTTCAGAGATGGAGTTCGCGAACCAAAGTACCAATAGCACAAACTATATTGTTTGTGTGCATTGCTGCTTCAGGTTCACCAACCCATCCCTAAAACACGAAACCATCATACGTGTCTCCCCTTGAACTCTTTTGGAGAAAATTTCAATCATCGGCCTCGGTGAAAAACTGAAATGTAATTATTATACACTATGAATGCATGGAATAGATAATTCAAATATCATAGTTCTATGAATGTAGAATAAAGATTGCAGCCTCATAAGTTTCTTCAGGGATGGCGTAAGCGAACCAAGTAACAATTGCACAGCTTATATTGATCTTGTACATGGCCCCAAGTTCGCTAACTCATCCCTGAAAAAATCTGACACCAATGTGTCTACCTCTCTTTGGGTCAAATTTGAATCATTGGCCACAATAAGAAATTGAAATGTAATCGTACAAAAAAATATTCAGGGATATACATATGCATCATACGACGCATTCATATATCAGATACAATACAAAGATTATATATATAGGTTCCATATGAGAAAAAAATTATGGCCTCATTTTTTTCAGAGATGGAGTCGGAGAACCAAAATACCAACAGCACAACCTATATTGTTTATGTGCATTGCTGCCTCATGTTCACTAACCATCCCTAAGAAAACGACACCATCAGATGCCCTTGCACTATTTTGGGGAAAAATTGAATCATTGGGCTCAGTAAGGAATAGAAATGTAATGTTATAGGCATGTTGTGTATGGAAATCAACACTCAACTAGCAAACTCAACTAGATGGCAGATGAGCAAATTGGGGTTTTGTGACTAGACGGATTAGGGTTTTGTGACTAGATGGCAGATGCATCAATCGAACGATCGAACCATATATATACTACCCTACTTCAAGAGCAAAAGAATATGTACACGATTGAGCAAATCCTATGTATGAATAGTGAAATCTATGGCTGCGACTAGAGAAGCTAGCAATGTAGTACCTCGGACTCCTCATTAGGACCTCCTCCTTGAAGTCGTCATTCTCCATGATTGCGTCGAAGATTTCTTGGACGGTGATGGGGTCGTTGATGTAGAGCACCGTATTGCCTTCGCCTGCCGCCTGCCCCCCATCCAGATATGCCGCTGGCACCATGACGTTGTCGTCCACGATGTTGTCGGCCACCTGCTGCTCGGCGGCGACGCCTACTGGCTAGACGGATGAGCTCGAACCCTTGATGGCGCGGCAACGATCAGCGTTCGTTCCCAGAGAAGACGCCTCCGCCTTCTTGGCAATGACTGATCCATCTGCTGGTGCACCTTCAACTAGCTTCACCTCTGGCTCGTCTCCACGCGTACGCTTCATGCCGCACCTAGTGAAGGAGGTAGTGCAAGCGAGTAAGCTTCGGCGCGCGCGGTAGGTGCAGATTGGGGTTTTGGGACTAGACAGATTGGGGGGAAATGACACGAGCACATGGAAGAAGAAGGTCCAGCGGGTTTATAAACACCGGACCATGTAGTCCTCGAGTGGACACGTGTGGTGGGAGGGGGGCGGGGGGGGGGGGGCTACCACGATCTCCACCTTTTTTTTGGGTTCCCTTTTTTTTGAAACAACCACGATCTCCACTTTAGAGCTGAATTAAAAACACGCTCATGGTAGACCTCGATTCCACTGCATGCAAGTGGCGCGGAACCAATTTCTAGCAACGTTAGATCTACTCGAGGGGGCCCTTAACTCATGGAAGTTACTTGTGGTAGGGCCCAGTTAGAAGTGAGATTGAGAGCACTGTGTAAAAATGGGATATGTCTTATTTAAATCAAGTGGCAATAAATTGCAGCGTCCCGTCGATAACCGTGCACTCGATGACCCTGTTGCCCTGTGCATGTATTGTAGTAGCAGTAGTAGCCTTTGCAGACTAGATTAAACGTGACATGACCACTCAGCGACTTTTTCCATGGACGGCATCGTGTTCCTTCTAGTAGAGGGAAAAGTCCGTGTTGTCTCACGCTGAGGGAGACGTCCGTGCTGTCTCACGCTGTACTGTGAAGGGCACGACGTGTGCAACAATCATTTTTGGATCACATAGGATCAACGGTTGGTGCGCATGATCCGCGTGACAACCAATCAGGGCGTAGCAGACAGAGTGAGCACAGGTTTGGGTTTCTACGAAAAAGAGAGAGAGGGGAAGGACAAAACTGAGTAGTATAAAAAAACCAAGGGCAAAACTGAGTAGTATAAAAATCGAAAGTGAGTGTCTTGTACAATGAAATACATCGTGGCATACATCAAATCATGCCAAGATAGATCCACTAGAGTTTATTGCGTGTGTGTTCTAGTAATATAGAAATGCGCCACAGAAGTCTCAGACTTCTGTGGCGCATTTCTGTGGCGCATTCCTCCATATGCGCCACATGAAGCAGTTCAGTGGCGCATATAATCCAATGCGTCATAGAGTCTATATGCGCCACAAACACCTTTTCTATATGCGCCACTGAGTATATTACATGTATTCAAAATAAAATACATTCCTGGTGTATAATCAGGTATTTATATAGGATTTATACAGTATTTATCCAGATCAGTATAAACAGTACATTGCACATGTAGTAGATGAAAACCGACATATAATACAAACACAAATATAATGTCATCACACTTAGAGCCCGATCGATATACATATATAGTGTCAAGTGCCGAATTTTTACACAAGTGCCGAATACAAAGTTCATATCATCTCACATTAAAAATATGAAGTGGCCACCGCCGCCTACACTAGGATCAAATAGAATAAAGCTGTGATAATGGTGAGAAAGAGCATTAGCCCGACCAATATCTTCATCCGGTTCTTCTTCCACAAGTGGTTCCTCCACTTGGCTACCGCCTCCTCTCTAGTCGTGTATCCTTTGTAGATGTTGTCGCTGAACTTGTTCACTTGTTTGTGACAATCCTCCCACTCCTCGTAGACTCCTGGAACCCTACCCATGTACACCACATACCACCTCATCGCCATCTCTATAGACGACAAGGCATATTAGTAAAAATACAACGAAAAGAATTAATAAAGGGTTCACATCCATATATATATATGTTCACAGAATATAAAACAAAGGATCCATAAACCTAAAAGATAGATCAACATAGAATCAATAAGTTCGACAACACGACCACAAGGTAGTTTAAGTCTAACAACAATGACCATTTCGATCACAAGATAGTAAAGTTTATGACACACACACTAATACAACATGCGCCCATCAAGAATATACACACACTGGATCATGCTAGAGGCGCACATCAATCATGAAGACTTCCTCTTCTCGCTTGTCAAGGGGATGATCCCCAGGTACCCCAACCGGACAAGAAACCAAGCAGTCGGATCGCGTACGGCTGACCAGATGTAGCCGGACAGGGCAAGACATGCCGGTTATCACATGGTAGCCGGATCAACAAGAAGTAGCCGGCTACAGCGACGTAGCCGGACCCGATCAGTGAGACAGGACGACGTACGTATCAGTGCATGGTACGCCCTGTACGATGACAAGACTAGCAACCACCCGGCCATACCGAAGACTTTGCGGGGATGACGCAGGAACAGTGGCCCGATGCTGACGACAGGCTCGCACGATGCCCACTGTGCCTACGACAGCCATACCGCTCATACTCTGATGAGACATACCATACTGGATACTATAGATGACCAACCGGCTGGGACCCGCATGTGGGGCCCGCCAGTCGGATTGGCCAGTGAGACCGTTGCCTCTCTGCCTATATAAGGAGAGGCAAGGCCTCAGTAGAAAGGGTTGGTCTCATTGCATTTAATCTAGTAGCTAGAGAACAGAGCTCGAGGAGCACTTGTAGTTTGATCCCTAATAGTCAGACTCGGCAGGAGTAGGGGCTTTACCTCATCATGAGGGCCCCGAACCTGGGTACTTCTTGCGTCCAGCTATGCTTGCTTGTATCCAATCCCGCCTGCGGACGCCGTCGATAGCTTCCCTGCTAGTCCCCACACCTCTATCTAACCTTCTTAGGTACTATCGTTCCCAATACAACGACAGTTGGCGCCCACCGTGGGGCAAGATGGCTTCGACCAGAGTCACGTTCCGCACAGGACCCCGCACTTCAGCCGGTGAGCACGTGGCCTCTGGCCTGGTGCTCACGCTTGGCAAATTCGACTGTGTCATCGACAACGCTTCCTGCTTCGTCGGAACTTCCTTCCTGGCGAACGGCACCGTCCTGCTATTCGGCGACCTCCCTGTCTACGTCGCCACCGTTCCGGAGCGTTTGCCTAGGGAAATTGTCTCTCTCGCAGGGTTGCCGCATCCAGGCGGTGGCACCTCCGTCGCACCCTGCGGTGTGGAGGTCATGATGGCCTGCTCCAGCTCGCACCCCCGCCAGCCGCGGGAGCGAGGTGCGGACGAGGTTGGGACTTCTGCCCCTCCGCAGCCTCGGAACCTGGTGGAGGATGCCATTGACCGGATCCAGACGCCAGTCAACCTCGGGGATAACCCGAAGGAAAAGGAGGCCAACTTCGCCATGGAGATACAAATCCTCCTCCAGGAGGCCATGGAGCTAGTAGCCGCCCGCAAGCAACTCGAGATCACCCGACGCGAGTACGACCGCGCGCACGGCTTCACTCCGGCTACCGTGGAGCCAAGCCGACGCGGCCAGGTGCGGCGCCAGGGCGGCGAGCTAGGCGGTAGGATAGAAAAGGATAGGGAGCCGGATCCCGCACCCGCCCTCATCCGGCCCACCTACAGCACGCCCATCAAGAACCTGCGCGCGGCACGGGCCACGGTAGAAGAACTGCCCAGTCTGGAGGACGAGGAGCGAGCCCGCCAGCACGCTCGCATGCAGGAGCTCCTCCACATCACGGACGAGCAGGCCGACACCAACCGGCAGATGCAGGAGGACCCCAGCTACTCCAGGGGGAGCAAGCTGCCTGCCAACAGCAGGGGCGCGCCGCGCGACACCCAGCAGGCGTCCTCCCCTCAGCCGGCTAAGGCCTGCAACAGGCGTCGCAGCTCTGGCAACAAGGGCCCGCCGCTCCAGGAGCAGACGGTGAACAGCAACCCGCCGCCTCCCCCTCCACCAACTGGAGCACCAAGACCAGCTGGATCCCGTCTCTCGGGCCGGGTGGGAGCACCCAACCCGGATTGTTCGGATGCCCGTGACCGTATCGAGCTCCTCGCTCAAGCGCGCATCACGGAGGAGGAAGATTCTACCGGCCCGGTTTGTTTCGGACCCCGCATCCAGAACGAGACATTTCCGGATAAGTTCTCCCTGCCCAGGGACACCCCCAAGTACGACAGCAGCATGAAACCGGAAGATTGGCTGACCGACTATGCTACGGCAGTCGGCATCGCCCATGGGAACAAGTGCACAGCCGTGCGCTACGTCCCCCTCATGCTAACCGGGTCGGCAAGAACGTGGCTCAACAGTCTCGCGCCCAATAGCATCAACGCCCGGCCAAACTTCGAGAAAGTATTCGTCCGCAACTTCAACGGCACGTACAAGCGTCTGGGGCGCCCACGCGACCTGGCCTTGTGCGTCCAAGGTGACCGCGAGACCGACCGCGAATACCTCGCCAAGTGGATGGAGCTGCGCAACACCTGTGAGGGCATCCTGGAGAGCCAGGCCATCGGCTTCTTCATCGAGGGCTGCCGAGAAGGCACCATGCTTCGCCACCGGCTACTGTGTGACGAGCCAAAAACCATGGCGGAGCTCATGACGGTTGCCGAGCAGTACGCCATGACGGATGCCGCCATGAAGAAGCCCCTCCGAGTAAATGCCGACGGGCGTCCGACTCCTACGGAGCCGGCTCGCGACCATCCAGGCAATCCGGCTGGCGAAGCCGGATCCTCTAGGCGCCACGGCAATGACAACCGGTTCCACGGGGACCGCCAAGCCGGGCAACAGAAGCCCCGCTACCATGCGCGGCAGGTCAATGCTGTGGAGGGTGCGCCCGACGCACCGGCTAACGATGCAAGGAGGCAGAAGCCACGGCTCACCTTCGACCAGATGTTTGACGGCCCGTGCAAGTGGCACAGCGGTCCCTTCAAACCGGCCACGCACACCACCCGGAATTGCAGCTGGACCCGCCAACTAAAGGACCAAGGCAACCAGCCTTGTATCCCCCCTCCCCCTCCGAGCGGACCCCCACCATCGGCTAGGGTAGCCGGTAATGAGGGTAACAGCGGCAACAGCGGCAACAACAACGGCTACCCACAGCCGCACGCCGCCTACCACATCTTCGAGATGGAGCAGGACGACAAGCACCGCCGCAGGCGACGCTCCAAGGAGGTCAATGTCATCGTCTCTCCGGTCCCCCAGTACCTAAACTGGTCGGAAACCCCCATCACCTGGAGCCGTGCAGATCAGCCGGAGCAGCTGCCGACTACCGGGGGCTACGCCATGGTGCTCGACCCCCTCATCGTCTCCAACGCGCGTGATCACCGTCGCCGACTGCTTCAGGCGGCCAATGGAGTGCGCCTCAGCCGGTTCCAAGCTGGCAGAGGCCCTCATCATAGCCGAGGAGAAGCGTGTGATCATGTGCAACGTGGCCATGGCCCAGCAGGACATGCCGGCTAGCAGCAAACCGGCTGGAGAAGGAAAATTCCAGCCGGCAAAGGAGACAAAGAGGATTCTACTCGACCCCTCTGACCCGACTAAGTTCGTCACCGTTGGTGCCGGCTTGGACAACAAATAGGAAGGCGCGCTTGTCGACTTCCTCCGTGAGAATCGGGACATCTTCACATGGTCCCCCAAGGACATGCCGCGTGTGCCGAGGGAGTTCGCCGAGCACTCACTTCATGTGCGTCCGGATGCCAAGCCGGTCAAGCAACCTCTGCACCAGTTCACAAAGGAGAAGAGGAAGATAATCGGTGACGAGATCACCCGGCTCCTTGCAGCCGGGTTCATCATGGAAGTGTACCACCCGGACTGGTTGGCAAACCCAGTCCTGGTGCTGAAGAAGAACAAGACCTGGCACATGTGTATCGACTACACCAGCCTGAACAAGGCGTGCCCGAAAGACCCCTTCGCCTTGCCCCGTATCGATCAAGTCATCGATTCCACGGCCGGCTGTGATTTGTTGTCTTTTCTAGATTGCTATTCTAGGTATAATCAGATCCGGCTAAACCTGGCTGATCAGATTAAGACATCGTTTATCACCCCCTACGCAACTTTCTGCTACATAACCATGCCTTTCGGTCTAAAGAATGCAGGCGCTACCTACCAGCGCTGCATGCAGAAGTGCTTGCACTCGCAGATAGGCCGAAACGTGCATGCTTATGTGGACGATGTGGTCATCAAGACCAAGGAGAAGCGCACCCTCCTCGAGGATCTGGGAGAAACATTTGGCAACCTCCGCCAGTACCAGATAAAGCTGAACCCGGAGAAGTGTGTCTTCGGAGTACCATCTGGTCAGCTACCCGGTTTCCTCATATCACAACGAGGTATCAAGGCGAATCCGGAGAAGATCGCGGCCATCGAGAGGATGTAGCCGCCTAGGGGGTCCAGAAGTTCACCGGCTGTCTGGCCTCCCTCAGTCATTTCGTCAGCCGACTGGGGGAGAAGGCACTCCCGTTGTACCAGCTGATGAAGAAGACAAACAAGTTCTCCTGGACTTCGCAAGCCGACACCACATTTCACGACCTCAAGCGCATGCTATCCACAGCGCCGGTTCTAGCCACGCCGGCTAGCAAGGCGCCGATGTTGCTCTATATAGCAGCCATCAGCCGGGTCGTTAGCGTCGTCCTGGTGGTGGAGCTCCCCGAGGAAGGCGAGGCTCAGCCGGTTCAGAGGCCTATCTACTACCTCAGCGAGGTTCTCTCCCTCTCCAAGCAGAACTACCCCCACTACCAGAAGATGTGCTATGGCGTGTACCTAGCATGCAAGAAGCTCAAGCACTACTTCTAGGAGCATCCGATTAAGATCGTGTGCACTGCACCCCTTTCAGGAATCATCGGCAACAAAGACGCCACCGGCCGAGTTGCCAAATGGGCCATCGAGCTAGCCGCCTACTCCATCCAGTACGAGCCCTGGCTCACGATCAAGTCACAAGCATTGGCGGACTTCCTCGTCGACTGGGCTGAGACCCAGTATCTCCCACCGGTTCCGGATTCAGACCACTGGAAGATGCACTTCGACGGGTCGAAGATGCTCGGGGGCTTGGGAGCCGCATGGTGCTCACCTCGCCCAGGGAGACCGGCTGGGGTACGTGCTGCAGATCCACTTCAAGGCCTCCAACAACGTAGCCGAATACGAGGCACTGGCGCACGGGCTCCGGCTAGCCAAGGAGATCGGTGTCAACCGGACCCTGTGCTTCGGTGATTCAGATCTAGTGGTGTAGCAAGTATCCGGAGAATGGGACGCCAGAGATGAAAACATGGCCCTCTACCGGTTCCACATCCAGAAGCTCAGCGCCTCCTTCGACGGGTGCGAATTTCACCACGTCCCTCGCGTCAACAACGAGGCAGCCGATTTTCTCTCCAAGATCAGATCCACCAGGCAGGCGATCCCATCGGGGGTCTCCTTGGAGCACCTACGCAAGCCGTCCATCAACCCGTCACCAGAATCGGACTCCATCATCTGGGCAGGGAGCGTTCCGGCTAGAGGAACGGCAGAAGCGGAGCCGGCGGAGCCACCGAAGAAGAAGATCCACACCAATTCCGGTAAGGCAATGCCCTCCGGCTCGCAAGACCCGGGGGCTGGCGATTCATCCAGCAGCTTGGGGGCTGCCGTCCCGAGTACGCTACCCGGACGACCCCCCGACATCCGTCAACCGGAGGACAGGAGCGTCCTCGCCATTTGAGAAGTACCATCCTGGGCACAGCCCTTCATGAGCTACATCGCCAACGGAGAACTTCCGGATGACGATGTGGAAGCCAGGAAAATCCGGCACCGCGCGCACACGTACACCATCATAAACGGCAAACTTTACAAGCGCAGCGTATCCGGCATTTTCCAGAGATGTGTCGACGTAGACGCGGGCTACCGGCTACTCAAGGACATCCACCAGGGCGAGTGCGGGCATCACGCTTCGTCAAGGGTGATAGTCGCCAAGGCATTCCACCATTATTTCTATTGGCCCACCGCCCTCCAGGATGCTGAGCAACTAGTCCGCGCATGCAATGGATGCCAGCGCTTTGGGCAGCTCAGGCACATGCCAACTTCGGTACTCAAGACCATACCGATCACCTGGCCCTTCGCGGTTTGGGGCCTCGACATGGTCGGTCCCTTCAAGCGGGCGTGCGCGGGTATGACCCATCTGCTGGTAGCGGTGGACAAGTTCACGAAGTGGATCGAGGCTAAGCCCATTCGAAAGCTGGACGGGGTGACAGTCGTCACCTTCTTCACCGACATCATCAACCGATTTGGATACCCCAACAGCATCATCACTGACAACGGCACGAACTTTGCCAAGGGGGCCTTCGCCCGGTTCTACAGCAACAAGGGCATCTGGATGGACCTCGCTTCCGTCGCGCACCCGCAGTCCAACGGGCAAGTGGAAAGGGCAAATGGCTTGGTGCTAGCCGGTATCAAGCCACGTCTCATGGAGCCATTGGAGCGGTCCCCTGGATGCTGGATCGAGGTGCTTCCGGCTGTGTTGTGGAGCCTCCGCACCACGCCGAATAGATCAACTGGCTACACACCGTTCTTCCTGGTCTACGGATCGGAAGCCGTCCTCTCCGCGGACATCGAATTCGACTCACCGTGCAAGCTCCTATATGACGAAAAGGCCAACCAGGAGGCACGGGAGGACGGAGTGGACCTCCTGGAGGAGGGCCGTGAGCTGGCTCTGTCCAGGTCAACCCTGTACCAGCAGCGAGTATGTTGCTACCATTCAAGCCGGATCCGCCCAGTCGCGTTTCGCGAGGGCGACCTGGTTCTCCGGCTGGTGCAAGACACGAAGGGCATGCACAAGTTATCTCCACCCTGGGAGGGCCCCTTCATCATCAGCCGGGCGCTGCCCAACGACTCCTACTACCTCATTGACACACATCAGCCGCGCAAGAACAAGATGGACAAATCAGACGAGGAAACCGAGCATCCCTGGAACGTGGCCCTGCTGCGACCGTTTTACACCTAGTCGCTAGGCAGTGTATGTATCCCGAACACCCCATGAATGAAAATGCGGACCCCTACGAGAATCTCGGGGGCTCCTTGCTAGGAATGTGTTTTCGCATCTGCTTTTCTGGTTCTGATTTTTCGGCTCTGGCAACCCCTACCCGGGGGCTTGCCGGCTGGACCGGCCTGCTAAGTCAACAAACCGTCCGAGTAGTGTGCGATGATGTCAGAGGCCTACTCTTCGTCTCAGCTATAGACCGCAACCCGGCTGTCCGGCTAGCAAGAGCAAAAGCCCGAGGCATCCCACATGAAAAACAGGGAGGAGACGCGATAGACCGGGCATTCCAATCTTGCAACTAGCTCGAACCAATCCGGCTACTAAGCCGTTAGTACCGTGCGCAATGTACTGTCATCTCCCTTCAATCCCGGCTGCAGACCGCAACCCGGCTGCCCGGCAAGGATGCAACGAAAACAGCAGAGCACACGGGAAAGCGACCAAGTGTCTGGAGAGGCACATGCTAGTTTTCGAAAAAACAAGCAGTTTTTCGGCTACAATTTGATAGACTAACCTATTAACCTGTGAGGATGTATGTGTATGTATATGTATATTCTTGCCCGACTACTTCAAGTCGGAATTCAGGAAAAGGGAAGAAGATTCAAAGTCCTTGCCTTCATCAAGCGCTCCGAATCTCGGGGGCTACACCCACTGGGTGCGCTCGCGCGCCCCTAGTGGAATCTTGTAGTTCCTGACCGGCTAAGGGCGTTTAGCCGGCCGTTCAGAGCCCATGTGAGGGCAAGGGCAGGAGCAAGAGAAGACAAGGAAGATTCGAAGCACTGCCACGCCAGCTACTCAATCTTGGCTACACCAGTGGCTGCGCCCCACTGGAATGTTAGTTCCCCCGGCTGAGGGCATTCAGCCGGCGAAAGAAGCCGACTAGGATGGGTCTAGTCGGACAAAGTTAGAAGACTTGCGAAAAATAAGGAAGATTCGAAGCACCTGGCTACGCCAGCTACTCCGAATCTCAGGGGCTACACTCAGCAGTGCTTAGCGCACCCATCGAGGTGTAGTTCCTCCGGCTAAAGGTGTGTAGCCAGACGAAGTTAGCCGGACAAAGTTAGCCGGCGAAATATTGAAAGAAAATTCAAGACGCACAAGTTAAAGGAAACTCAAGAGTTCAATATTAACAAACAAAAAGGAGGCGAAGCTCCCATAAGTTACCCGACATCAGAGATAGCCGGTACAAATAGACGAGTTTCATGCATAACAAAAGCAAGACAAATACACCCGGCATCCCGGGGCAGTAGCTAAGCGGCAGGACCCTTGCCGTGAGGAGCACCTTGACCGGCAGAGGCTTCAGGCGGAGGAGGAGGTGCGGAGCTCGATCCGGTTCCTGCGCCTGCAGGTGGTGGTACCGGGCCTTCCACATTAGGAGTACCAACGGATTCCGAGTCGGTGAGCACCTCGTCGGGGTCCACGTAGTCGGCGATCTTGATGGCAGATCCGCGGAGCTCCGGATGGGCTTGGCGGATGGCGGCAAGGTCGGCGCCAGCACGGAAGCCTCCGTCGATCTTCTCGACACGAGCGTGCTTGTACCAGGAGAGCATGAGGGCCAGAGCCATCTCCGCTCCGGCTCGCGCCGCCAAGTCTCGCAGCCGATCCACCACAGCCGGCACATCTCCCACCTTTGCCGCCAGATGAGCTATCATTTCCGAAATCGGAACCTCCGGCCACACGAAGGAGAAGACGTCCCGCGCCGCTTGGCGAAGCTTGGCAGCCTCTTCGCCAAGCAAGACGACGAGCTCCTGAGCCGTCGGCTGCGCTCCCGGCCAATTCTCCTGCAGCCGGTTATAGGCCAGTAGGTCTATGCCGGGATAAAAAGCTGTTAGAAAAAAGAGTCAGATCAGGCTACCGGATCCGGAAAGAAAAGAAGGAGGAAAAAGGGAACTTACCCTTAGCCGTGTGGCCGACCTGCATCAGCTCCTCCACCAGAGCCTTCTCCTTTGTCGCCAGCCATTTAATCTCCTTCTCTTGGTCCTTGTTCTGGGCCTCGAGAAGGTTGAAGGCTTCGGTCCGGTTGGCGAGCGAGGCGTTGTGCTCCTTGATGGTGGCTTCCAGACCGTCCACCTTCGCGTGCCAATCCTGATTCTGCAACCGCAGAGTGGAGTTGGACTTGCTCAGCCGGTCGTTCACTTTCTTCAAGCGATCGATTTCGCGCTGAGCGCACACGAGGATGGCTGCAACAAAACCGGCTATCAGTAAAAAAAAGTTGGATGAAGCTAACTTACTCTAGGGAGTCCCATTGGCAGCGGCAAGCTTCTGCTCCAGGGACCGGTTCCCACCGGTTGTGGCCTCCAGCAGCCAGATCTCCTTCACCGCCAGCTCGAGCGTGGCGGCTAGGTCCGTCAGCGAGGCGGAGGACGAAGCATCGTCGTCCACAGCATTGACGGCCAAGGACTCCTTCGTTGCGGCCACCGCCGTCTGCCACTCCTCCCCTGGATCCTCGTCGGAGTTGTCGTCGCCGACAACCACGAGCTCCTTGCCGGCAGTGCCCCCCGCGCGACCACGGAAGATCCATCTGGCTACGAGGACTTCGCCTCCGGCTGAGGACCCCCCGATCCGGCTGGGGCAGCCGGTTCAGCTCGAGGGGAAGACGGAGGCAGCACTTCGGAAGAAGGGGGGACGCTAGCTGATGCAGTTGGAGCATGGGGCAATGACCCGGATGGAGCTCGAGCCGGGCTAGCGGCTCCAAAAGAAACCAACATGCTAAGAAGAAGGAGGAGAAGGCAAAGACAAATAAACCAAAGTTAGGAAGGAAGAAAAAAGAAGCACGCGGAAAACACCAAAAGAAAAGGGGGAGAAGGGACGTATCCCGGCACAACTGGGGGCGGCCCCTTCTTCCGGCCAAGGCGGCTCGACGACAGGGTGCTGGACCGGCTCCTCTTGGGAGCCGGCTCCTCCGTCGCAGGTCGGCGGGAGCTGGAACAGCTGGAGCCGCTCCCGCCTGCCTCACCGTTCGTCGCGGAGCGCGTCACCGGATCGATGGTCGGTGCGGCCTCCTCCTCCTCACGAACCTCCGCGTGGGGGTCGGAAGCCGGCTCGTCATTCCGGCTGGGAAAGGCATCGCCATCCCCGTCTGACTCCTCGCCGGACCGCCGAGCGCGTGGCTCGGGAAATTCAGGCGTGAACTCCTCAAGGGGAGCCTCACCCTCCTCGTGAAGGATGCAAGCAAAGATCTGCCGAATACAAGAAGTCAGCCGGACAGAACAAGAAAAACGCAGGAAGAACAAATTAAGTTTCCGGCTATAAGAACTTACCCGGGGCACGCGGTTCTCTCGGCTGTAGGGAGCCAGACTGAACTTCCAGTTCTCCGGCAGCCGCTCCTTGGTGATCGTCCACACCCACTCCTTCAAGTTGTCGTCGCAGGGATCATGGCGCGACAGCCGGGTCGGGTCCAGCCGGCCGGAGTAGTAGCACATCTTGTGCGCCCGCTGCTGCATCCGCATCATCAGCCGGGACATCCAGCTGAGGGTGATGTCCAGGCCGGTTAGCCGGCAGGTGACGAGGGAACGCATGCGCTGCAGCATCGCGTCCGTCTCCGCCTTGTCACCATGGATCTTCAGCTCCCAGTTCTGCCGGCTGGACTCGACATCCTGGAAAGCCGTAAGATTGATCCGGTCGATGTTGGTGACGTTCTTGACGTAGAAGTACGACTGCTTCCACAGCCGTACCGTGTCCTGAAGCAAGAACTTGGGGTAGCCAGATTAGGAGCGGGAGTAGATGGAGGAGCCGCAGCAGACGACTAGCGGCCCCTTCATGTACTACACCTGTGGCCGGACTCAGAAGAGCTGACAGAAGAGCCCGAGATCTGGCTGGATCACGAGGTAGCTCTCGCAGAACGCCATGAAATGCGCAAACGTCCCGATTGCGTTGGCGCCGAGGTGGTGGAGGCGGAGGTCTAAGAAGGCAAGGAAGGTCAAGAAGAACGGGTGCACCGGCACGGCAAACCCGCGTGCCAGATGGGAGAGGAAGATGACGCGCTCCCCCTCCGCCGGGTGCGGCGACACCTCCCCCGCCGGCGCCAACCGCACCGCCACCTCCTCCGACGGCGGGAGAATGCGGGTGGCGCGGTACTTCGTGATGTGGTCCTCCGTGACGGAGGAGCCGCACCAAGCCCCGCAGTCGGCGGCCATCTCCGGCTGACAGTGGGGAGCGGCGGCAGAAGAGTGACGGTGGCCCGTAGCGATGACGACGACGAGCGGGCGGCGCAGTGGGCTACAGCGCAGAAGGCAAGGGCGCAGAAGCAGGAGCACACGAGGGAAGAGGAAACTGCAGCGAGGGAGCGAAGGAAAGGAACTGCCTCCCCCGCGGCGTCCCTTTAAAGGGCCGGAAGAGCAACCGTCAATGGGGCCACGTGGCGCGCATCCAGACGACCCTCACCCCAACCGCCGCCCAGATCCCGTGTGCCGAAGCAGGATGCGCAGAAGATCCCGGAGCAGGAACCGAAGCGCCGGACAGTGGCTTCTCGAGGCGATGTGCGACGGGACGTTACGCTGCCCGCCGTAGTGCAATGATGGCGCGTGCACGCGTGTCCGGTGTCAGCACTGACGTCACGAGTAGCGCAACCGCCAAGCGCAGCCGGACACAAATTCAAAAGCAGGAGGGAGCGCACGCACATTTCGCCTAAGGGTGGAATCCACACGCGCTCGGGGGCTAGTGTCAGGGGGATGATCCCCAGGTACCCCAACCGGACAAGAAACCAAGCAGTCGGATCACGTCCGGCTGACCAGATGCAGCCGGACAAGGCAAGATAGGACGGCTATCACATGGTAGCCGGATCAGCAAGAAGTAGTCGGCTGTGGCGACGTAGCCGGACCCAATCAGTGAGAGAAGACGACGTGCGTATCAGTGCATGATACACCCTGTATGATGACAAGACTGACAACCACCCGGCCATACCGAAGACTTTGCAGGGATGACGCAGGAACAGTGGCCCGATGCTGACGACAGGCTCGCACGGCGCCCACTGTGCCTACGACAGCCATACCGCTCATACTCCAATGAGACATACCATACTGGACACTGTAGATGACCAGCCGGCTGGGACCCACATGTGGGGCCCGCCAGTCGGATTGGCCAGTGAGACCGTTGCCTCTCTGCCTATATAAGGAGAGGCAAGGCCTCAGTAGAAAGGGTTGGTCTCATTGCATTTAAGGCAATAGATAGAGAACACAGCTCGAGGAGCACTTGTAGTTCGTGTATCCCTGATAGTCAGACTCGGCAGGAGTAGGGGCTTTACCTCATCACGAGGGCCCCGAACCTGGGTACTTCTTGTGTCCAGCTACGCTTGCTTGTATCCAATCCCGCCTGTGGACGCCGTCGATAGCTTCCCTACTAGTCCCCACACCTCTATCTAACCTTCTTAGGTACTGTCGTTCCCAATACAATGACATCGCTCGGCTTCGGGAACGGTAGATAGCCCTCTTTCGTCATCCACGTCCTTGTGTCACCCTGCTTATGGAGGCGTTCTTCGATCTCCCTCTTACTCAACCCTCTGGCTTGTTATAGGGCACCCCTTGTGTTGACATCTTCAATGATGATTTGTGACAACTTCATGTGAATGCGATGGAAGTCTTCTCTAAGATCATCATCATCGATTCGTGCCAAAGTTTCGGCCCATCCTTGGAGACTAGATGGCAGCGTTAGGTTCTGGCAATCCCAAACATAGCCTTTAAGGTGATGGAGGACGTAGAAGGCCTCCTTGGCACCAGTAGTCGACTGCTTGACACAGGGGAACTCGAGCACGTGCTTGAACACGTGTTTGCCATCCTTGATACATTCCCCCTTATCTACGAAGGTGCATCCCTTCTTGGTGTAGCCCTCGAGAGCCTCATTGAGAACACCCCTTATTCTGATGTAGTCTTTCTTCTTCGTCAAACTCCCTGAGTTGAAATACGTGTCTAATGAATACCTCGGGGCAAGGACGATGAGTCTGCAGTATTTGTCTCTGCGCAACACAATTGGAACGGAATGTTGAAAAAGAGCAAAGGAAGAAATCTATAAGAAATGCATAAGTTAGGTGGCGATGAACGAGTGT
Organism: Avena insularis; assembly: GCA_023614405.1. Taxonomy (NCBI): domain Eukaryota; kingdom Viridiplantae; phylum Streptophyta; class Magnoliopsida; order Poales; family Poaceae; genus Avena; species Avena insularis. The sequence goes on along the minus strand of CM042694.1, from coordinate 213,617,510 downwards.
GTGTACTTACTCGGGAAAGAAAGGCAAAACAAGTGTGCCCTTCCTCTTGTTGTCCACCATGAACTTCTCGAGGTACGCCATCGCCTTGGTCCGTGTCTCTGATCCTTCGACCAACTGGCTGTCCCGCATGTAGTAGGGATCCACTATCACGATATCCGGGGTACTCTCTCTCTTGATCTTGATCGCCAGATTGAGCGCGTATAGGCAGACCAAGTTATAGTCCAGCCGTTTTGTGAGAAACAGCTTGGATATGTCCTCGAACACTACGAAGAATATATCCGTGGGGGGTTCATCGACGAAGCCCACGTCCAATGGCACCTTGGCCGTGAAAACCGGGTAATTTGGATCTTCGTCTTTAAGAAGGAGGCCCTCTAGTGTCTTGACACCCTCGTGCAAAGTTAACATGGCTCCAACCGCAATGTGGATCATATCTGGAGTCAATATCGGATCACCAGCTACATGCACTCGGGGCAAGCCATATTGTGTGGATGGTACGACGACGGCATCCTGACCCCGGATCCTCTTCGGAAGAGGCTAGCTCGCACCCTTCTTATTATTATTACCTCTCTTCCTGTAGTGCTTCTTCTTCACAACAGTGTCAGCCACTGACATCTGCTCATCAACCGCCTTTCGGAGTGTGTTGGGGCTGAAGACCAATCCCGGTTTCTCATGTGGTGGATCGGCGGCAGGAGGCGTCTCTTGAGAAAGACCATGGAAGACCAGGCGCTGTGTGCATGTATTGGGCCGACCAGCTTGATGGTCGTCGCGAGCTGTGAAGGGTTCTTCATCCACAGAAGGCATATACAATCCTTTGGCGGCGCCGGTGTTGATGAAGTCGTCAACATTGACCAGTTCATCATCATCTTCATGGGTGCCATCATGTGGTGGTGGTAGCGGGGCCGACGGCGGTTGCGGCACAACGTCTTTGCCATGTGGAGGTGCACATGCTGCCAAGAGTTGCTGGTGACGGCTGGTGGTGGCAATGATGGCGGCTGCTGGCTTCCGAGGTGGTGGCCGAGAAATCGGTCGAGAGGTGGCGCCGGTGCTCCCCCCGTAAGACGAATCTGGGTCTTTGGCCATGTCAAGGGCCAGTTGTAGCATTCTCCAAGGGTCTTGTGTTCGTCGGCTCCCTGAGGTTGAAAGGGGGGGGTTCATGTCATCGCACCCTGGCAACACCCGAGCAAACCTGACCCTCATCACATCATCATCCATTGGATTGTTGTGCATCATGCGGCTCGCCGGTTGTATGAGAGTGCCCTTGGCAACATCCTTCAACTCACCGCCGACATCTTTAAGAAGGAGTATGTAAGAAGTGTTATGAGGCAAAACATGTTGTTGGGCGTCATGAGCTGGCAGTAGTCACGCATCAAAGGCATAAAGGAGATGACGTGCACTAACTAATTAGTTACCTTGGTGATGGCGTGGATCTCGGCTAATGTAGAGACATGGCCGATGTCGGCGGCCGGCCTATCATCATCTACAATCTCTCGCTCGGGTGCCTCACGAAGCACCATCGCCGTCGGCTGCGCCTTATTGGTATCTTTGGCGGGAGGGGGCGTCAGTGTGACCAAAACAAGTGGCTGCGTCCCGACGTTGACGGCTGGCGGGGTCACCAGGTCCGGCGACACGGTAACATTGATGCCCGAGTTGCTGCCGCTTAAGCTGGGCAGATGTATCGGCCCCTGTCGACCTCCCACATTCCAAGCAGTAAGCCCCTCGAAAAACTTAGGGGGGATCATCGAGCGGAGCTTCTCTTCCACTAACTTGTCCACCGTTTTCTCGTCCACCGCCTTCTCCTCCAGTGTCTGCACCTTCATCTTCAGCTCTTCAACATCGGCTTTATCCTTAGCCGCCAACTGGTTCTTCCTCTCCCTTCTTTTCTTGGCGTCCTCTTTGTAGTACTCCTTGAACTTCATGCTTGTACCGAAGCCGGACACATGGCCAGCTAAGGACGGCGGCAACCCCTTGTCCCTCTTCTTGTAAGCATTGGTCGCCCTGTTGAAAACCATGTCCCATGGCTCCGTCGATTCTTGGGATGACTTTGTGGCAGCAGCGTTCAGTTCATCCTCCTGCAGAGACAAGGAACGGTGAACCCATTTAGATTCTTGGCTTCATTATTTTAATTAGAACGCAATAGACTTGAGATCAGCGATAAATTCCTTACCAGCTTCTTCTCGAAGTCCTTCACCTTCGGATTGGCGGTGATGAACTCCCCTGTTTCCTTGTCCAGGTAGTAGCGGGCCCGAACAAATTGCCTAAGCTGCAAGTCCGTGATTTTAAGCCAAGGGTTGTCTTTACCAAGGCGTTCAAGCTCGGCGTCCTCCTTGTCCCAAATGGCCTGTTTCCCCTGTAACCGCCGCTACCAAGGTGGTGGTTACCTATGTTCTATTCCCACATACTCCTTCCCCATTTAGTCCATTTTATAGCGTCAGTGGTAGCTATATACGTCTTGAATATCTTAAACTCCTCTTCGTCGAGCATCGGATTTTTCTTACTAATAACCTCCCAGCTTTCACCTTTGTCAATGCTAGTCTTCACCCGGGTGTTCCAGCTACTCAAGGTGTTGCTCATCTTCGTGAGGGCTAGTTTGTTCACCGGGTTCTTTCTCTCGAGGTTTCTAAACCGCTCTGGGAATCTGTATCGCTTGTGAAGCTTCTTAAGGAGGTTATCGACCAAAGCTGCATTGTCAGCATGTCTGATGTACTTCGTGTTGATCGACATGCTTTCCCGGATGATGCACCCGAGTTGCAGGCTGTACCCTTTAGCAATTGCCTCTGGCGCAATGGGTAGGCCACTTTCTGTGACCTCAGTGAACTCATTGCAGACGATGGCGAGCACTGGCACCTTTCACTCCTTCTGTTCCTTCTTCTTCTTCTTCTTCTTCTTCTTCTTCTTCTGAGAAGCGGCCGGGTTGCCGCTACCGCCCTCCGTGCACTCCCCGCCATCGGTGCGGGCGCCGCCATCGGTGGTGTCATCCTCTTCCCCACCGCCTTCACTAGTTCCATCATAGTCGTCTTCGTCCCCCTCGTAATCAGGATCTCCTCCCTCATTGGCCCTAGCAGCTCTAGCGACGGTCGGCTCCTCCTCCGGTGGTGGTGTCATCCTCATCGCCTCCTCCTCCTCCTCCTGTTGGGACCCCCGCCAGAATGACTGGTTGGCCTGTCTAGCTTGTTCTTCGACGCTGATCATGTGCTTAGAAGGGCTCGCCTCGTTGTTGCCCGACATGTTTGCACTACTCTATTAAAAAGAGGCAAAAGGTTAGCACAAATCTCGGCCGAAAAATTCGGCATGACCTTTGCTAATTTTTTGACCTAGGAGTGCCCATTTCTCAACCGAAACGGAAGTGAATCGACACTTCGGGAGAAATGGGCAACTCGAATGAAATCCATGCAAGACAAAACACCACACCCCCATATTGACAGCCCCATCCCGATATAACAGCAACACCATATAGCATATAACAACACCATGTAACAGGAGCACCATATGACAACACCATATAGCATACAACAACAGCACCATGCATGTAACAACAGCACCATATAGCACCATATAACAGCAGCACCATATAACAACATTTTTGGGCAACTCCTAGTTCTCACAGACCATAAGCAATGAATAAATGGTGGCTAACTGCGCCAAGCAAAACATTCCCAGGGAAATACACAAGTTCAATGTACTTTAATTCGATAGAATGACAGACAGATCTAGTAAAAAACTAATTACCCATAGTGTAGGTTAGTTCTATGATGTCTTTGCCATTAGTCCAACCATAGTGGACCAAAATGGCTACAAGGAGGACAAAAAGGCACAATACGCAACGACAAAACAACACGATGATGGTAGATTGAGCATGCAAGGTTCATTTAATTCAAGGTTGAAGCACATATGGTTATTTGAATGATCTATCGAACAAATACAGTAAAGTAGGCGAGAACTAAAGGCAACAGGCATGAGTTGCTTTCATAATCTGGCAAGTCTTTCTGTTCCTTGAATAATATCTTTTGTCTAAGTCTCTCTGCTGAGGAGAAATTCAGTTGCCTGATTCAAACTTGTATTGGTTGTGTGTTGCCCTTCACAGGTTTTCAATGAGCTTAAAACAACACTGGCAAGTATTGGTTGTGTGTTGCCAGATTTTTGCAAGGGTACTGCAGATTACTATTCTAAGAAGGCACAAACCTGGATGTTGGAGGACTCTTGTCCTGAATACATGTTCAAGGTTTCCACGTGACTTATTATTCTATAATATATATACACAAGTGTAAGGATAGCATCTGATTGGTTCTTTGTTGCATAGGCCGAGGAATGCTTACAAAAGGAGAAAGAGCGAGTTACGCATTACTTGCATTCTTTGACTGAATCAAAGTTGCTAGAGGTTTCTATCAGTTATTTTCTTATTCTATTATTGTTTACTATATGTTGGTTAGTCATTACCAAAAAAAATTGCAACTGACATTTATCCTTTTAACCCAATTGGTTACAGGATACTATGTTAGAGCTCATAAGTAGGCGTGCTGAACAAATTATGAAAAAGGAGAATTATGGATGCAGAGTGCTGCTTTTAGATGGAAAGGTTTGATCAGAAAGTAATATATGCCTTCTATTCTTCAAACGTGTAATATTTACTCAAATTTGCTGCCCATCTTATTTTTCTATAGACTGAGGATCTGTCAAGGATCTATAGGCTCTTTTCTAAGGTGGAGGATGGGCTGTCTCAAGTATCACAAATATTTAAGGAGGTATTGAATCAATACCTCATGATATGCTTAAATGCCCCGTTAAAATAGTGGTATCTAATTAAGATGCTTCCTTCTATGTAGCATGTTAATCAAGAGGGCATGTCCTTGTTAAAACATGTAACTGATGCTGCCAACAGTAGAAATGTGAATCAATACATATCTTTTGAACTATCAATTAAATACATATGCCACACTATCAATTAAACATCTTAACCTCAGTGGCTTATACAAATACATGAACTAACAGGAGAAGGATTTCACAGAATAGATTCCCACATCAAAAATTTCGAGCAAGCCAGAGGCATATGATCTCATTTGCACCAACAATCCAATAAATCAGTGTGCAAACAGGAAATAAGATAACACCATAGATACATATGATTGAATCTTTTATTTTCCATTAGCAGAGATTCTATTATGAGACTCTAGTGCTTATATCACAAACTCAAGAAACTAAAGAATCAGGTAGAATCAGCAAGGACTAGGGTCGCAGACAAGAAAATAAGCAACTAGCTAGGGTTCAGAGGGGGGGTGGGGGACGAACCATGCTCACTTGTAGGAGCAACTAGCTAGGGTTCAAAGCAGGCAGACAACAGGCTGCTTCTTGTGCAGTGACAACAAACAAGAGGGGAGGGATGAACCGTACGTGTGCGCTGCTGCTGCGGTGGTCGACGATGACGAGGTGCTGCGGTGGTCCGGCGTGGCGGTGGCGGGGCTTCGGCGAGGTGTCCCCTTCTCCTCCTCCTCCTATTGCGGATGGGCTCCGGCGGCTCCTCCTCCATGCTGCAGGGCTCTCCTCCACGTACGGGTTCGTCGGGCGGCGCTAGGGCTCCGGCGTGGCGGTGGCTGCAGGGCTCCGGCGATGGGGACGGGCTCCGACGGGGGCGGGCGAGAGCTAGGGTTACGTTTGTCGGGCGCGATTGGGGAAAAGGGGAAGGGGTGAGCCGTTTTGGCTAAGTTCCAAGGTTCTGTGGCGCATTCCTCTAAAATGCGCCACAGAAGCCGCCACAGAACCTTGGCACTTAGCGAAATAAACGGCGCGAGGCTGTACTTGGAAAGCAAACACACACTAGCCTAGCGGTTATGATGCATATCCAGAGACCTATGGCAGCCAGGTTCGAATCCTGGTTGGGTTAAATTTTTTTCTTTATTTAAAAATGATATGTTACAAATATATTTAAACCAAGCACATACACATGCATATTTATTCAAAAAAGCCTCCCAAATCATATATATATATGTGTGTGTGTGTGCTTGTCACACATAAATGTGAATTTGTCGAATATCACATTATATGTTTTAGTCTCTAACTAATACCCACACTAATATCACATTATACCCACACGAATTAATACACCAAAAATTCACATAATTGCTAGTGTCTCTTCACAATCTTCTTGCCCTTTTTCGTCGCGGTTGAATACTTTAGCCCGTGCACTTTGATATTTCTTCTTGTGTATGGACAATCTTTAGTAGGTAGTGTGGTCTTCCTTCTTACTTTAGTAGTAGTAGGCATGTCGAAGTACTTGTCGAATTCCTCTTCGATCTTTGGGTCGCTGTTTTTGTCGAAGTTTTGCTCGTTGGCGGCTCCTTCCATTCTGATGATGCTCCTCTTGCCCCTCCTAACTACAACACGGTTGGGATTTGACGGTTCGATAATAAAAAAGCATTGATCAACTTGGCTAGCGAGTACCCAAGGCTCATTTTTTGCGGAGGCATTCTTCGTTGATTTGGCATCTGGTATAACCATTGTGGTGAAATACCGGCCTTCTTTTTCCACGTTCTTGGCCCATCTAACACGAAACATTGGTATGATCTCTCCATAGTAGTCGAGCTCCCATATATCCTCGATCCTTCCATAGAATCTTTCCATCACAGTAGTCTCGTCATCAGCAAAGGATAACATAGTTACTCCTGAGTTTTGATATTCGCTAATCCTGTCCTTTTCCTCGGTGTAGAATCTGTAACCGTTTATGCCATATGACTGATAGGTCCTTAGGTTGTGCCCTAGGCCCTACGACAAGGAGAATATGAGTTTTTGATCTTCCGTAGAAGGCATCTGTGGGGGATTGTCCAGTTGCCTTTTCTTGAACCAAACCGTGAAGCTAGAGTTGTGCTCTCTGGTTACGTCTCCCTTCTTCCTCGGCTAGCCCTAGTCGACGTACTCCTGCTTGATTAAGCTTCTGTGCTCTTCGACCCAAGGGCCGACCACTTCAATGTGTTGTAGCACGGCTCGGTGTGCCCTTTCAAAATTAGTGCATCGACCATCAATGCCGACATGTAGTGAGCAGTAGCCCTCGCGATGACCATATCCACCGAGCCTGCCGAGGTGCTTCTTTGTGGGTATTCCAACATCCTCGTTCTCAGTGGTTTATAATTCTGGCAGAAGGAGATGCACTCGTAGATCACAAAGCCCTTTCCTATGCTTCCATCTGGACGAGACCTGTTGCGGATGAATCCTTTGATGACACCGTTTAGCCCTTCAAACAACATCATATTGTGCAGGAATGTCGACCCGAGCTGGATGATGTCATCCACGACATGTACAAGCAGATGCACCATTATGTCGAAGAATGCGGGTGGGAAGTAAATCTCAAGCTCGCATAGTATCATCACGATCTCTTCCTATAGCCTATCGAGCTGCTTCACACCGATCGACTTCCTACATATGACGTCGAAAAAGTTACAGAGGCCAAACAACGTCTCACAGACATGCTCATCCATTATCCCATGGATCACAATGGGTAGTATCTACGTCATTACCACATGACAGTCATGAGACTTCATACCGCTGAACCTCTTCTTCGCCATGTCCAGATATCTGCTTGTCTTTCTCGAGTAACCGTGAGGAACTTTCACTCCTAAGAGGCACCTGAAAAACTGCTCGAGCTCCTCCAGACTCAGAGTGAAGCAGGCAGCGCGAAGCACCACCTCATTCTTCTTAACTCTTTTGCGGCGACCTTGAGTCCCTTCCGTCTGATCATCATCATCATCATCATCACTATCAGGGTACTAAAGATCTTTCTTGATGCCAAGCAATTTAAGGTCCTTTCTTGCTTTCGGCCCATCCTTGGTCCTCTCCGGCATGTTCAGTAGAGTGCCAAGCAGACTCTCAATAATGTTCTTCGTGATGTGCATTACATCGAGGCTATGGGGAGTGTGAAGGACCTTCCAATATGGCAGGTCCCAGAAAACAGACCTTGCTTTCCATACACCCAACAGCGGCTTTGTCCTCGGTCGTTTTTTCTAGGCGCAGGGCAATCTACCCAATTATTCAAAAGCTCCTCGATTTCTTTGCCGCTCCTCGGATGCGGGGCTCTTTCAAGCTCGTCCTTACCATTGAACAGGTCACCACGTTTTCTCCACGGGTGATCCATGCGGAGCCACTTTCGAGTACCTTGGAACACGGTTTTCAAAGACCCAGGATCCCTTGGTAGCTGGAGATGCGGTGTCTCATCCATGCACTTGACGCATGCATTGTGTCTGTGGTTCACCTGGGCCGATACATATGCATAACCAGGATAGTCCTGCATGGTCATGAGCAACACGGCTCTCAAATGGAAATATTCTTTAGTGTAGGCATCCCACATACGGGCCGGCGTCTCCCACAAGCTGGCTAACTCCTCTCTCAATAGCCCGAGATATAGATGGATATCGATACCCGGTTGTTTCGGCCCCTGAATAAGAATGCTCATGTGTACATACCATTGCTTCGTGCATAGCCACGGGGGGAGGTTGTACGTCCATACAAACACGGGCCAGGTGCTATGCGTGCTACTCTGGTTTCCAAAAGGATTGACTCCATCGGTGCTCATACCCAGCCTGACGTTCCTTGCATCGCCCCCGAACTCTTCGAACTCGATGTCTAATGCATTCCACTAGCTAGCATCTAAAGGGTGTGTCAGGATATTGCCCTTCTCTGGATCATCTTCGGGTTTCTCTCTTTCCGTGTGCCATTGCATGAGCTGTGCTTCCTTAGGATCTACGAAATATCACTGCAGACAGGGGGGTGATAGGAAAGTACCATACCACTTTTCGAGGAACTTTCTTGTTCCCTCTCTTGTACCATCCTTGGCCACACACCGGACATGTGGTTATATCCGCGTACTCGTTCTGATAAAGTGCAGAATCATTGATGAATGCATGGTATTTAATGTATGGTAGGTCGAGAGGGCACACGATTTTCTTGGCCTCCTCGATACTTGTTGGCAATGTGTTTCCCTTAGGAAGTCGATCGTGCCAGTATTCCATGTTCGTGTCGAAGCTCACATCGGTCCATTTGTGTTTGGCCTTCATCTCCAGAGCCTTGAGCGTTACACTCAAACGTGTATCCTCGGGGCGACACCCAGGATACAATGGAGTCATCCCGTCTACCTCCATTTGGGCCAGCTTGGCTTTCTCTCTGGCTGCAGCATTGTCGTTGCTCGTCTCCTTAAGGGGCAGTTCTTGAACATGAGGGTCCTACAAGACTGAAGTTAGCAGCGTCTGTGTGTTCGCGTCTTCTCCTTCTTCATGATGATCATGCCCGTTGCCATCTCCTTCTCCATGTTGATCATGCCCGCCGGCATCTCCTTCGTCATGATGATCATGCCCACTGGCATCTCCTTCGTCATGATGATCATGCCCGATAGACTCTTTGTCTTCTTGCCCGCCCACGTCTTCGTGACCACCATGTCCTGCCGGCGCCTCATTGAGGTCGCGCATCAAACCGCGCCTGAGCAGGTGACCCTCCAATTGTCCAGATTCAGGGTCGATCTAGCGCTGCAGTTTCCATGTTCGACATGGACATCTTATCATGGTCTTGTTGTTCAGAATCATGTCCTCCTTCGCGTCTTCCTTGTACCTAGCAATTCGACCTTCGCTCATCATGAGGACCATGGTTGTCTGAGCGGTCAAGACAGAGAGTATAGGTGAGAACCACACCATATGAACACACACATGCATGAATGCTAGCCAGAAAAAATTCGGTCTGACCTTTCCTAAAATTAGGACATATGGGTAGTGCAAAAATTTGCCGAAATGGAAATGAATCAACATTTCGGCAAACATCCATGCAACCACACCGGCCGGGACAACAACAAGCAAGCAACAAAAAACTTCCTCCCATTGCAAACATTCATGCACCACACAAGCATCGTCTCGCCATGGATCGCACACACACACACCACCCGCGCGACAAGCTTCACCTACATGTTCATGGCCAAGCACTCACCTAGTAGACACAATAATAGCGAGACGAGACCGTGTGATGAGAGAGTGTGGAAAAATAGATCTACAAGTTGGTGGAGAGGAAATTAGTAAACAAATAGAGATGTGAGAGAGAAAAGTAAGGAACTTTTAGATCTACAAGTTGGAGGGAATCTTCCACTTACCAATCTATGGACTAAAGTAAGGTTTAGTTACAAGAAAATGGAGAAACTATGGGCAAAATGGGGTGCGAGGGAGGAGGAAGACGAGTTGGGAGGAGGTAGAAAGGAAGAGATGTGAAAAGGGTGGTGGTGGATAGATAAGGTGGGAGCTTTTGTCACCTTTTTAACATGGATCTGGATGCCCTCATATGTGGCGCATATGGAGGAAATGTGCCACAAATGCTCAATCTTCTGTGGCGCATAAGTCCATATGCATCACAGAAGTGGGTGAATTAGATTCCGTGTGGTGGGGCCCTCCTCCATGTTCTGTGGCGCATGTGAGGATATGCGGCACAGAAGTGAAACATATATGTGGCGCATATCCGCAAATGCGCCACATATCTTGGGTGAATTAGATTCCGTGGTGGGCCCTCCTCCATGTTCTGTGGCGCATATTTCGTTATGCGCCACAGAACTTGGATCAACCCACCCTGACTGGCGGGTCCCACAAATCTTCTGTGGCGCATATTGTACAGAATGCGCCACAGAACTTCCAGGTTTCTGTGGCGCATGTTTCCTAGTACGCCACTGATAAGTCTCTGTGGCGCATGGATGTCACTGGATGTGTGTTATTTACACAAACCACAACTAGAGTCATTGCACGTCTGTTCTTTTCACAAACCACAGCTAGAGTCATTGCATGTCTGTTCTTTCCACAAACCACATATGGATCCACCAGTGTCATTGGATGAGTGTTCTTTTCATGAACCACACCTAGTGTCATTGCAGGTGTGTTCTTCTCACAAACCACACATGAATCCACCAGTGTCATTGCATGTCTGCTCCTTTCATTAACCACACCCAGTGTCATTGCATGTGTGTTCTTCTCACAAACCACACATGCATCCACCAGTGTCATTGCATGTGTGCTCTTTTCACAAACCACATAAGGATACACCAGTTCCATTGGATGTGTGTTCTTTTCATGAACCACACCCAGTGTCATTGCATGTGTGTTCTGCTCACAAACCACACATGGATCTACCAGTGTCATTGCATGTGGGTTCTTTTCATGAACCACATCCAGAGTCATTGCATGTGTGTTCTTCTCACAAACCACACATGGATCCACCAGTGTCATTGCATGTCTGTTCTTTTCATGAACCACAGCCAAAGTCATTACATGTGTGTTCTTCTCACAAACCACACATGGATCCACCAGTGTCATTGCATGTCTGTTCTTTTCATGAACCACAGCTAGAGTCATTGCATGTCTGTTCTTCTCACAAACCACATAAGGATACACCAGGATCATTGGATGTGTGCTCTTTTCATGAACCACACCTAGTGTCATTGCATGTGTGTTCTTCTCACAAACCACACATGGATCTACCAGTGTCATTGCATGTTTGTTCTTTTCACAAACCACAACTAGAGTCATTGCATGTCCATTCTTTCCACAAACCACATATGGCTCCACCAGTGCCACTGGATGTTTGTTATTTTCACAAACCACAACTAGAGTGATTGCATGTCTGTTCTTTTCACAAACCACAGCTAAAGTCATTGCATGTCTGTTCTTTCCACAAACCACATATGGATCGACCAGTGTTATTGGAAGAGTGTTCTTTTCATGAACCACACCCAGTGTCCTTGCATGTGTGTTCGTCTCACAAACCACACATGGATCCACCAGTGTCATTGCATGTCTGCTCTTTTCATTAACCACACCTAGTGGCATTGCATGTGTGTTCTTCTCACAAACCACACATGGATCCACTAGTGTCATTGCATGTGTCCTCTTTTAACAAACCACATAAGGATACACCAGTGTCATTGGATGTGTGTTATTTTCATGAACCACACCCAGTGTCATTGCATGTCTGTTCTTCTCACAAACCACATATGGATCCACCAGTGTCATTGCATGTTTGTTCTTTTCATGAACAACAACCAGAGTCATTGCATGTGTGTTCTTCTCACAAACCACACATGGATCCACCAGTGTCACTACATGTCTGTTCTTTTCATGAACCACAACCAGAGTCATTGCATGTATGTTCTTCTCAAAAACCACATAAGGATACACCAGTGTCATTGGATGTGTGTTCTTTTTTTTGAACCACACCAAATGTCATTGCATGTGTGTTCTTCTCACAAACCACACATAGATCCACCAATGTCATTGCATGTCTGTTCTTTTCACAAACCACAGCTAGATTCATTGCATGTCTGTTCTTTCCACAAACCACATATGGATCCACCAGTGTCACTGGATGTGTGTTCTTATCACAAACCACAACTAGAGTCATTGCATGTCTGTTCTTTTCACAAACCATAGCTAGAGTCATTGCATGTCTGTTCTTTCCATAAACCACATATGGATCCACTAGTGTCATTGGATGATTGTTCTTTTCATGAGCCACACCCAGTGTCATTGCATGTGTGTTCTTCTCACAAACCACACATGGATCCACAGTGTCATTGCATGTCTATTCTTTTCATTAACCACACCCAGTGTCATTGCATGTGTGTTCTTCTCTCAAACCACACATGGATCCACCAGTGTCATTGCATGTGTGCTCTTTTCACAAACCACATAAGGATACACTAGTGTCATTGGATGTGTGTTCTTTTCATGAACCACACCCAGTGTCATTGCATGTGTGTTCCTCTCACAAACCACACATGGATCCACCAGTGTCATTGCATGTGTGTTCTTTTCATGAACCACATCCAGAGTCAGTGCATGTTTGTTCTTCTCACAGACCACATAAGGATACACCAGTGTCATTAGATGTGTGTTCTTTTCATGAACCACACCCAGCGTCATTGCACGTGTGTTCTTCTCACAAACCACACATGGATCCACTAGTGTCATTGCATGTCTGTTCTTTTCACAAACCAAAACTAGAGTCATTGCATGTCTGTTCTTTCCACAAACCACATATGGATCCACCAGTGTCACTGGATGTGTGTTCTTTTCACAAACCACACCTAGAGTCATTGCATGTCTGTACTTTTCACAAACCACAGCTAGAGTCATTGCATGTCTGTTCTTTCCACAAACCACATATGGATCCACCAGTGTCATGGATGAGTGTTCTTTTCATGAACCACACCCAGTGTCATTGCATGTATGTTCTTCTGACAAACCACACATGGATCCACCAGTGTCGTTGTATGTCTGCTCTTTTCATTAACCACACCAAGTGTCATTGGATGTCTGTTCTTCTCACAAACCACACATGGATCCACCAGTGTCATTGCATGTCTGCTCTTTTCACAAACCACATAAGGATACACCAGTGTCATTGGATGTGTATTATTTTCATGAACCACACCCAGTGTCATTGCATGTGTGTTCTTCTCACAAACCACACATGGATCCACCAGTGTCATTGCATGTGTGTTCTTTTCATTAACCACAACCAGAGTCATTGCATGTGTGTTCTTCTCACAAACCACACATGGATCCACCAGTGTCACTGCATGTCTGTTCTTTTCATGAACCACATCCAGAGTCAGTGCATGTTTGTTCTTCTCACAAACCACATAAGGAAACACCAGTGTCATTAGATGTGTGTTCTTTTCATGAACCACACCCAGCGTCATTGCACGTGTGTTCTTCTCACAAACCACACATGGATCCACTAGTGTCATTGCATGTCTGTTCTTTTCACAAACCAAAACTAGAGTCATTGCATGTCTGTTCTTTCCACAAACCACATATGGATCCACCAGTGTCACTGGATGTGTGTTCTTTTCACAAACCACACCTAGAGTCATTGCATGTCTGTACTTTTCACAAACCACAGCTAGAGTCATTGCATGTCTGTTCTTTCCACAAACCACATATAGATCCACCAGTGTCATTGGATGAGTGTTCTTTTCATGAACCACACCCAGTGTCATTGCATGTATGTTCTTCTGACAAACCACACATGGATCCACCAGTGTCGTTGTATGTCTGCTCTTTTCATTAACCACACCCAGTGTCATTGGATGTCTGTTCTTCTCACAAACCACACATGGATCCACCAGTGTCATTGCATGTCTGCTCTTTTCACAAACCACATAAGGATACACCAGTGTCATTGGATGTGTATTATTTTCATGAACCACACCAAGTTTCATTGCATGTGTGTTCTTCTCACAAACCACACATGGATCCACTAGTGTCATTGCATGTGTGTTCTTTTCATGAACCACAACCAGAGTCATTGCATGTGTGTTCTTCTCACAAACCACACATGGATCCACCAATGTCACTGCATGTCTGTTCTTTTCATGAACCACAGCCAGAGTCTTTGCATGTCTGTTCTTCTCCCAAACCACATAAGGATACACCAGTGTCATTGGATGTGTGTTCTTTTTTTGTACCACACCGAGTGTCATTGCATGTGTGTTCTTCTCACAAACCACACATGGATCCACCAGTATCATTGCATGTCTGTTCTTTTCACAAACCACAGCTAGAGTCATTACATGTATGTTCTTTCCACAAACCACATATGGATCCACCAGTGTAACTGGATGTGTGTTCTTATCACAAACCACAACTAGAGTCATTGCATGTATGTTCTTTTCACAATCCACAGATAGAGTCATTGCATGTCTGTTCTTTCTAGAAACCACATAAGGATACACCAGTGTCATTGGATGTGTATTATTTTCATGAACCACACCCAGTGTCATTGCATGTGTGTTCTTCTCACAAACCACACATGGATCCACCATTGTCATTGCATGTGTGTTCTTTTCATGAACCACAACCAGAGTCATTGCATGTGTGTTCTTCTCACAAACCACACATGGAACCACCAGTGTCACTGCATGTCTGTTCTTTTCATGAACCACATCCAGAGTCAGTGCATGTTTGTTCTTCTCACAGACCACATAAGGATACACTAGTGTCATTAGATGTGTGTTCTTTTCATGAACCACACCCAGCGTCATTGCACGTGTGTTCTTCTCACAAACCACACATGGATCCACTAGTGTCATTGCATGTTTGTTCTTTTCACAAACCAAAACTAGAGTCATTGCATGTCTGTTCTTTCCATAAACCACATATGGATCCACCAGTGTCACTGGATGTGTGTTCTTTTCACAAACCACACCTAGAGTCATTGCATGTCTGTACTTTTCACAAACCACAGCTAGAGTCATTGCATGTCTGTTCTTTCCACAAACCACATATGGATCCACCAGTGTCATTGGATGAGTGTTCTTTTCATGAACCACACCCAGTGTCATTGCATGTATGTTCTTCTGACAAACCACACATGGATCCACCAGTGTCGTTGTATGTCTGCTCTTTTCATTAACCACACCCAGTGTCATTGGATGTCTGTTCTTCTCACAAACCACACATGGATCCACCAGTGTCATTGCATGTCTGCTCTTTTCACAAACCACATAAGGATACACCAGTGTCATTGGATGTGTATTATTTTCATGAACCACACCAAGTTTCATTGCATGTGTGTTCTTCTCACAAACCACACATGGATCCACAAGTGTCATTGCATGTGTGTTCTTTTCATGAACCACAACCAGAGTCATTGCATGTGTGTTCTTCTCACAAACCACACATGGATCCACCAGTGTCACTGCATGTCTGTTCTTTTCATGAACCACAGCCAGAGTCTTTGCATGTCTGTTCTTCTCCCAAACCACATAAGGATACACCAGTGTCATTGGATGTGTGTTCTTTTTTTGTACCACACCGAGTGTCATTGCATGTGTGTTCTTCTCACAAACCACACATGGATCCACCAGTATCATTGCATGTCTGTTCTTTTCACAAACCAAAATAGACTCATTGCATGTCTGTTCTTTCCACAAACCACATATGGATCCACCAGTGTCACTGGATGTGTGTTCTTTTCACAAACCACACCTAGAGTCATTGCATGTCTGTACTTTTCACAAACCACAGCTAGAGTCATTGCATGTCTGTTCTTTCCACAAACCACATATGGATCCACTAGTGTCATTGGATGAGTGTTCTTTTCATGAACCACACCCAGTGTCATTGCATGTATGTTCTTCTGACAAACCACACATGGATCCACCAGTGTCGTTGTATGTCTGCTCTTTTCATTAACCACACCCAGTGTCATTGGATGTCTGTTCTTCTCACAAACCACACATGGATCCACCAGTGTCATTGCATGTCTGCTCTTTTCACAAACCACATAAGGATACACCAGTGTCATTGGATGTGTATTATTTCATGAACCACACCCAGTGTCATTGCATGTGTGTTCTTCTCACAAACCACACATGGATCCACCAGTGTCATTGCATTTATGTTCTTTTCATGAACCATAGCCAGAGTCATTGCATGTGTGTTCTTCTCACAAACCACACATGGATCCACCAGTGTCACTGCATGTCTGTTCTTTTCATGAACCATAGCCAGAGTCTTTGCATGTCTGTTCTTCTCACAAACCACATAAGGATACACCAGTGTCATTGGATGTGTGTTCTTTTTTTGTACCACACCGAGTGTCATTGCATGTGTGTTCTTCTCACAAACCACACATGGATCCACCAGTATCATTGCATGTCTGTTCTTTTCACAAACCACAGCTAGAGTCATTACATGTATGTTCTTTCCACAAACCACATATGGATCCACCAGTGTCACTAAATGTGTGTTCTTTTCACAAACCACAACTAGAGTCATTGCATGTATGTTCTTTTCACAATCCACAGCTAGAGTCATTGCATGTCTGTTCTTTCCAGAAACCACATATGGATCCACCAGTGTCATTGGATGAGTGTTCTTTTCATGAACCACACCCAATGTCATTGCATGTGTGTTATTCTCACAAACTACACATGGATCCACCAGTGTCATTGCATGTCTGCTCTTTACATTAACCACACCTAGTGTCATTTGATGTCTGTTCTTCTCACAAACCACATAAGGATACACCAGAGTCATTGCTTGTGTGTTCTTTTCACAAACCACATAAGGATACAACTGTGTCATTGGATGTGTGTTCTTTTCATGAACCACACCCAGTGTCATTGCATGTGTGTTCTTCTCACAAACCATGTTGGGGGGATACCCCCGGGTAGGGTCACGTCGGGGTATAAAGGCCGAGTTAGCCGAGGTACGGCAAGGTCAAAGCGAATGCTGGCCGAGTCACCTCAAGGCAGGCCGAATCTCGGGGTAACCCGGACTAGGGGATGTCCACCTAACTGGGTCTCAAACGACTTAAGCCGTAAGTCGGATAGATGAATCTAACTTGTATGCAGGAACAGGTGTGGCCGGATCAACTACGATCCGGGTCATATCAAGCTTCTAGGAGAAGGAAGGTATCTCGCTGGTCAAAGGTAACCCGTATATGCAAAGATGAGCGAGCGAAGGCAGGACCACCGAGGCGTGGCCGACAAAGGTGATGACGCCAATGTCGGCTGAAGCAGGCACCGCAGAGGCTCACGTAGCCTCTGCATGGGTGACGCAGGGGAAAAGCGACCCGGTCGGCTTACTATTTTGGGATGAGGCATATTCCCTAGAAAGGGTTTATCTCTATTGGCTAGATTTTACTTGGTTCCTGAGGGCTAGCTAGCGATGAGAGTAAGAGAGTTCCTCCTTCCTCCTCTCCCCAATATAGCTCGAGGAGCACTTGTAAACCTTGGAAGTGAATCAAATACAAAGCTACTATGTGTGTAATCACCACACTATCCCTCCCTGGATTCCCCTAGTGCATTTAGTCCCCACCTTTAGCCTATCCATGGCATCTGCCGTGACACCACGACGACAGTTGGCGCCCACCGTGGGGCTAGCGGCGCTAGCAGGGGTCAAGATCTAGACAGGAAACCTCATCGGCACCGGCGAACACATCGTCTCCGGGCTCGTTCAGCGCTTTGGAGCGCTGGACTTTGTCAGCGACAACGCTGGCTGCTTCGGCACGCGCCCACTTCCGTGCAACGGCCTCTTTGTCAAGCTCGGCGCGCACAGGGTCTACGTTGCTGTCGAAGTGTCGTGCGTTCATCCGCGGCACGTCGTCGAGGCAGGGGAGCCACCCCTTAGCGTGGTTCACTGGGCGCGTATCACTCGCTCCCCGGACCGTGCTGAGGTGATGATGATCGCTGGTGCGGCAAGCAAGGATCCGGCACCAGATCCGGAGGTAACGCCTAAGGCATCGAGGAAAGGTAGAGGTCCTCCACTAGAGAGGCCTGAGAATGTGCTGCGGGAAGCGATGGATAGCTTGGCAAACCTGGTAGCAGCAGTGGTAGATCCGGCTCAGGCACAGGCCGAGCTAGAGGAAACTAGGCAAAAGATTCTAGAGGGAGCAAAAAAGATAGCCGCGGCTCAGCAGTCGTTGAACATGACGCTTCCTGAGTACGCAAAGGCAAATAAAGTAGATGTTTTAAAAGTGAAGGGGAGAAATCTCATGAATGAAATGAACAAAGAGGGTGGTACTAGGATTGAGGAGTCAGAGAACTGTCTATCCGTGAGGCTGCCGAAGTATAGTAGCCCGGTGAAAAACCCTCAGAGCAGCGGATGCAGCTGCGTCCGAGTTAGAAGGTCTAACGGGTGAAGCTCGTCAGAGACAGCAAGATAGGGTCAATGAGTTGGTTCGGACCGCGAACAGGCAAAATGAGGAATTGCTCAGGGCTAACCCGGAGAGAGCTGGGGCCTCCAAGATCGTTCATTCAGCGATGGGTAACCCGGAGAAATCCGCTAGAGCTGCATCGTCTCCTCATGGTGGTCCTAGGAGAGAAGAGGTAGTAACCTCGGCCAGGAGGAACAAACAGATCGTCCCGTATGACCCGACAAGGGCAGGGAAAGGAAAAGTAGTACAGAGAAATGACGATCGACGAAATGTGAGCCGAGGTAACCGCGACCAAGGCAATGCTGGTCCAGGAAACGCTGTGAATGGCAATGCCGGACAGCGCAACTCGGCAGGACAACCGCATCAGCGGAATATACCAAGGCAAGAGCAAAGTGCCGGCAGAGGTATGCAACAGAGAGGTGCTCCACGAGAGCAAGACCGGTATAATGATGGAGATTCAAAAATGGTGAACGCAGGATACCCAAGGCCGGACTATCATGTGATAGGGTCAAGATTGGGAAGCAGGGATTTGATGCCTGATAATGCCAGGTTAAAACTGGATCGGCTGTATAGGTCGGACCAAATTGAATGTCAAGGTCCCCCGGGTCCTGCGTGCTTTGGACCCCGGATCATGAAGGAGCCTCCGGTACCCAACTTCCAGTTACCTAGAGGCACAAAGACGTATGACGGCAGTACTAAGCCAGAAGATTGGTTGATAAACTATGCTACGGCTGTGAAAATTGCTACAGGCAACTTGAGATGGGCTGTGAGATACGTACCCCAGATGTTGGAGGGGCCAGCAAGGGTATGGCTAAACAATTTGCCACCCATAAGTATTAACTGCTGGATCGATTTTGAGGAAATGTTTATCAGTAATTTCTCGAGTACGTATCAGAGGCCGAATAGGCCACAGACCCTAGCTATGTGTAAGCAGAGACCGAACGAGACGGACCGAGAGTTTTTAAACCGGTGGTGTACCGTGAGAAACTCATGTGAGGGTGTGATAGAGTCACAGGCCATAGCATGGTTTGCGCAAGGATGCAGATACGCGAGCATGTTGTGGCAAAGATTGCAAAGGGATATGCCAACTACATTGGCAGAGATGATCCGGATTGCAGATTTGTATGCCTTGGGTGATCCAACTCAACCTAGACTCGTGTCAAACGAGTCAAATTAGGAGTGTTACCAGAGAGATGGAGCCAAGTCATCCCTGAGGAATGATTACCGGGGTAAAAGAAGAGATGACAGACCGGATTACCGGTATAATTTGCAGCAAGTTGCTGTTGTAAATCAAGATCAGCCCGGAGCAGGGGGAAATCAACGTCAGAAAACTGGGGGCCAATAGTGGACACCGAGAAATGATGGAAAGAAAACTTGGACGCCAAAGCAAAAGAAATAGTGGCAGGAAAAGAAGGACCATCCGAGGTATACTTATGAGTCAATGTTGGATCAGCCGTGTAAATTTCACACGCCAAATCCGAGTAACCCAGCGGGTCATACAACGAGGCAATGTGAGTGGATGCGTAATATAGAACAAGGTGGTTCGGGGAATGCTCAGGCACCTCGGAATGATCAACCTCGGCAGGAGTTAACCCGGAAGCAACTGCTCTCCGGAGCAAACACGCAACAGCTAATGTTGCCTCCCCCTCCGCCGAGGTATGATAACCATGAGAGAAGGGATGCAGTGCATCAAGTGGAAGACCAGCATCAGCCGGATCGGAGGTACCCTGAAAATGAGGGGAGGAATGAGTACAGGGAGCATCATCAGAGTTACTGTGTTTACCACTGAGGAAACAGATAGAAAGAGCTTGTAGCACCAACATATGGTGGTCAATGCGGTAATGCCAGCAGTGATGAGGTATATGCCTTGGTCGAACCAGGAAATTACCTGGAGCATCAAAGATCATCCCAAGCTTATGCCAAGTCCTGGTTCGTATGCGCTAGTGCTGGATCCGACATTCATTGGGCCTAACATCAATGTAAGGTTCTCCAATGTACTGACTGACAATGGCAGTAGAATTAACATCATGTATGCAGATAGAATGCGCAAGTTGGGTATCTCGGAGAACATGCTCCAAGCTAGGAGGACAACTTTCCATGGCATTGTGCCAGGCATTTCTTGTGAGCCCATAGGCAAGGTCCGGGTGGACGTATTGTTCGGTACGAGAGATAACTACCGAACTAAGAATTCAGAGTTTGAAGTGGTGAACTTAGAAAGTGCGTATCACGCATTACTCGGAAGACCAGCACTGAACAAGTTCATGGCAAGCTTTTCCACATCAGTTATCTAAAGATGCAGTTGCCCGGGCCAAATGGAGTGATCACCATTGCTGGAGATTTGCGACGTTCCATTGAGTGTGCGTCGGCCGGGTCTAACCTAGCCGAGTCACTCGTGATTGCGCAAGAGAAAAGAAAAATCCAGGAGGTGGCATCGTTGGCTCAGTCCGCGCAGCAATATATGCCGACGTTAAGTAATCCGCATGGTAGCGTTTCGTTCCAAGCCACAAAGGATACCAAGAAAGTGCCTGTTGATGATATGTTCCCAGAGCACACCGTAACAATTGGTGTCGGGTTAAATGATAAATAGGAAAGCGAGCTCGTCAACTTCCTCCGTGAGAATCGGGATATTTTTGCTTGGTCCACACAAGACTTGCAAGGTGTTCCGAGGGAGTTGGCCGAGCACTCTTTGAACGTGAGACCCAGAGCAAGGCCGGTGAAGCAACCTCTCCGCCGCTTCGCCGAGGATAGGAGAAAAGTCATTGGAGACGAGATAGCTCAGTTACTGGCAGCAGTGTTTATCATGGAAGTTCTTTACCCAGATTGGCTATCTAATTAGGTGCTGGTGGAGAAGAAGAAGGATGATCCAAATGTGGCAGTGGTTTGGCATATGTGTATTGATTACACGAACCTGAATAAGGCATGTCCAAAAGATCGATTTCCACTGCCAAGGATAGATCAGGTCATAGACTCAACTGCTGGATGTGAACTGTTGTCATTCATTGATGCATATTCTGGTTTCCACCAGATACATCTGAACCCGGATGATCAAATAAAGACCGCATTTATCACCCCGTATGGGGCTTATTTCTATCGCACCATGCCGTTTGGTTTACGTAATGCGGGGGCAACGTACCAAAGATGTATGCAGAAATGTTTGCACGACCAAATTGGTCAAACTGTACAGGTGTATGTGGATGATGTGGTTATCAAGACCAAGGAAAGCAAAACGCTCCTTGACGATATCAGGCAAACGTTCGCGAACCTAAGAAGATTCCGGATGAAGCTTAACCCAGAAAAATGTACCTTCGGTGTCCCGGCTGGAAAATTACTCGGATTTCATGTCTCCAGCCGAGGTATCAAAGTTAATCCAACTAAAATCCGGGCCATTGAACGAATGGAACTGCCGAAGTGTCTTAACGATGTCCAGAAGTTCACTGGTTGCCTGACATCATTAAGTCGGTTTGTATGTCGGTTGGGAGAAAAGGCATTGCCTCTCTATCAACTCATGAAAAAGTCGGACAAGTTCATTTGGACGTCGCAGGCCAATGAAGCCTTTATACAATTAAAGAAAATGTTAGCCACTTCACCAGTGTTAGCCTCTCCACTATCAAAAGAGCCAATGTTGCTCTATATAGCCAAAACCAACCGAGTTGTAAGTGCAGTAATTGTGGTAGAGCGCGATGAAGAGGGTAAGTCAGTGCAAAGGCCAGTATATTATCTGAGCGAGGTATTGTCAGCATCAAAGCAAAATTATCCGCACTATCAGAAAGTGGCGTATGGTGTGTACATGTCGGCAAAGAAGCTAAAACATTATTTTGAGGAGCACCCTATCAAGGTAATATGTGAAGCTCCCATATCCAAGATAATGAGCAACAAGGATGCAAGTGGCAGGATTGCAAAATGGGCAATTGAACTAGCTCCCTATGCGCCACAATATGACAGAACAGAAGCAATCAAGTCTCAGGCTGTGGCCGACTTTTTTGTGGACTAGGCCGAGGTACAATATGAACTACCGCTACCAGATCCGAACTACTGGAGAATGCACTTTGACGGGTCAAAAACAAAAACCGGGTTAGGTGCCGGAGTTGTGCTTACCTCGCCAAAGAATGACCAGTTGAAGTATGTGCTACAGATCCATTTCGCAGCGTCGAACAATGTCGCTGAATATGTAGCACTTGTGCATGGGCTCAAAGTGGCAAAAGAAATTGGGATACGTCAGATCCAATGCTTTGGCGACTCGGATTTGGTAGTTTAGCAAGTGTCGGGGTTGTGGGACGCTCTTGATCCAAACATGGCATTATACAGATTCCATGTGCAGAAAATATCTGGTTACTTTGAGGGATGCGAATTTCGCCATGTACCCTGGGTGGAAAACGAGGCTGCCGACGTATTGTCGAAGCTCGGATCAACCCAACAAGAAATTCCACCGGGTGTAGCATTAGAACACCTCAGAAAACCATCCATCAGACCGTCCCCAGAAACCGACTCGATTTACGTCCCGGAGGATCCGGAGTCCGGAGCTTTGCCCATGGACATTGACATGGGAGGTGGTGCGCGAGACCCGGGGACTGCCTCAGCGAACCTGGGGACTGCCTCGCAGGACCCGGGGACTGCTCAGCGTGATCCGGTTGAAGTTATGCCGGTGGATCAGATGTTAATTGATGAGGATGTGTTCCCTGTGCGAGCAATACCAGCTTGGGCACTGCCTATATTTCAATTCCTGAAAGATGGCACGTTACCCACTGAGGAGGTGCTATCTAGCCAAACTCAGAGGAGAGCAAAGGCATACATAATCATCAATTTTGAGCTATACAAAAGGAGTGTGACCAATGTTCTCCAGCGATGCGTTGACCCGGAAGAAGGGCTTGACATCCTCCGAGATATACATCAAGGGGAGTGCGGGCATCATGCCTCGTCCCGAGCCTTGGTGGCAAAAGCTTTCTAGCATGGATTCTACTGGGCAAGTGCCTTAGAACAAGCAGAGGATTTGGTAAGAAAATGCAATGGTTGTTAGAGGTATGCTACCAAGACACATATGTCAATGTCGGAACTCAAGACCATACCAATCACATGGCCATTCGCTGTATGGTGTTTGGACATGGTTGGCCCGTTCAAACCAGCAAGGGGGAATATGACTCACATTTTGGTCATGGTGGACAAGTTTACAAAATGGATTGAAGTAAAGCCAATAAGAAAATGTGATGGAGCTACGGCCGTGACATTTCTCAAAGACATCATCTTGAGATACGGTTATCCTCACAGTATCATAACTGATAATGGCACAAATTTTGCTGAAGGAGCATTTGCGCGATTCTGCTGGGATAAGAAGATCCGGTTGGACGTTGCCTCGGTAGCTCATCCTGCATCGAACAGACAAGTGGAAAGATCCAACAGATTAGTACTGTCCGGGATAAAACCCTGGCTCATTGAGCCGCTGCAAAGATCAGCGGGGTGCTGGATAGAAGAACTACCAGCGGTATTGTGGAGTTTAAGAACAACTCCGAATCGATCAACAGGCTATACGCCATTTTTTCTGGTATATGGGGCAGAAGCTGTATTACCAGCCGACATAGAGCATGATTCGCCTAGGGTCGCCCAATACACAGAAGTCGAAGTGCAAGAAGCCCGGCAAAATGATGTTGATCTACTGGAAGAAGCGAGAGAATTGGCATTGTCCAGATCCGCCATATATCAGCAAAATCTCCAACGCTATCATAGCCGGAAAGTAAACCCCCGAGTCTTTCGGGAAGGTGATCTGGTACTCCGGTTGGTACAACGCACTGATGGCATGCATAAGTTATCCCCCCATGGGAAGGGCCATTAATTGTGAGCAAAGCATTGCAGAATGTGTCTTATTATCTTATCGATGCAAAGCCACAGGAAAAGAACAAGGCGGACAGGTCCGACGAGGAATCTAAGCGTCCATGGAATGTAGCTCTACTTCATCCTTTCTACACTTAGCAGAGAAGTGTATGTATCCGAGTATCTCATATGTCGGTATGTATGCCGGCAATGAGTCTATCAATGAAATGTTGGCACCTCGAGTAGTAACTCGGGGACTGCCTTAATAATATTTGTTGTCTTCTATTATTTATACGTCAGCTGGAGTAAGTTGTTCTACTTAACTCGGATTAGTAGTGTGTGAGCACCAAAAACCCAACTCTTCGACTTGCTGCTGTCCAACAAGAATTGGCTTCATGGCAAGCAAGAGAACAAGTTTGGAATTGCGTAGCACATGAAAAACAACTAAGGAAAAGAACTTAATCGAGCCGACGTTTGTTTTTCGGCCTAACCTTGCGTTTACTTTCAAATTATTATGCTAAATTATTTTGAGCTAAGCCTAAAGTTTCCAAGTATTGTTAAGACAATTTTTGAAGCTCGGATTCGTAAGTCGTAAAACCGAATCAAGGTAGACACGAGCCGAGCCAGAAGATTGGATGAACAAGAAAATGAAACTCGGGGACAACGCCCAAGTTAATCCGGCATAAAAAACTTAGTAGCAAAATATCACATGTGTACTGGATACAATTCCACCCGGCATACCGGGGATCTAATAAACTTTAAAGTATTTTCACTCAAGGAGCAGCAGGAGGAGGAAGTTCGGCGTCATCTTCGCTGTCTTCGATGTCCGAGGCATCATCCCCTTCATCCTCATCTGAGCCATCTTCAACGTTCTCAACGTTTTCATCACCGGCGGCTTCCAGGAAGCTCGGTCCCTCATTCCATTCATGAATGGGAGCATATTCGATGAAGCTATGGGCGCAAGCCTTGCGCCGAGCTACCCACTCCGGGTCACTGGTCCATTTGGATCCGGTGCACATGCACGCTGGGAGGTTGAGGTCGATCTTCTCGTACCACGTAAGTACGTAGTGGAGAACGGTCTCATCTCCGGCGCGTCCAGCGGATTCCCTCCAAAGGTCGAGCTGGGTCTCGCATTCCATCAACTTTTCAACAAGAACTACGGTTCCCTCTGGAGTGTCTTCTGCAAGCCAAAACGTGTTGAAGATTCAGATTGCAACGTCAAGGATATCCCTGCCATAGTTCTTGATGATTTCCAAACGAGATGACAGGCTGACCAACAGGTCCTCCATGTCATATGGAATCTCTTCAGCGTCAGGAGCAACGGGAGTACCCCTCTCTCGGTGGAAATTAGCAACAACGGCGCTCGCAATGGTAGTGTCCTCTGGAAATTTGCCTGAAAAAGAGACAAGAGAAGCAGGTAAAGCAAAGACATGTGATGTAACCCAGAGAAATATGCCGGATAAGGGAAAGGAACTTACGTGAAATATGGCTGTGGATCCGGGTCAACTCCCTGGTACAGTCATCACGCCTTTTGCGAAGCTGCACAAGTTCAGTGTTCGCCAACTCAAACTTGACGTCGGCCTCCTGGAGAAGTTCTCGGTCCTTGGCAATTTGGAGGTTGAGGCGCTCGCGCTCCTCGGTGAAGTCTTGGCCAGCCTTTTGAAGCTCGGATTGGTGCTGCGCTTTCAATTTCTTCATCTCTGCTTTGAGCTTGGCGATCTCATCATCCTTGGTTCGGAGGAGGGCAAGTTCATCATCTTTCTTTTTAAGTTCGGCTTGATGCTGCCCTACTTGTTCGAGAAAATGCAGCATCATATCAGGCACGGGCACACTATCTTCTAGTGATACTGAAATAGTTTGTTGATCCGGCAAAGCCGAGGTATGAATGACTGCCGAGCCAAGAAGAAAAGGAGATAGAAAGCATAGCAAGGTCACACAAAAGTAACTTACCCTTGATCTGGTCAAGATTCTTCCGCATGAGGATATTCTCAGCTTCAAACCTAGCTGCGAAAACCGAATGACGGGTTAGTTCGGCAGAAAAAGGAAGAGAACACAGAAAAATATCAAGAAGAGAACTTACCCCTTTTCTCGTGTTCAGCGAGCAGTGCATTATGATTTACGCGCAGCATCTTGTGCGTGTCCAGGAGACGTTGAAAATCGGCGCTCCAGGGGTTAGTGGTCACCTGAAAAGAATACGAAAATATAGCTTAAGCCTTGTGCATATTCGAAGTGTACAAAATCCAGGCCAAGTGGAACTTAACCCGGCTCTAGGTGTGTGCATATTCGAAGTGTACAAAATCCGGGCCAAGTGGAACTTAACCCGGCTCTAGGTGTGTGCATATTCGAAGTGTACAAGATCCGGGCCAAGTGGAACTTAACCCGGCTCTAGGTGTGTGCATATTCGAAGTGTACAAAATCCGGGCCAAGTGGAACTTAACCCGACTCTAGGTGTGTGCATATTCGAAGTGTACAAAATCCGGGCCAAGTGGAACTTAACCCGGCTCTAGATGTGTGCATATTCGAAGTGTACAAAATCCGGGCCAAGTGGAACTTAACCCGGCTCTAGGTGTGTGCATATTCGAAGTGTACAAAATCCGGGCCAAGTGGAACTTAACCCGGCTCTAGGTGTGTGCATATTCGAAGTGTACAAGATCCAGGCCAAGTGGAACTTAACCCGGCTCTAGGTGTGTGCATATTCGAAGTGTACAAAATCCGGGCCAAGTGGAACTTAACCCGGCTCTAGGTGTGTGCATATTCGAAGTGTACAAAATCCGGGCCAAGTGGAACTTAACCCGGCTCTAGGTGTGTGCATATTCGAAGTGTACAAAATCAGGGCCAAGTGGAACTTAACCCGGCTCTAGGTGTGTGCATATTCGAATACAAAATCAGGGCCAAGTGGAACTTAACCCGGCTCTAGGTGTGTGCATATTCGAAGTGTACAAGATCCGGGCCAATTGGAACTTAACCCGGCTCTAGGTGTGTGCATATTTGAAGTTATCAAGGAGCTACGTTAGTTTTCCAAGAAGCATCCGGCCGAGTAACAAGTTACTCCACCGGAGGCTCGAGGACTAATGGTTATATCACTAATATCTGCAGCATGCTAAGGAAAAGGTGAAGTAACGTACCTCCATCATCCGACCCACAAGGTTAATTGCCTTAGCGGTCGTGTTCATTTGAGCAGAAAACTCGGCGGGACCGAACTTCTCCGGGAGATCGTCGTTGTGGACGAACTCCGCCTTGTTCCAGTTGTTCACGTACTCGATCAAGGTCGGAGGGTATCGTTCGCCGCTAAGCATGTGAGGCGCCACCAAGCCCTTGGCATGTGCTTCCCTCCTCTCAACCTGGGCAAGGGTCGGGTTGGTGTGCAAAACGAGTTGCGCGTCAGCTGGGTCGGCATGGACGTCCTTCGCTGGTGGAGTTTTCTTCGAGAGCATGGACGCGAGTGTGCGCTGTCCAGCCTCGATGGACGTTGCCCTGGTGGCGTCAGGGGCCTTCTTGCCCTTAGGCTGCTGCTGAGAAGTGGAAGTCGTTGTAGTAGATTTACCCTTGGAAGCTGCCTTGTTGCTTTCTCGCCGAGACTGAGAAAACTCGGACGAGGCGGAGGGGCTTGGTGCTGCTGCTGTTGCTTTGGCTGATGGTGCTTGAGTTGGTGCTGGTGCTGGTGCTAGTTTCTTCTTCGGTGGGGGTGCTAAGGTAACCTCGGTGGTAGCTGGTTGCGGCGAAGCCGAAGTAGTGGTGGCCGCTGCTTCGGCAGAGCCAGTCTCCCCCGCTCCAAGGTTGCCCTCCTCTTGACGAGGCGGGCTAGAACCCGGAGCATCCGCTGAATCCTCCGGAATGGGGCTCAGTGAGCGTGAATCGTTGCCACGAGGGGGAGAAGGGCTGTATGGGAGCGGGGAGGCAATGTCGGACCCACTCTATGGGACCTCCACCACAGCCCTGCCGAATCAAACATTGTCGGATGAGAAACTATAACAATAAGAGAACAAGTAAATGGCAAAGGTAAAAGAGGCTTACTCATCCAAGGTAAGGGGCTCCTTGGGCTTCCGAGCTCTTCGTGCTGGGGCCTTGGTTGCGGGCTTGGAGGCAGTTTTGTCCCCGGACTTCTTTCGCCTTTTGGTTGGCTGAGAAGGTCCGGAGGAAGAAGTTGATGCGGCTCCCCTTTTCTTCTTCGGCGCAACCAGAACAAGATCACCCACGGCAAGGGGAGGGTCCTCATGGATCTGCCCACCGGGGTTAGCTGACGCCGGAAAAGCATAAGAAAGGGGGACAGCGTCAAATGCTTCCATCACCTCAACATCCGAGTTATCTTCATCGTCGGGCCAATCTCTAATGGAAGAGAGTTTACCAGTGGGTCGCTTGGTCGCGTCGTCCATTGGGAGGAACATCTCCTAATCCGGTTCCTCCTCGTCAGAGGTATCCCAGTCAGGCGCCCATTTGAGGGAGGGCTCGGTGCCATCCTCGATAGTTTGCTGAAGGAATTGCTAAGGGAAAGAAAAGACAACAGAGTTAAGTATACAACAGCGACCGACATATAATTTAATTTGGAGAAAGTTTGTGGCATGAAGCTTACCACGGGAGGAATCCTATCTCGGCAATAATGTTCCATTCCCCACGTCCACTCAGAGGAGAAGTCCTTGTGGGTGGTGAAGAGGGCCTTGAACCGGCGGTAGATCTCCGTGTTGCTCAACTCAAAAGACGAGGTCCGGTTGGGGTCGCGGCCCAGCTCATGTGACATACTTTATGTGTGCGCTTCTGGAGGGGGGATATCCGGTTGCGCACGAACATGATCATGGCGTCCTCGTTGTGCAATCCGAGGTCCTTCAACTCCTAGAACCTCTTGTTGACCTGGTTCGCCAGGACGGTGGGCTTCTTGGGGACCATGTCCCATAGCTCCGGATTAGGAGGACCCGGAGCGTAAGGGCGCAGCCGGATCAAATCTTCAGTGGACTCGTTCCGGACATAAAAGAAAGTCCGGGCCCATCCCTTGCAGGAGTCCAGCCTGGTAACCCGGGGAAAGACGGAGAACCTCCAGGGAGAAATGGACGCAGCGCCGAACTGAGTAAGTTGTTTGTTCTCCGGCTCTAGATCAACATTCGGAATTACGTTCCGACGAAGGCCAAAGAACTGGATCCATAGCTCCTTTGTGGGCCACAATCCGGCATAGCCTTCGATCGTGGAGGCGAAAGCAGAGAGAGATGTGATGGCATTGGCAGGAAGGTGGTGCGGCTGGAGTACGTAGGTGTTCAACCAGTCATGAAAAAATCGCTAACTGGTAAACTGAATCCCCGCTGGAAATGTGACAGGAACACGACATACTCACCCGGGTTGGGTGAGGGGGGAAGTTCGGCGGAGGCGAGGCGTGCGGTGATGCTTGCGGGGATGCGCCTGGTGTGGTAGAGCCAATCCAGGTCATCCCGGCAGACCTAGGATCTAGCCCACGCACCGCGGTCCGCCATCGCAGCGTCTTCTTCCATCTCCTACTCGGCGATGATGAGCTCTTCTTCTGTCATCTCGAGGTCGCTGCCCTCACTGGCGCTAGCAGCGGAGGGTGGCAGCGGCCTGGACAGACAAGGACCCGTGGGGGAGGAGGTGCGTAGCGGCGGCGGCGACGCAAATACGTGTGGAAGCAGTGTGGCGGCGGCGCTGCTACTCAAACGCGGTGGCGGCGGCGCTGTCGCGGGAGAAGACGAGGAAGAAGAAAGGGCAGAGGGGCGCGGAAATGGGGAAAGGACCCAAGGGGCGCACCCCTCCCCTATTTAACCGCTCCCTCGGAGTAGTGGGATCGCGTTCTTGGCGGGCCACATCGTGTGGCCGTGTACAAACCAGATTGACCAATCAGCATCGAGCCACACGGAAGGCCACAGGGCGCAGCGGATCCCATGACGTGACGTTATGATGCAGTTAACGAGGAGGCAGGCACGATGTGACGTGCGCTACAGTGATAACTGACAATTACTGCGGCGGTTACTGTGGTTGGCCCTTAAAATGAGGCGATGTGATGATTAGCCTCCATGTGGGGAAGCGTACGAGAGAAGGAAGAATGACCCGGATGATAATGTGGTAACCCGGCCAGCAAGTGAAAAGTTGGAATGTGCCAAGGGAAAGTAAACCCATGGAATCCGAGATGAGGAGGTAACTCAGAAATGAAACTCAAAGCTCGGTGAAATTGAACCTGCTGTGGCCTTAGCGGCTAAGGCAACTAAGACCGCACCAGCTTCGGAGACTAATGTTGGGGGGATACCCCCGGGTAGGGTCACGCCAGGGTATAAAGGCCGAGTTAGCCAAGGTACGGCAAGGTCAAAGCGAATGCTGGCCGAGTCACCTCAAGGCAGGCCAAATCTCGGGGTAACCCGGACCAGGGGATGTCCACCTAACTAGGTCTCAACCGACTTAAGCCGTAAGTCGGATAGATGAATCTAACTTGTATGCAGGAACAGGTGTGGCCGGATCAACTACGATCCGGGTCATATCAAGCTTCTAGGAGAAGGAAGGTATCTCGCTGGTCAAAGGTAACCCCAGTACGCACAGCATGAGCGAAGCGGACAGGCGAGACCACCGGCGTGGCCGACAAAGGTGACGACGCCAATGTCGGTGGCAGGCGCCTTGAAGGCTCACGTAGCCTCTGCATGGGTGACACAGGGGAAAAGCGACCCGGTCGGCTTACTATTTTGGGAGGAGGCATATTCCCTGGAATATGCCTCCACATATGCCCTAATTGGAGACCTAGCCACCCCTACATAAGGGGGGCTAGGGCCTCTGTAGAAAGGGTTGATCTCTATTGGCTAGATTTTACTTGGTTCCTGAGGGCTAGCTAGCGGTGAGAGTAAGAGAGTTCCTCCTTCCTCCTCTCCCCAATATAGCTCGAGGAGCACTTGTAAACCTTGGAAGTGAATCAAATACAAAGCTACTGTGTGTGGAATCACCACACTATCCCTCCCTGGATTCCCCTAGTGCATTTAGTCCCCACCTTTAGCCTATCCATGGCATCTGCCGTGACACCACCACGACAAACCACACATGGATCCACCAGTGTCATTGCATGTGTGTTCTTCTCTCAAACCACACATGGATCCACCAGTGTCATTGCATGTGTGTTCTTCTCACAAACCACACATGGATCCACCAGTGTCATTGCATGTGTGTTCTTTTCATGAACCACAGCTAGAGTCATTGCATGTGTGTTCTTCTCACAAACCACGTAAGGATAAACCAGTGTCATTGGATGTATGTTCTTTTCAAGAACCACACCCAGTGTCATTGCATGTGTGTTCTTCTCACAAACCACACATGGATCCACCAGTGTCATTGCATGTTTGTTCTTTTCACAAACCACAGTTAGAGTCATTGCATGTCTGTTCTTTCCACAAACCACATATGGATCCACCAATGTCACTGGATGTGTGTTCTTTTCACAAACCACAACTAAAGTCATTGCATGTCTGTTCTTTTCACAAACCACAGCTAGAGTCATTGCATGTCTGTTCTTTCCACAAACCACATATGGATCCACTAGTGTAATCGAATGAGTTTTATTTTCATGAACCACACCCAGTGTCATTGCATGTGTGTTCTTCTCACAAACCACACATGGATCCACCAGTGTCATTGCATGTCTGCTCTTTTCATTAACCGCACCCAGTGGTGTTGCATGTGTGTTCTTCTCACAAACCACACATGGATCCACCAGTGTCATTGCATGTGTGCTCTTTTCACAAACCACACATGGATCCACCAGTGTCATTGCATGTGTGTTCTTTTCATGAACCACACCCAGTGTCATTGCATGTGTCTTCTTCTCACAAACCACACATGGATCCAGTAGTGTCATTGCATCTGTGTTCTTTTCATGAACCACACCCACTGTCATTGCATGTGTGTTCTTCTCACAAACCACACATGGATCCACTAGTGTCATTGCATGTCTGTTCTTTTCACAAACCACAACTAGAGTCATTGCATGTCTGTTCTTTCCACAAACCACATATGGATCCACCAGTGTCACTGAATGTGTGTTCTTTTCACAAACCACAACTAGAGTCATTGCATGCCTGTTCTTTTAACAAACCACAGCTAGAGTCATTGCATGTCTGTTCTTTCCACAAACCACATATGGATCCACCAATGTCATTGGATGAGTGTTCTTTTCATGAACCACACCTAGTGTCATTGCATGTGTTTTCTTCTCACAAACCACTCATGGATCCACCAGTGTCATTGCATGTCTGCTCTTTACATTAGCCACACCTAGTGTCATTTGATGTCTGTTCTTCTCACAAACCACATAAGGATACACCAGTCATTCCATGTGTGTTCTTTTCACAAACCACATAAGGATACACATGTGTCATTGGATGTGTGTTCTTTTCATGAACCACACCCAGTGTCATTGCATGTGTGTTATTCTCACAAACCACACATGGATCCATCCGTGTCATTGCATGTGTGTTCTTCTCACAAACCACACATGGATCCACCAGTGTCATTGCATGTGTGCTCTTTTCACAAACCACATAAGGATACACCAGTGTCATTGGATGTGTGTTCTTTTCATGAACCACACCAAGTGTCATTGGATGTCTGTTCTTCTCACAAACCACACATGGATCCACCAGTGTCATTGCATGTGTGCTCTTTTCACAAACCACATAAGGATACACTAGTGTCATTGGATGTGTGTTATGATACATTACAAATGTATCTATAATTTTTGATGTTCCATGCTTGGTTTTATCTACTTTCTTATGTTTTGTCCACACTTTGGAGTACTTTTCATATGATTTCTTGGACTAACTTATTAACAAGAGCCACAATGCTAGTTGCCTGTTTTCTGCTGTTTTTGGTTCCAGGAAGTCAGAAAATGAATATTCTCGGAATTGGACGGGACAAAAGCCAAAGTTACTATTTTCCCGGAAGACTCACGGAGCCAGAAGGAGTGTCGGAGAGGGGCCACATGGTGGCCACACCCCCCTTGGCGCGGGCCAGCCCAGGCCGCGCCAGGGCATGGTGTGGGCCCCCTGGCCGGCCACCGACCTTGCCTCCTTCGCCTATAAGAGCCTCCCGATACCAAAACCCTAAATCATCAATTAGAAATCCACGAAAAGTTGCACAGCACCATCAAGGGGAGATTCGGGGACGAAAGTCTCTGTTCAAGCACCTGCCGACAGGGAAGTGCCCCCGGAGCCATCTCCATCGATCTCCACCGCCATCTCCATCACCATTGCTGATTCCCATGATGAGGAGGGAGTAGTTCTCTCTCGAGGCTAAGGGTTATACCGGTAGCTATGTGTTCATCTCTCTCTCTATGCATGATCTTATTGAGATCATGAGCTTGTAATCTATAGATCTACCTTGCTACTCAAGTGCTTTAATAGATCTCTACTCTCCCCATGTGTGTGAAAGTGACAACGTGCACACCATGGTGGCACTTAGGCTAGAGATTACAAATACTTGTTATGAGTTATATTTGGAGTTGGATGTCTTTATGAAATTGTGGTGTTTGTTGGAACCATCTAGTGCTCAAGGTGACAGTGTGGGGTTATCTAGATGGGAAAGGCTTACTTTGAGGTGTGTTGTTATAGCCCTACCATCGATTAGAGTGTCCAACAAGAGAGTAGTTAAGAGTAGTATCATAAAGAGAAGATATTTATATGAGAGTGTTCACTAGTGAAAGTATGATCCCTAGGCCTTGTTTCTAAGCATTGATACACCGTTTGCAACTAGATCTGTTACATGTTTGCTTGCTTCCATCTTTATTTCAGTTTGCCTTTAGTCTTTTCCACACCATCAAGTTATTTTCTATCACCATTACCACTTATAATTATCTATACCACTTGTATTTCACTATCTCTTTGCCGAACTAGTGCACCTATACACCTGGCAAGTGTATTGGGTGTGTTGGGGACACAAGAGACTTCTTGTATCTTGATTGCAAGGTTGCTTGAGAGGGAATACCTTTGACCACTTCCTCCCCGAGTTCGATAAACCTTGGGTGGTCCACTTAAGGGAAAACTTGCTGCTGTTCTACAAACCTCTGCACTTGGAGGCCCAACAACTGTCTACAAGAATAGAAGTGCATAGACATCAAGCTATTTTCTAGCGCTGTTGCCGGGGAGGTAAGGTAAAGGGTATTCACACCGGAGGATTAAAGAAGAAGAACCTCCCACGGCAAACGCCTATTCTCTGGCGCCGTTGCCGGGGAGGTAAGGTAAAAGGTACTCACATCCTCCAGTGTGAGTGCTCGAAGTTATTTCCTTTAGATTTTGCAATTTTGTCTTTTTGTTTCTTGTTTTCACTAGTTAGGCTTAATGGAAAACAACAAAAAAATTAGAGAGCTTTATAGTATTTATCTTGAGTTAGGACATGAAGTGTTTGAAGAGAAAATTAAAAAACCTATGGAACTTTATTTGCATGCTAATATCAAGGTTATTAGTATGAATTCTTTGGACACCATTATTGATAATGCTATGGAAAAGTCTAAGCTTGGGGAAGCTAGTTTTTATGAAAATGATCTTTTTAGTTCCCCAGCTTTGGAAGATAGCTATTCTATTGCTTATGATGATACCAAACCTCCAATATATGATGATTACAATGATGAATATGATATTTTCAGTCCACCTACTATTGAGTAGAAAATTAATTATGATTACAATATGCCTCCTATATTTGATGATTATGGTGATGAGAATAATAATGATAGCTATTTTGTTGAATTTGCTCCCACCACAATTAATAAGAATGACTATGTTTATGTGGAGAGTACTAATTCTTTTATGCATGTGGCTCATGATAAGAATGTTTTATGTGATAGTTATATTGTTAATTTTATTCATGATGCTACTAAAAGTTATTATGAGAGAGGGAAACATGGTTTTATGCATCTCAATAATATTAGGTTTCCCCTCTTTATGTTGAAAGTCTTGAAGTTGCACTTATTTTGCTATCCTATGCTTATTGCTTTGTGCTTTCATGACTTTTTTCTTTACAAGATTCCTATGCATAGGAAGTGGGTTAGACTTAAATGTGCTTTGAATTTGTTTCTTGATGCTCTCTTTTACTTTAATTCATATTTCTTATGTGAGCATCTTCTCAAATTATCATGCCTAACTTAAAGGCGTTAAAGAAAAGTAGTTATTGGGAGATAACCCAAAAGTTTTAGATGAGTCTTGGAAGTTATTACTTTAGTAATAACCGCTCCTTATCCTTTTTATTTGCTTTTTGTGCCAAGAGTAACCTGTAATGAGAGAGAAATAACGAGTGGGAAAGTTGTTGTCCCAAAACAGATTTTTGTGCTTCACCGTAAACATTCGTGTAAAATATCTAAACGTCTTTTTGAGGCGTGAATTTTTGTGCTTATGCCCCAGGTTGTTATATAACTTTCGTTAGTTCAACACTTTTTGATTTGAGCAACAGAAGGTCTTCGAAAAAATTTGTCTTTACCTGCTGGTCTGTTTTGACAGATTTCTGCCATTTTCTGCATTTGCTTCTTGTTGTTTCCTTTTTGAGTTCTTTTGGGGAATTGAGCTTTTTGAGGGAAGTGCTACAGTAGCTAGTGTTTTAATGGAAGTTTTATTGGTGTTAGAACTGAACCTAAAGACCTATTATCTTGAGTGCACTAATGTTGCTAATAAAGATTGTGTGAAGTTTTGTATGAAGGAAAATTTTTAGGTGTATGGAAGGAATGAGTAATGAGATGAAGGATGGACTAAATCTCAAGCTTGGGGATGCCACGCGTGTCACCCCAAGAAATATCCAAGAAGTACAAGCGTCAAAGCTTGGGGATGCCCAAGGCATCCCCTTCTTCATCAATAAAAATCCCAGGTTTCTTCCAAACGCTTCATTTTTATTGTTTCATGCACAGTTGTGTTGTTCTTGGAGCGTCTTATTTTTCGTTTTCGTTTGCTTTGTTTGCTTAGTTTTCTGAATAAATTGGTTGGAACCCCCTCTTTCATACATTGGTTTGCAAATAGTTTGGTTTGGTTTGGAAAAGAGTAGGAAAGTTCATGCTTAAGTGGTAAAGAGAGCTTGTTTTTGACTGTGGCCTATGCTTTGTCATGCCATGCTTGATATTGTTTTGGCTTTATGCTTAGTATTCTTTGCTGTAGCATGACTTGTTATAAACAATTGAGATTGCTTAATGTGCCTTGGATGAATCATGCGTTGTTTTAGCATATTAAAGCATAGTATAGTGGTATTCTCCTTTGATGCTTTATTTGTGTTGACTTGGAGCATGCTCACACCATGTTATGACTATCTCAAGTCACCATAGCCTTTATGATCCTTTAGTTTTCAACTTTTAGTATCACTTTATGCTTTGATCAATGATGTTTTGTCGCTCTGCATGATTATGGCCATTATTGCTCTCTTAGTTTGTCGCTCCCAGTCTTTTGCTAACCTCCACAACCAAGTATGAGTTCCACTCATGCATCCAACTACCTAAACCAAGTTATTCCAAAGAGTCCACCATACCTACCTACTAGCTTAAGGTATTCCAAGTATATTCATGCTTTTGTTTACCTTCCAAATTAAACTTGTTATGAGAAAAGTAGTGATTAAAGCTCTCACGAACTTGATGGCACACTTTACTTTTCTTGCCCTTAATAAACTTGAACCATTGTGTCGTCTATGTTGTATATGCTTGCACTTATTTGTTGGGAATTAGCAGAACCATGCTTTCATGGGGAACGCTTTCAACATTGCACTTGGTACTTGTACCTAGTTGATATCATGCTCTTTTGTATATGGATGTCGTCGGTGTGAAATGAAAGGGGAGCTTGTAAGTCCCCGGAGTTATGTATATGTGTTAGAGAAACGCCTGGGCCACTGGTCTAATCCATGCTGACATGGTGGAAACCTGCAGCATAACCATAATGAGCTGTCTATGAAGCATTCTTCTTATAAAAAAAGGAGTCCTATATTGAGAAAAAAGAAAAAAAAGAGATTATGAAAAGAGGAAAGATAGAAAAAAGCACCATATTCCCATGGTAAATAAGAAGATTGCTGAGATGCTCGTATTCTGCTTGCCTTGTCATTTTGATATGGGGATTCTTCCGTATCATCGGGCAAGGGGTACCCCATTGGCGGTTCTTTATGATACACATGTACTTACGATGACAAGAACTTACCGGTGACTAAACTTGAGTAGCATGAGGAGCAACCCTCGTATTCAAGGGACATGAGATTTCTAACTTATACTTCATCAAGCATGTACACCATAGTTTGTTCACTTTAACCTTAATCACTTCAAGATGCTTATGATAGGGGCAATGAGAGCTGAAAGCTATAAGTACCATAATTTTTGGAAGCTCTTTATTAGACTTGAATCCCTACTTCCTTTTATGAAGGCCTTTCTTCCACCATTATATTGAGTCTTCACCTTCTATCTTTATGCACCTACTGTGAGAGCATAGTGGTCATTCTTAGTTCTATGTGCATTGTCCCAAGACTAGTTGATTAATGCATAACTTGATATTGCTTGTTTTAAACTATTTGTATCTAGTCACTCTTATGAACTTTGAAGGTGTCCTATGCATTCATATTTGCTACTCTATGAGGGACAAGCTGAATACTATTATGCTATGTTTTCTTTATGTGAAACAAACAAATGTCTTGCAAAGCATTGTTATTCATGAATCTTTTGTTTGTGCCTTTTCATGTTGCATCATAGTTTCTTTATCTTATTGCTAGAACTTTGTCTTTCACGTTATGATTGAAGTACTATGATCCCAGCTATCCATGTTTTACAAATACTTTGATCAACTTTATGATGGTGCATGTCACCTCAAAAATTATTCTTTTCTTTTTATCAATTACCTACTCGAGGACGAGCAGGAGTTAAGCTTGGGGATGTTGATACATTGCAAATGTATCTATAATTTTTGATGTTCCTTGCTTGGTTTTATCTACTTTCTTATGTTTTGTCCACACTTTGGAGTACTTTTCATATGATTTCTTGGACTAACCTATTAACAAGAGCCACAGTGCCAGTTGCCTGTTTTCTGCTATTTTTGGTTCCAGGAAGTCAGAAAATGAATATTCTCGGAATTGGACGGGACAAAAGCCAAAGTTACTATTTCCCTGGAAGACTCACGGAGCCAGAAGGAGAGTCGGAGAGGGGCCACAGGGTGGCCACACACCCCTTGTCATTGCATGTGTGTTCTTCTCACAAACCACACATGGATCCACCAGTGTCATTGCACGTGTGTTCTTTTCATGAACCACAGCCAGAGTCATTGCATGTGTGTTCTTCTCACAAACCACACATCTATCCACCAGTGTGATTGCATGTCTGTTCTTTTCATGAACCATAGCCAGAGACATTGCATGTCTATTCTTCTCACAAACCACATAAGGATACACCAGTGTCATTGGATGCGTCTACTTTTCATGAACCACACCCAGTGTCATTGCATGTGTGTTCTTCTCACAAACCACATATGGATCCACAATGTCATTGCATGTCTCTTCTTTTCACAAACCACAGCTAGAGTCATTGCATGTCAGTTCTTTCCACAAACCACAGATGGATCCACCAGTGTCACTGGATGTTTGTTATTTTCACAAACCACAACTAGGGTCATTGCATGTCTGTTCTTTTCACAAACCACAGCTAGAGACATTGCATGTCTGTTCTTTCCACAAACCACATATGGATCCACCAATGTCATTGGTTGAGTGTTCTTTTCATGAACCACACCCCGTGTCATTGCATATGTGTTCTTCTCACAAACCAAACATGGATCCACCAATGTCATTGCATGTCTGCTCTTTTCATTAACCACACCTAGTGTCATTGGATGTCTGTTCTTCTCACAAACCAGACATGGATGCACCAGTGTCATTGCATGTGTGCTCTTGTCACAAACCACATAAGGATACACCAGTGTCATTGGATGTGTGTTCTTTTAATGAACCACACCCAGTGTCATTGCATGTGTGTTCTTCTCACAAACCACACATGGATCCACCAGTGTCATTGCATGTATGTTCTTTTCATGAACCATAGCCAGAGTCATTGCATGTGTGTTCTTCTCACAAACCACACATGGATCCACCAGTGTCATTGCACGTCTATTCTTTTCATGAACCACAGCCAGAGTCATTGCATGTGTGCTCTTTTCACAAACCACATAAGGATACACCAGTGTCATTGGATGTGTGTTCTTTTCATGAACCACACCCAGTGTCATTGGATGTGTGTTCTTCTCACAAACCACACATGGATCCACCAGTGTCATTGCATGTCTGTTCTTTTCACAAACCATAGATGGATCCACCAGTGTCACTGGATGTTTGTTATTTTCACAAACCACAACTAGAGTCATTGCATGTCTGTTCTTTTCACAAACCATAGCTAGAGTCATTGCATGTCTGTTCTTTCCACAAACCACATATGGATCCACCAGTGTCATTGGATGAGTGTTCTTTTCATGAACCACACCCCGTGTCATTGCATATGTGTTCTTCTCACAAACCAAACATGGATCCACCAGTGTCATTGCATGTCTGCTCTTTTCATTAACCACACCTAGTGTCATTGGATGTCTGTTCTTCTCACAAACCAGACATGGATGCACCAGTGTCATTGCATGTGTGCTCTTTTCACAAACCACATAAGGATACACCAGTGTCATTGGATGTGTGTTCTTTTAATGAACCACACCCAGTGTCATCGCATGTGTGTTCTTCTCACAAACCACACATGGATCCACCAGTGTCATTGCATGTATGTTCTTTTCATGAACCATAGCCAGAGTCATTGCATGTGTGTTCTTCTCACAAACCACACATGGATCCACCAGTGTCATTGCATGTCTGTTCTTTTCACAACCCACAGCTAGAGTCATTGCATGTCTATTCTTTCCACAAACCACATATGGATCTAGTATTGTCACTATATGTGTGTTCTTTCCACAAACAACAACTAGAGTCATTGCATGTCTGTTCTTTTCACAAACCACAACTAGAGTCATTGCATGTCTGTTCTTTCCACAAACCACATATGGATCCACCAGTGTCGATGAGTGTTCTTTTCATGAACCACACCCAGTGTCATTGCATGTGTGTTCTTCTCACAAACCACACATGGATCCATGAGTGTCATTGCATGTCTGCTCTTTTGATTAACCACACCAAGTGTCATTTGATGTGTGTTCATCTCACAAACCACATAAGGATACACCAGAGTCATTGCATGTGTGTTCTTTTCACAAACCACATAAGGATACACCAGTGTCATTACATGTGTGTTCTTTTCATGAACCACACCCAGTGTCATTGCATGTGTGTTCTTCTCACAAACCACACATGGATCCACCAGTGTCATTGCACGTGTGTTCTTTTCATGAACCACAGCCGGAGTCATTGCATGTCTGTTCTTCTCACAAACCACATAAGTATAAACTAGTGTCATTGCATGTATGTTCTTTTCATGAACCACACCCAGGGTCATTGCATGTGTGTTCTTCTCGCAAACCACACATGGATCCACCAGTGTCATTGGATGTTTGTTCTTTTCACAAACCACAACTAGAGTCATTGCATGTCTGTTCTTTCCACAAACCACATATGGATCCACCAGTGTCACTAGATGTGTGTTCTTTTCACAAACCACAACTAGAGTCATTGCATGTCTGTTCTTTTCACAAACCACATCTAGAGTCATTGCATGTCTGTTCATTCCACAAACCACATATGGATCCACCAGTGTCATTGGATGAGTGTTCTTTTCATGAACCACACCTAGTGTCATTTCATGTGTGTTCTTCTCACAAACCACACATGGATCCACCAGTGTCATTGTATGTCTGCTCTTTTCATTAACCACGCCTTATGGCATTGCATGTGTGTTCTTCTCACAAACCACACATGGATCCACTAGTGTCATTGCATGTGTGCTCTTTTCACATACCACATAAGGATACCCCAGTGTCAACGGATGTGTGTTCTTTTCATGAACCACACCCAGTGTCATTGCATGTGTGTTCTTCTCACAAACCACACATGGATCCACCAGTGTCATTGCATGTCTGTTCTTTTCATGAACCACATCCTGAGTCAGTGCATGTCAGTTGTTCTCACAAACCACATAAGGATACACCAATGTTATTGGATGTGTGTTCTTTTCATGAACCACACCCAGTGTCATTGCATGTGTGTTCTTCTCACAAACCACACATGGATCCACCAATGTCATCGCATGTCTGTTCTTTTCACAAACCACTGCTAGAGTTATTGCATGTCTGTTCTTTCCACAAACCGCATATGGATCCACCAGTGTGACTGGTGTTTGTTATTTTCACAAACCACAACTAGAGTCCTTGCATGTCTGTTCTTTTCACAAACCACATCTAGAGTCATAGCATGTCTGTTCTTTCCAGAAGCCACATATGGATCCACCAGTGTCATTGGATGAGAATTATTTTCATTAACCACAACCAGTCTCATTGTATGTGTGTTCTTCTCACAAACCACACATGGATCCACCAGTGTCAATGCATGTCTGCTCTTTTCATTAACCACACCCAGTGTCATTGGATGTCTGTTCTTCTCACAAACCACACATGGATCCACCAGTGTCATTGCATGTGTGCTCTTTTCACAAACCACATAAGGATACACCAGTGTCATTTGATGTGTGTTATTTTTATGAACCACACCCAGTGTCATTTCATGTGTGTTCTTCTCACGAACCACACATGGATCCACCTATGTCATTGCATGTGTGTTCTTTTCATGAACCACAGCTAGAGTCATTGCATGTGTGTTCTTCTCAGAAACCACACATGGATCCACCAGTGTCACTGCATGTCTGTTCTTTTCATGAACCACAGCTAGAGTCATTGCATGTATGTTCTTCTCACAAACCACATAAGGATACACAATGTCATTGGATGTGTGTTCTTTTTTTGAACCATACCCAGTGTCATTGCATGTGTGTTCTTCTCACAAACCACACATGGATCCACTAGTGTCATTGCATGTCTGTTCTTTTCACAAACCACAACTTGAGTCATTGCATGTCTGTTCTTTCCACAAACCACATATGGATCCACCAGTGTCACTGGATGTGTGTTCTTTTCACAAACCACAACTAGTGTCATTGCATGTCTGTTCTTTTC
This sequence comes from Avena insularis, assembly GCA_023614405.1. Taxonomy (NCBI): domain Eukaryota; kingdom Viridiplantae; phylum Streptophyta; class Magnoliopsida; order Poales; family Poaceae; genus Avena; species Avena insularis. The sequence goes on along the minus strand of CM042694.1, from coordinate 213,574,926 downwards.
ACAAACCACAGCTAGAGTTATTACATGTCTATTCTTTCCACAAACCACATATGGATCCACCAATGTCATTGGATGAGTGTTCTTTTCACGAACCACACCCAGTGTAATTGCATGTGTGTTCTTCTCACAAACCACAAATGGATCCACCAGTGTCATTGCATGTTTGCTCTTTTCATTAACCACACCCAGTGTCATTTGATGTCTGTTCTTCTCACAAACAACATAAGGATACACCAGAGTCATTGCATGTGTATTCTTTTCAGAAACCACATAAGGATACACCAGTGTCATTGGATGTTTGTTCTTTTCATGAACCACACCCAGTGTCATTGCATGTGTGTTCTTCTCACAAACCACACATGGATCCACCAGTGTCATTACATGTGTGTTATTTTCATGAACCGCAACCAGAGTCATTGCATGTGTGTTCTTCTCACAAACCACACATGGATCCAGCAGTGTCATTGCATGTCTGTTCTTTTCATGAACCACAGCCAGAGTCATTGCATGTCTGTTCTTCTCACAAACCACATAAGGATAAACAAGTGTCATTGGATGTATGTTCTTTTTCATGAACCACACCCAGTGTCATTGCATGTGTGTTCTTCTCACAAACCACACATGGATCCACCAATGTCATTGCATGTGTGTTCTTCTCACAAACCACACATGGATCCACCAGTGTCATTGCATGTCTGTTCTTTTCATGAACCACAGCTAGAGTCATTACATGTCTGTTCGTCTCACAAACCACATAAGGATAAACTAGTGTCATTGAATGTGTCTTCTTTTCATGAACCATACCCAGTGTCATTGCATGCATGTTCTTCTCACAAACCACACATGGATCCACCAGTGTCAATCCATGTCTGTTCTTTTCACAAACCACAGCTAGAGTCATTGCATGTCTGTTCTTTCCACAAACCACATATGGATCCACCAGTTTCACTGGATGTGTGTTGTTTTCACAAACCACAACAAGAGTCATTGCATGTCTGTTCTTTTCACAAACCACAGCTAGAGTCATTGCATGTCTGTTCTTTCCATAAACCACATATGGATCCACTAGTGTAATTGGATGAGTCTTCTTTTCATGAACCACCCCCAGTGTCATTGCATGTGTGTTCTTCTCACAAACCACACATGGATCCACCAGTGTCATTGCATGTCTGCTCTTTTCATTAACCACACCCAATGTCGTTGCATGTGTGTTCTTCTCACAAACCACACATGGATCCACCGGCGTCATTGCATGTGTGCGCTTTTCACAAACCACACATGGATCCACCAATGTCATTGCATGTGTGTTCTTTTCATGAACCACACCCAGTGGCATTGCATGTGTGTTCTTCTCACAAACCACACATGGATCCACTAGTGTCATTGCATGTGTGTTCTTTTCATGAACCACAACCAGATTCATTGCATGTGTGTTCTTCTCAGAAACCACACATGGATCCACCAGTGTCATTGCATGTGTGTTCTTTTCATGAACCACAGCCGGAGTCATTGCATGTCTGTTCTTCTCAGAAACCACATAAGTATAAACCAGTGTCATTGGATGTATGTTCTTTTCATGAACCACACCCAGTTTCATTGCATGTGTGTTGTTCTCGCAAACCACACATGGATCCACCAGTGTCATTGCATGTTTGTTATTTTCACAAACCACAGCTAGAGTCATTGCATGTCTGTTCTTTCCACAAACCACATATGGATCCACCAGTGTCACTAGATGTGTGTTCTTTTCACAAACCACACCTAGAGTCATTGCATGTCTTTTCTTTTCACAAACCACATCTAGAGTCATTGCATGTCCGTTCATTCCATAAACCACATATGGATCCACCAGTGTCATTGGATGAGTGTTCTTTTCATGAACCACACCTAGTGTCATTTCATGTGTGTTCTTCTCACAAACCACATATGGGTCCACCAGTGTCATTGTATGTCTACTCTTTTCATTAACCACGCCTAGTGTCACTGCATGTGTGTTCTTCTCACAAACCACACATGGATCCACCAGTGTCATTGCATGTGTGATCTTTTCACAAACCACATAAGGATACACCAGTGTCATTGGATGTGTGTTCATTTTATGAACCACACCCAGTGTCATTGCATGTGTGTTCTTCTCACAAACCACACATGGATGCACCAGTGTCATTGCATGTGTGTTATTTTCACTAACCACATCCAGAGTCATTGCATGTGTGTCCTTCTCACAAACCACACATGGATCCACCAGTGTCATTGCATGTCTGTTCTTTTCATGAACCACATCCAGAGTCAGTGCATGTCAGTTCTTCTCACAAACCACATAAGGATACACCAATGTTATTGGATGTGTGTTCTTCTCATGAACCACACCCAGTGTCATTGCATGTGTGTTCTTCTCACAAACCACACATGGATCCACCAATGTCATCGTGTGTCTGTTCTTTTCACAAACCACTGTTAGAGATATTGCATGTCTGTTCTTTCCACAAACCACATATGGATCCACTAGTGTAATTGGATGAGTGTTCTTTTCATGAACGACACCCAGTGTCATTGCATGTGTGTTCTTCTCACAAACCACACATGGATCAAACAGTGTCATTGCATGTCTGCTCTTTTCATTAACCACACCCAATGTCATTGCATGTGTGTTCTTCTCACAAACCACACATGGATCCACCAGTGTCATTGCATGTGTGCGCTTTTCACAAACCACACATGGATCCACCAATGTCATTGCATGTGTGTTCTTTTCATGAACCACACCCAGTGGCATTGCATTTGTGTTCTTCTCACAAACCACACATGGATCCACTAGTGTCATTGCATGTATGTTATTTTCATGAACCACAGCCAAAGTCATTGCATGTGTGTTCTTCTCACAAACCACACATGGATCCACCAGTGTCATTGGATGAGTGTTCTTTTCATAAACCACAGCCAGAGTCATTGCATGTTTGTTCTTCTCACAAACCACATAAGGATACACCAGTGTCATTGGATGTGTCTTCTTTTCATGACCCACACCCAGTGTCATTGCATGTGTGTTCTTCTCACATACCACACATGGATCCACCAGTGTCATTGCATGTCTGTTCTTTTCACAAACCACATCTAGAGTCATTGCATGTCTGTTCTTTCCACAAACCACATATGGATCCACTAGTGTCATTGGATGTTTGTTATTTTCACAGACCACAACTAGAGTCATTGCATGTCTGCTCTTTTCACAAACCACAACTAGAGTCATTGTATGTTCGTTCTTTCCAAAAACCACATATGGATCCACTAGTGTCATTGGATGAGTGTTCTTTTCATGAACCACACCCAGTGTCATTGCATGTGTGTTCTTTTCACAAACCACACATGGATCCACCAGTGTCATTGCATGTCTGTTCTTTTCATGAACCACATCCATAGTCATTGCATGTGTGCTCTTTTCACAATCCACATAAGGATACACCAGTGTCATTGGATGTGTGTTCTGTTCATGAACCACACCCAATGTCATTGCATGTGTGTTCTTCTCACAAACCACACGTGGATCCACAAGAGTCATTGCATGTCTTTTTTTTTCACAAACCACAGCTGGAGTCATTGCATGTCTGTTCTTTGCACAAACCACATATGAATCCACCAATGTCATTGGATGAGTCATCTTTTCATGAAACACACCAAGTGTCATTGCATGTGTGTTCTTCTCACAAACCACACATGGATCCACCAGTGTCATTGCATTTCTGTTCTTTTCACAAACCACAGATAGAGTCATTGCATGTCTGTTCTTTCCACAAACCACATATGGATCCACTAGTGTCACTAGATGTGTGTTCTTTTCACAAACCACAACTAGAGTCATTGCATGTCTGTTCTTTTCACAAACCACAGCTAGAGTCATGGCATGTCTATTCTTTCCACAAACCACATATGGATCCACCAATGTCATTGGATGAGTGTTCTTTTCATGAACCACACTCAGTGTCATTGCATGTGTGTTCTTCTCACTAACCACACATGGATCCACCAGTGTCATTGCATGTCTGTTCTTTTCACAAACCACAACCAGAGTCATTGCATGTCTATTCTTGTCACAAACCACATAAGGATACACCAGTGTCATTGGATGTGTGTTCTTTTCATGAACCACTGCCAGAGTCATTGCATGTGTGTTCTTCTCACAAACCACACATGGATCCACTAGTGTCATTGCATGTCAGTTCTTTTCATGAACCACAACCAGAGTCATTGCATGTCTGTTCTTCTCACAAACCACGTAAGGATAAACCAGTGTCATTGGATGTATGTTCTTTTCATGCACCACTCCCGGTGTCATTGCATGTGTGTTCCTCTCACAAACCACACATGGATCCACCAGTGTCATTGCATGTGTGTTCTTCTCACAAACCACACATGGATCCACCAGTGTCATTGCATGTCTGTTCTTTTCACAAACCACAGCTAGAGTCATTGCATGTCTGTTCTTTACACAAACCACATATGGATCCACTAGTGTCACTGGATGTGTGTTCTTTTCACAAACCACAACTAGAGTCATTGCATGTCTGTTCTTTTCACAAACCACAGCTAGAGTCATTGCATGTCTGTTCTTTCCACAAACCAGATATGGATCCACCAGTGTAATTGGATGAGTGTTCTTTTCATGAACCACACCCAGTACCATTGCATGTGTGTTCTTCTCACAAACCACACATGGATCCACCAGCACTAGTGGAAAACGGGCCTCCAGTCCTGGTCCGTAAGGGGCTTTAGTCCCGGTGCTGGTAACCGGAACTGGAGGGGCGGGATTAAAGGCCCACCCATTAGTCCCGTCCCTCTTACCAGCCAGTACCAGTGGGCATCCACGTGGCTGTCTCTGCGGGCGTTGGGTGCCCCCCATTAGTCGGTTAGACATTTGAACGGGACAAATGGTTTTCTGCCCAGCAAGATTTTAGGCACTTTCTGCGCCGACGTAGAATTTAATTTGTATTCTTTTTTTTCATTTCAAAATAGTTTTCTACGCTACCACATACCGTACATGTTCGTGCATACATAAGATAACTTCTCTTAAGATCGAGCATACAAATATATAAATGATAGTTACACATGGAGATCACAATTATCGGGACTAGAGCCCGTCTATTCAATTACATGGTCGGGGATCATCGACGCCTATTCACACTAAATTCTCCGGCGTCATCTATCATCTCGTTCATCAAGAATCCCGCCAGTTCTTCAGCAATTGCTACTACGCGTTTTCTCGAACTATATAAGAAAAGGAGATCAATATATGAATATCAATCATGATAACAAAAATTGACGATAATAAAAATAATGTTATGAATGTATTGCTTACATCGACTCTATAATCATTCACCTCACTGGTAAACGTGCGAATGAACTCGCAAATGTAGAATCCACATAGATTCGTCCCCTGTGGCTGCCTCGCGCACTTTACGAGAATAGAATTCAATCAAAATAATAATCCAGCATCATAATTGTATTGAAACTAGAAGTAAAGAGATGCGCCTACTACTATCGAGATCGCTTAAACGCGTCGACTTCTCAGTAAAGTCACCCGTAACCGCACTCTTGAACTGGTTCCAAACCCTACCCGGTAAAGAAAATGAGTGAGTTATTTATTACGTGATATCTCAGGAAATCAACAAAAGAGACCGCTGTAGCACGAAAATTACCTCTGGAGCATGTCCTGCATGTCACTAAACTGTTCCAGGGGTCTCTTTAATGGGTCCATGACTTCAACTCTTCCCTTATCAAGTTGAATGTCCATGAGAATCCAGTGGAAACTGTACACGTTTATATATACATCAGTAACTCATCAATTACACTTAACATCGAGTAAGCAAAATAGGATGTGTTCAATAGAGTAAGACACTCACGCGAAATTGTAAGGAAACAGTATGTGGTCACAGAAATTTTGCTCCGTTAGAAACCTTAGAAGGTTTTCCTGTGTGTCCACGGGTTTTTCCTTTAGCGTCTGACAATGTATTTTATCTGGGTCAATGAACCCAACACTGAAGATTGACCTTCTTTTACATTCCATGATCTTCATTCTGCATAATAATAGAGTACAAAACGATATAATTAGGATAATTACATGCAATGAACTGAACAACTGAAAAAATGAACAGCTTATATATAGACAATGAATTCAACAACTTACAGACAATAGCAACTCATGAGACTTTTGTCGAGGGCATCGAAAGTGTATAACTGGAAGAGTTCTGGAAACTCAACATGGACCTCTTCTTCTCAGAAGTAGTAGTCATGTGGGACTTTTGCCACGATCATTATTCTCTCCTCCTTTACGGCTTTCAAGTACCATTTATGTAAACTCCGCATTTGTGTTGACAGTTGTTGGAACTGCTCAAAGCTGACCAGAGGCTTCCCTGGGACATATGTAGGGACTACCTGAGCCTTGGGTAACTTGTCGTCCTGGGAAACTAGCAATTCCTCAACAGTCACATTCATAGCGTCCGCAAGCTTCTTAGCTTCTTCCATATCCTGCTGGGGAGTGTCATAGGATACCACCTTGAGGGGTGGGGTCGATTTTTTGGCCTGTTCCCCAAGCTGGGGGACGTCCTTTTTTTTCCCGGTTGCACTTTGACTTGATGATTTGCTCCCGCTTGCACTTCTACTTGATTTGCTCTTCTTCACTTCCTTCTGAAGTGTGCGTCGATAGTCATCTGGCTTATGGTGCAAGTCATATTGCGATTTTGTGTTCAGAAAAGAAAGTGCATACACTTTTTGCTTCTCGGTGTATACCGGGGCGGACTCGGGTTTCTTCTTTTGAAGCTGCGCAACACATTCAGCCTTTACGATCATGTCGGTTTCCTCGTCAGTATGATCGTAAGGTCTGATAGGAAGATTCTTATGAGGTACTCTTGGGAGGGGCGACATTTGTTGTTTTGGGCTCCTGCGTCATTTAGTACTAATCGGAGGCTGTGGCGGAGATCGAGATGGACTCGGGTTGTGGTGGTCGTAGTCATGGGGTGGGCTTCTTGGAGGTGATGGAGGTGAAGGTGACATGCGACCACTCGGAGGCGGTGTTGGCTTTGGCGTCCAGCCTGGAAGCTTGATGTTGTTCTTGTCCCATAGAATGATACCACCCAGTAATTCTCCGAGTGTCCTCTCACCTTCAGGTCCAGGGATGTCAAGCTCCATTGAGTCCCACCCTATTGCGATTTCATCCACACCAACTTTAGCATAGCCAGCTGGAATCTCACGGCCATGCCAGCGTGCGCCAGGTGGACAAGGTAAAGCACATCCGACCGCCACCTTGATGGATAGGTTCTTCACCTTCTGATGGAGCTCACAAGATGCCTGCTCCTTGATTCCATCCATGGGGTAGCCGGGACCGCCATCTACCAAACGTGCATCGTCAGAAGGGACCTCCGATTCAGCCACGCTGCTTTTCCGCTGAGATGGGACGGCGGTAATATCGATTACAGGATCTTGCAGGCACGCTGCTCCTCGAAGTTCGTCAATCTTTTGCTGATGCATTCGAAGTGTTCCTATCAACTCGGTGAACTTGTCTCCCTCTTCCTCCTGTCGTCGCCTCTTTGCTCTCTCTCGGCTCCTATAAGTATCTCTGTCTTTGGGAAACCCCATCTCCCACGTATAACTAGGGCCAAGGCCTCGTACACGTCCTCCGTGTTCGTCATTCCCGAGGACCTTTGTCAGAAAGTCTTTCTCTCTATCGGGATGGAACTTTGTTGTCCCCGCTTTAATCTCCTTCACCACTTTCTGCCGTGTATCCCGGGGTACCCTAATCCCGTCACTGCAAATAAGGTCCCCTCTACTTTCGTTATACTCACTCCCATGCCCAAGGAACCAATTCCTTGCCCTCAGATCCCATTCTTCGCGTATTGGTTCTGGAGTGATCCCTTTAGCAAGCAGCTCATTCTCTTTAGCATCCCACTTTGGCATGGCAGCCAGAGCCCCGGCCCAGTGTTATGGTGATATTTCTTCATCGCATTTTTCTTGTTTTTGCCGACATTTCCATAGCAGGTTGTGACTCTTGTACTTCACAAATGCATCCCAGTTAGCCTGCTGCTTCGTTAGATAGCATTCAAATTTAGGAGTCTTCTTCGTCTTCTGATACTTTTGCCATAATGCTTTCTTCCAGTTCTTGAATAGTTCGGCCATCTTCGTAAGAGTCCACTGCTTAACTTTCTTCCTCAATGCAGCTGTGTCGGCATTATCCTACCATTCTGGCAGGGTGAAATGTGTCATGAGGTCATTCCAAAGACCCTCTTTGCACCTGTCGGAGACATACTCACCCTCTTTCGCCCCTTTGGTCTTATTCCACTCTCGAACGGTGATCGGGATGCGATCCCTAACCATAACTCCGCATTGTTGTTTAAATACAGTTTTAGCCTTTTTGGGTTCCACCGGTTCACCCCGTGGTGATACCCACGTAATTGTATAACGCGTAGATGCGTCCAACTTTTTGGCCGGGCCTCGTTTGGAATATTTTTTGCTCGATGTGGAGGCCTAAGAGAAGAAACATTCGTCAATTTATATATATATACAACTCAGTTAATGCATCTACTGATCACCAGACTTCATATATATACCTCGCCGTCGGCTTCTCCACCACCAGAGCCATCGACTTCTCCACCACCGGAGCCGTCGGCTTCTCCACCACCGGAGCCGTCGGCTTCTCCTTGATCATTTCGGTCGACCTCCTCTCCCTCATTGGAGGGGTTTAGATAAATCGACGGAGATTCGGGTGGATCAACATGGGGGGTGTCGTTGATCATATCCTCGAGAATTTCTTCCTATGCTAGGCCTCTCTAGATTGGATCCATAGTTTTCTACAAAATGCACACAGTAACATTTTTCATTCAGTATTGTTGCATAAAACAAAACTAAACAATAATATGAACACGCAATTTGCTACCACCCTAAGTCCCGGGGCCCACGAGCACTACCACATTAACCCTAAGTCCGAGGACCCGTGAGCACTACCACCCTAACCCTAAGTCTGGTGGCCCGCGAGCACCACCACCCTAACCCTAAGTCCGGCTGCCCGCGAGCACTACCACCCAAACCCTAAGTCCGGGGGTCCGCGAGCACTACCACCCTAACCCTAAGTCCGGTAGCCCGCGAGCACCACCACTCTAACCCTAAGTCCGGCTACCCGTGAGCACTACCACCCTAACACTAAGTCCGGCTGCCCGCGAGCACCACCACCCTAACGCTAAGTCCGGGGGCCCGCGAGCACTACCACCCTAACCCTAAGTCCGGTGGCCCGCGAGCACCACCACCCTAACCCTAAGTCCGGTTGCCCGCGAGCACTACCACCCTAACCCTAAGTCCGGGGGCCCGTGAGCACTACCACCCTAACCCTAAGTCCGATGGCCCGTGAGCACCACCACCCTAACCCTAATTCCGGCTGCCCGCGAGCACTACCACCCTAACCCTAAGTCTGGCTGCCCGCGAGCACCACCACCCTAACCCTAAGTCCGGTGGCCCGCGAGCATCACCACCCTAACCCTAAGTCCGGCTGCCTGCGAGCACTACCACCCTAACCCTAAGTGCGGGTCCCCGCGAGCACTACCACCCTAACCCTAAGTGCGGGGCCCCGCGAGAACTACCACCCTAACCCTAAGTGCGGGGCCCGTGAGCACCACCATACTATATACTACACTAACATATTATATAATAAACTAATTAACATACTACACTAATATATACTACTAAAAAAATAAAAAATACACTTTATATTACACTACTATATACTACTAAAAAATAAAAAAATATACTACACTAATTAACATACTACACTAATATATACTACTATATATTAAAAAATACACTATATATTACACTAGTATATACTACTAAAAAATAAAAAATATACTACACTAATTAACATACTACACTAATATATACTACTATATATTAAAAAAATACACTTTATATTACACTACTATATACTACTAAAAAAAATAAGCTAGAAGTGGTGTGTGCCGCCTGTCACTGCCATTGCACACCACAAGATGCACGTCAGCCGCCTACTACACCACACTGGTTGCACGCCGGCCACGCCACGGCGCCACATGCCGGATGGGAGAAAGGGGAGGGGCACGATACCTGCTAGCCAGGGGCACACACACGGCGGCTGGATCTGGCTAGCTGGTGGCGGCGTTGGAGTGGGGGGACGACGCGCTGGTGGCGGCCGGATCTGGCGGTGGAGTGGTCGGGTAGCCTGCCGGCGTCCTATGCGTCGTCGTCCTCGCGCGCTTCGTTCCTGCAGCAGAGTGTGTTGATTTGGGGAGAAGAAGGGGCGCGCGAATATAAAGGGGATGTACCTTTAGTCCCGGTTCGTATCATGCACCGGGACTAAAGGGTCTTTAGTCCCGGTGCGTGAAACAAACCGGGACTAAAGATCCCCCCCTTTAGTCCCGTCAGATCACGACCGGACTAAAGGGTTTTCAAGCCCAACAGCGCGCAACGCCACACCTTAGTCCCGCAGTGTAGCACGCACCGGGAATAAAGGTCCCTTTTTCAAAAAAATCACCCTGGGGCGCGCCTGTTTAAAAAAAATTCAATTAGCATATTATTTAAACATTTGAATTTTACAGTTTTTGCATACTTATGAATTTGAGAAAAATTTCAACATGAAAAGTTCTTGAATTTGAATAACTAATCCAAATCTATTTTCTGTTTTATAAAATAATTATTCTAACTAGTGAAACTAATAACCATTTTGCCATTTTCAATTTAAAAATGCATTAAATATTATATTTTGCATATTTTTAAATAAGTGATTCAAATCAATTTTCTGTTTTATAAAATAATTATCCTAACTAGTCAAACTATTAACCATTTTGCCATTTTCATGTAATTCCGACGCTCCGGTGGTCTTCCTCCGGCGAAACCCTAGACCGGATCGTCTACCCTGCCTTATTTTTTCCTGCCCATTCTCTTCCGGATCGTAGCCCCTTTAGGGTTTAGGGTTTTTGGTTTAGGGTTTAGGGTTTAGGGTTTTTGGTTTTTGGTTTAGGGTTTTTAGTTTAGGGTTTAGGGTTTAGGGTTTTTAGTTTAGGGTTTAGGGTTCCCTCCTCTGACTTAGGGTTTAGGGTTCCCTCCTCCGACGATGCCATAGGGCGTGTGCACCAAGGGCATCTTCGAGAAGTTCCGCCACGGGAGATTTCCCAACCCTTTCCTCCATCCATGGGGATGAAACTCTCCATCCATGTTGGCTTGGTCGTTGCCATAGCACATCTAGACTCATATCTGCCGCCTCTCTCCACTCTATCCCATGGCTTCCACCATACCTCTAACCCCAGTGAGGCAGAGATGGAGTCTTTCACGGGATAGCAGGAAAATATTTTTCGAGGCGGAACTTCCGAAGATGCCATAGGGCGTGTGCACCAAGGGCATCTTCGAGAAGTTCTGCCACGAGAGATTTCCCAACCCTTTCCTCCATCCATGGGGATGAAACTCTCCATCCATGTTGGCTTGGTCGCCATAGCACATCTAGACTCATATCCGCCGCCTCTCTCCACTCTATCCCATGGCTTCCACCATACCTCTAACCCCAAAGGAGGCGTAGATGGAGTCTTTCACGGATAGCAGGAAAATATTTTTGAGTGAACTTCCAAGATGCCATAGGGCGCGTGTGCACCAAGGGCATCTTCGGAAGTTCTGCCACTAGAGATTTCCCAACCCTTTCCTCCATCCATGGGGATGAAACTCTCCATCCATGTTGGCTTGTTGAGTTGCTTGCCATGGCGATCGATGTCCTTTTATAGGCACTACCGCTTCTACTTTGTCTTCTTCCTCCGACAGGGCGCCGTGCGCTACATGCTTTATCTCATCGAGCAGTGCGTCCACCCACGCGTCCTTATCCTACCGACAGCTTTAGTCCCGGTTTGAGCCCCCACCCGGTACTAAAGGTTACCCACGCGTCCTTATCCCACCAACAGTTTTGTTAGATGACACAAAAGCCACCTTTAGTCCCGGTTGCACCCACCAGCTGGTACTAAAGGATAGCCACCCCCCAGATAAGGCCCTCCCAGATAAGCCTCCCCCAGATAAGGCCCCCCATCTTTTGTCCCGGTTTGAGCCCCCACCCGGGATGAAAGTTTCCCGCGCCACTGCGTTCCCGTGCTTTCCACCGGTTCCCACCTCTGTCTTCCCGCCATTTTTTCAGTATATATATGTACGCTTGGCCTCCATTTACATATCACATCTAGACTCATCATTCTCTTCCCATGGCTTCCATCGTATCTCTAACCACCCGGGAGGCGGAGGCGCTTTGCACCTCGAACTACCCCTGCCCACCGGGCTACCGCGTCCCCACCGGCTGGACGCTGAGCGCCGGAGGCGTGCCAGTCCCTCCTGTCCCTCTAGGTGTGGAGCGCCGGATGCCCATCACAAACCACTACTACCTCGAGCTCACACCAGAGCAGCGGAGGAATCCCAACTGGCATCCCGACTATTTCCCGACTTGGGAAGCCTTCTTCATCAATCGGCATGAGAGGGCGCTCGCCAGGCACGAGGAGGACGGCCCACCTCCTTCGAACTTCAACGAGGCCGCTGTCCTGTGGTGGCGCGGCCGGACTCTCCAGAGTGTCATGGCCTACAACACGACCGGCAATAACCCCCGCCTGCGGTACCCTCAAATCTAGCCCACGCGTGCCCAACCTTCAAGGTTCGACTACGGCGACCCCGACGATGACAGCGACAACGGCGCCGGTGACTACGACGACTACAGTGGCGCGTATTATAGGGCTAGGCAGGAGCATGACTGAATCACTCCAACCATTAGGCATGTTTCTTAATTTTTAGTTGTGCTATGTATCCTTAGTGTTTGTGGGTTCCTTCTCTTGTGATGGTTCCTTCTCTTTGTGTGATCACCTACCACGACTCAGAACGTCTAGTTTGATTGAGCAAGATGTTGTGGTTTTCTTCTGCACCGTAGCCATGGAGAATCTAGTGTTGTGGTTTAATATATTATTACACATGGAGAATCTAGTCTCAAATAAAAGGTTTAATATATTATTACACATCACCAACATCTAGTGTTGTGGTTTTCTTCTGCACCATAGCCATGGAGAATCTTCATCATTTACCAGGATGCTTGGGTCAGTTTTCACTTTGAAGGGCGGAATTTCATGAAACTTATGGTAATCTTCTGACATGTCTGTCTTATCATCCACTCCCACGATGTTTCTTTTCCCTGAAAGAACTATGTGGTGCTTTGGCTCATTGTATTCTGTACTCTTTTGCTTATCTTTCCTTTTTCTCGGTTTGGTAGACATGTCCTTCACATAGAAAACCTGAGCCACATCGTTGGCTAGGACGAATAGTTCATCCATGTACGCAAGATTGTTGAGATCCACTGTTGCCATGCCGTACTTTTCGTCTACATGTACCCGCCTCCGTCGACTTGACCCATTTGCAATCAAACAAAGGGACCTTAAAAGTAGGTCCATAGTCAAGTTCCCATATCTCCTCTATGTACCCATAATATGTGTCAATCTGCCCATTGTCATCTCTGTTGCATCAAAGCGGACACCACTGCTTTTGGTTGGTGCTCTTTTATCTTGGGCGATCATGTAAAATGTATTCCCATTTATCTCGCACTTGGAAAGTACATATAGTCGAAGATGGTAACCTGGCCAACAGTACAACTCATCTCCAACAGTGGTGTTATTCATGAGATGTGTCCTGCAACCAATTGCCAAAATTCTTCTCGTGTTCCCTTTAATCAAGGTTTCAGCTTCCCCGGTTTTCGAGCGAGAATATTCTTGTGTTTCTCGATATACTGAGCTACCACGGTGGAATTGTGTAGAATCGTAGTGTGCTTGAGTGAAAGAATGCCCGTCCCTACATACCATTGATTTCCTTCCTAGTGTGCCTTTTCCAGTCATCCTCCCCTCATACCGAGATTCAGGAACACCAATCGGCTTAAGGTCAGGAAGAAAGTCAACACAAAACTCAATGACCTCCTCTGTTCCATAGCCCTTGGATATGCTTCCTTCTGGCCTAGCACGGTTATGAACATATTTCTTTAAGACTCCCATGAACCTCTCGAAGGGGAACATATTGTGTAGAAACACAGGACCGAGAATTCTAATCTCTTCGACTAGGTGAACTAGGAGGTGCGTCATAATATTTAAGTAGGATGGCGGGAACAACAACTCGAAGATGACCAGACATTGGACCACATCAATCTGTAACCCTGATAGACTTTCTTGATCGATTACCTTCTGAGAAATTGCATTGAGGAATGCACATACCTTCACAATGGCTAGTCGAACATTTTCTGGTAGAATTCCCCTCAATGCAACCGGAAGCAATTACGTCATAAGCACATGGCAGTCATGAGACTTTAGGTTTTGAAATTTTTCTCTTTCATATTTACTATTCCCTTTATATTCGATGAGAAGCCAGACGGGACCTTGATACTGAAAAGGACTTCAAAAAAGATTTCCTTCTATTCTTTGGTAAGAGCGTAGCTGGCAAGCCCTTGAAACTTCCCTAGATGCTTGCCGTCTCGTCCTTTATGATGTTGCTGGTCCTCCCGTGCTGCTGGGGTATCTTTTGACTTCCCATACAAGCCCAGGAAGCCTAGAATATTCACGCAAAGATTCTTCGTCAGGTGCATCACGTCGATTGCAGAGCGGACCTCATGCACTTTCCAATAGGGTAGCTCCCAAAATATAGATTTCTTCTTCCACATGGGTGCGTGTCCGGTAATGGGGTCTTTCGGAACAGGTTGTCCTCCAGGACCCTTTCCAAAGATTACATCCAAATCCTTGACCATACCAAATACATCATCACCACTACGGGGGACAGGATTTGTCCGGGTTTCTGCCTTGCCATTGAAATGCTTGCCTTTCTTCTTTAAGGGATGACTAGGCGGAAGAAAATGACGATTGTACGGGTACACATTCTTTCTACATTTATCCACATATATACTTTCAGTCTCATCTAAACAGTGCGTGCATGCATTGTATCCTTTGTTCATCTGTCCTGAAATGTTACTAAGAGCAGGCCAATCATTGATGGTTATGAATAACAACGCTTGTAGGTCAAATTCCTGTTGTTTGTGCTCATCCCACACACGTACACCTGGTTTGGCCCACAACTATAGAAGTTCATCAACTAATGGCCTTAGGTACACATCAATGTTGTTGTTGGGTTGCTTCGGGCCTTGGATGAGCACTGCCATCATAATGAACTTCCGCTTCATGCACAACCAAGGAGGAAGGTTGTAGATACATAGAGTCACGGGCCAGTGTCTGGATCTGCAGTTCGCTTCCCCAAAAGGATTCATGCCATCGATACTTAGACCAAACCATAAGTTCCTTGCGTCACCAGTAAAGTCCGGGAAGTCTCTCTCGATTTTTCTCCACTGCCGACCATCAGCAGGGTGCCTCAACATCCCATCTTTCTTACGGTCTTCCATGTGCCATCACAACAACTTGGCATGCTCTTTATTTCTGAACAAACGTTTCAACCGTGGTATTATAGGAGCATACCACATCACCTTGGCAGGAACCCTCTTCCTGGGTTGCTCGCCCTCAACATCACCAGGGTCATCTTTTCTAATCTTATACCGCAATGTAGTGCATACCGGGCATTTATCGATATTCTCGTACTTCTCACCGCGGTAGAGGATGCAGTCATTAGGGCATGCATGTATCTTCTGCACGCCTAATCCTAGAGGGCGTACAAGTTTCTTTGCTTCAGACGCATCGGAGGGCAATTGGTTATTTCTTGAAGCGGCTTCTTCATTATTACCAATAACTTTTCAAATCGAGTCACCATACCGTCTCTTCCTTCCACTTCAACAATTCCAGTGTGCTACCCAGCTTCTTCCGCCATCTTCACAAGTTGGATACAACAATGTGTTGTGGTCCGTAACATCCGTCAACTCCAACCTCTCCTTTCTCAGGTCGCAGCCTCGCTTTGCATCACTAATGACCCGACCAAAATCATCAACGGGCTCATCCGGTTCTGTTCTTCACCCCTTCTTTTCATTATCTTTAATCATGTATCATCGTATTCAGGAACATAGATTAGTAGTTGTCATCATCGCTCTTCTTCATCGCCTCTTCCATCATAACCCCTCTTTCTCCGTGCTTGGTCCAAACATTATAGCCACATGAAACCGGACCGAAGTGTGGCTGAATGACTCTTGAGGAAGTGTGAGCGCTCATTCCGACATTCAACACATGGACAACACATAAAACCATCCCGCTGCTTGTTCGCCTCGGCCTCAAGGCGAAAAGAACGCACGCCTTCTCTGTAAGCGTTAGAGCGTCGGTCACCGTACATCCATGGTTGTGGTTCATGAAAAGAACACACATGCAATGACTCTAGTTGCATGTTTGCTCTTTTCATTAACCACACCCAGTGTCATTGCATGTGTGTTCTTCTCACAAACCACACATGGATCCACCAGTGTCATTGCATGTGTGCCCTTTTGACAAACCACACATGGATCCACCGGTGTCATTGCATGTGTGTTCTTTTCATGAACCACAGCCAGAGTCATTGCATGTGTGTTCTTCTCACAAACCACAAAGGGATCCACCAGTGTCATTGCATGTTTGTTCTTTTCATGAACCACAGCCAGAGCCATTGCATGTCTGTTCTTCTAACAAACCACATAAGGATACACCAGTGTCATTGGATGTGTCTTCTTTTGATGGCCCATACCCAGTGTCATTGCATGTGTGTTCTTTTCATGAACCACAGCCAGAGTCATTGCATGTGTCTTCTTCTCAGAAACCACACATGGATCCACCAGTGTCATTGTATGTCTGTTATTTTCATGAACCACAGCCAGAGTCATTGCATGTTTGTTCTTCTCACAAACCACATAAGGATACACCAGTGTCATTGGATGTGTGTTCTTTTTTTGAACCACACCCAGTGTCATTACATGTGTGTTCTTCTCACAAACCACACATGGATCCACTAGTGTCATTGCTTGTCTGTTCTTTTCACAAACCAAAGCTTGAGTCATTGCATGTCTGTTCTTTCCACAAACCACATATGGATCCACCAGTGTCACTGGATGTGTGTTCTTTTCACAAACCACAACTAGAGTAATTGCATGTCTGTTCTTTTCACAAACCACAGTTAGACTCATTGCATGTTTGTTCTTTCCACAAGCCACATATGGATCCACCAATGTCATTGGATGAGTGTTCTTTTCATGAACCAGGCCCAGTGTCATTGCACGTGTGTTCTTCTCACAAACCACACATGGATCCACCAATGTCATTGCATGTTTGCTCTTTTCATTAACCACACCCAGTGTCATTTGATGTATGTTCTTCTAACAAACAAGATAAGGATACACCAGTCATTGCATGTGTGTTCTTTTCACAAACCACATAAGGATACACCAGTGTCATTGGATATGTGTTCTTTTCATGAACCACACCCAGTGTAATTGCATGTGTGTTCTTCTCACAAACCACACGTGGATCCACCAGTGTCATTGCATGTGTGTTATTTTCATGAACCGCAACCAGAGTCATTGCATGTGTGTTCTTCTCACAAACCACACATGGATCCACTAGTGTCATTGCATGTCTGTTCTTTTCATGAACCACAGCCAGAGTCATTGCATGTCTGTTCTTCTCACAAACCACATAAGGCTAAACCAGTATCATTGGATGTATGTTCTTTTCATGAACCACACCCAGTGTCATTGCATGTGTGTTCTTCTCACAAACCACACATGGATCCACCAGTGTCATTGCATGTGTGTTCTTCTCACAAACCACACATGGATCCACCAGTGTCATTGCATGTCTGTTCTTTTTCACAAACCACATCTAGATTTATTGCATGTCTGTTCTTTCCACAAACCACATATGCATCCACCAGTGTCACTGGATGTGAGTTGTTTTCACAAACCACAACTAGAGTCATTGCATGTCTGTTCTTTTCACAAACCACAACTAGAGTCATTGCATGTCTGTTCTTTGCACAGACCACATATGGATCCACCCGTGTAATTGGATGAGTGTTCTTTTCATGGACCATACCCAGTGTCATTGCATGTGTTCTCTTCTCACAAACCACACATGGATCCACCAGTGTCATTGCATGTCTGCACTTTTCATTAACGACACCCAGTGTCATTGCA
The DNA here is from genome assembly GCA_023614405.1 of Avena insularis. Lineage (NCBI taxonomy): Eukaryota > Viridiplantae > Streptophyta > Magnoliopsida > Poales > Poaceae > Avena > Avena insularis. The sequence goes on along the minus strand of CM042694.1, from coordinate 213,556,778 downwards.
TGTGTGTTCTTCTCACAAACCACACATGGATCCACCAGTGTCATTGCATGTGTTCTCTTTTCACAAACCACACATGGATCCACCAATGTCATTGCATGTGTGTTCTTTTCATGAACCACACCCCAGTGTTATTGCATGTGTGGTCTTCTCACAAACCACACATGGATCCACCAGTGTCATAGCATGTGTGTTCTTTTCATGTACCACAGCCAGAGTCATTGAATGTGTGTTCTTATCACAAACCACATAAGGATATACCAGTGTCATTGGATGTCTGTTCTTTTAATGAACCACACCCAGTGTCATTGCATGTGTGTTCTTCTCACAAACCACACATGGATCCACCAGTGTCATTGCATTTATGTTCTTTTCATGAACCATAGCCAGAGTCATTGCATGTGTGTTCTTCTCACAAACCACACATGGATCCACAAGTGTCATTGCATGTATGTTCTTTTCATGAACCACAGCCAGAGTCATTGCATGTCTGCTCTTTTCACAAACCACATAAGGATACACCAGTGTCATTGGATGTGTGTTCTTTTCATGAATCACATCCAGTTTCATTGGATATGTGTTCTTCTCACAAACCACACATGGATCCACCAGTGTCATTGCATGTCTGTTCTTTTTAGAAACCACAGCTAGAGTCATTGCATGATGTTCTTTCCACAAAGCACATATGGATCCACCAGTGTCACTAGATGTCTGTTCTTTTCACACACCACAACTAGAGTCATTGCATGTCTATTCTTTTCACAAACCACACCTAGAGTCATTGCATTTCTGTTCTTTCCACAAACCACATATGGATCCAACAATGTCATTGGATGAGTGTTCTTTTCATGAACCACACCTAGTGTCGTTTCATGTGTGTTCTTCTCACAAACCACACATGGATCCACCAGTGTCATTGGATGTGTGTTCTTTTCATGAACCACAGCCAGAGTCATTGCATGTGTGTTCTTCTCACAAACCACAAATGGATCCACCAGTGTCATTGCATGTTTGTTCTTTTCATGAACCACAGCCAGAGTCATTGCATGTGTGTTCTTCTCACAAACCACACATGGATCCACCAGTGTCATTGCATGTCTGTTCTTTTCATGAACCACTGCCAGAGTCATTGCATGTCTGCTCTTTTCACAAACCACATAAGGATAAACTAGTGTCATTGGATGTGTCTTTTTTTCATGAACCATACCCAGTGTCATTCCATGTGTGTTCTTCTCACAAACCACAAATGGATGCAGCAGTGTCAATGGATGTCTGTTCTTTTCACAAACCACAACTAGAGTCATTGCATGTCTGTTCTTTCCACAAACAACATATGGATCCACCAGTTTCACTGGATGTGTGTTCTTTTCACAAATCACAACTAGAGTCATTGCATGTCTGTTCTTCTCACAAACCACAGCTAGAGTCATTGCATGTCTGTTCTTTCCACAAACCACATATGGATCCACCAGTGTAATTGGACGAGTGTTCTTTTCATGAACCACACCAGTGTCATTGCATGTGTGTTCTTCTCACAAACAACACATGGATCCACCAGTGTCATTGCATGTCTGCTCTTTTCATTAACCACACCCAGTGTCATTGCATGTGTGTTCTTCTCACAAACCACACATGGATCCACCGGTGTCATTGCATGTGTGCGCTTTTCACAAACCACACATGGATCCACCAATGTCATTGCATGTGTGTTCTTTCCATGAACCACACCCAGTGTCATTGCATGTGTGTTCTTCTCACAAACCACACATGGATCCACCAATGTCATTGCATGTGTGTTCTTTTCATGAACCACAGCCAGAGTCATTGCATGTGTCTTCTTCTCACAAACCACACATGGATCCAAAAGTGTCATTGGATGAGTGTTCTTTTCATGAACCATAGCCAGAGTGATTGCATGTCTATTCTTGTCACAAACCACATAAGGATACACCAGTGTCATTGGATGTGTCTTCTTTTCATGACCCACACCCAGTGTCATTGCATGTGTGTTCTTCTCACATACCACACATGGATCCACCAGTGTCATTGCATGTCTGTTCTTTTCACAAACCACATCTAGAGTCATTGCATGTCCGTTCTTTCCACAAACCACATATGGATCCAACAGTGTCACTTGATGTTTGTTATTTTCACAAACCACAACTAGAGTCATTGCATGTCTGCTCTTTTCACAAACCAGAGCTAGAGTCATTGTATGTCCGTTCTTTCCACAAACCACATATGGATCCACTAGTGTCATTGGGTGAGTGTTCTTTTCATGAACCACACCCAGGGTCATTGCATGTGTGTTCTTCTCACAAATCAAACAAGGATCCACCAGTGTCATTGCATGTCTGCTCTTTCAATTAACCACACCCAGTGTCATTGGATGTCTGTTCTTCTCATAAACCACACATGGATCCACCAGTGTCATTGCATGTGTGCTCTTTTCACAAACCACAACTAGAGTCATTGCATGTATGTTCTTTTCACAAACCACATCTAGAGTCATTGTATGTCCGTTCTTTCCACAAACCACATATGGATCCACCAGTGTCATTGGATGAGTGATCTTTTCATGAAACACACCAAGTGTCATTGCATGTGTGTTCTTCTCACAAACCACACATGGATCCACCAGTGTCATTGCATGTCTGTTCTTTTCACAAACCACAGCTAGAGTCATTGCATGTCTGTTCTTTCCACAAACCACATATGGATCCACTAGTGTCACTGGATATGTGTTCTTTTCACAAACCACAACTAGAGATATTGCACGTCTGTTCTTTTCACAAACCACAACTAGAGTCATTGCATGTCTATTCTTTTCACAAACCATAGCTAGAGTCATTGCATGTCTGTTCTTTCCACAAACCACATATGGATCCACCAATGTCATTGGATGAGTGTTCTTTTCATGAACCACACCCAGTGTCATTGCTTGTGTGTTCTCACAAACCACACATGGATCCACCAGTGTCATTGCATGTATGTTCTTTTCACAAACCACAGCCAGAGTCATTGCATGTCTCTTCTTCTCACAAACCACATAAGGATACACCAGGTCATTGGATGTGTTCTTTTCATGAACCACTGCCAGAGTCATTGCATGTGTGTTCTTCTCACAAACCACACATGGATCCACTAGTGTCATTACATGTCTGTTCTTTTCATGAACCACAGCCAGAGTCATTGCATGTCTGTTCTTTCCAGAAACCACATATGGATCCACAAGTGTCACTGGATGTATGTTCTTTTCATGAACCACGCCCAGTGTCATTGCATGTGTGTTCTTCTCACAAACCACACATGGATCCACCAGTGTCATAGCATGTGTGTTCTTCCCACAAACCACACATGGATCCACCAGTGTAATTGGATGAGTGTCCTTTCATGAACCACACCCAGTGTCATTGCATGTGTGTTCTTCTCACAAACCACACATGGATCCACGAGTGTCATTGAATGTCTCCTCTTTTCATTAACCACACCCAGTGTCATTGCATGTGTGTTCTTCTCACAAACCACACATGGATCCACCAATGTCATTGCATGTGTGCGCTTTTCACAAACCACACATGGTTCCACTAATGTCATTGCATGTGTGTTCTTTTCATGAACCACACCCAGTGTCATTGCATGTGTGTTCTTCTCACAAACCACACATGGATCCACTAATGTCATTGCATGTGTGTTCTTTTCATTAACCACAACCAGAGTCATTGCATGTGTCTTCTACTCACAAACCACACATGGATCCACAAGTGTCATTGGAGGAGTGTTATTTTCATGAACCATAGCCAGAGTGATTGCATGTCTGTTCTTGTCACAAACCACATAAGGATACACCAGTGTCACTGGATGTGTCTTCTTTTCATGACCCACACCCAGTGTCATTGCATGTGTGTCCTTCTCCAATACCACACATGGATCCACCAGTGTCATTGCATGTCTGTTCTTTTCACAAACCACATCTAGAGTCACTGCATGTCCGTTCTTTCCACAAACCACATATGGATCCACCAGTGTCACTTGATGTTTGTTATTTTCACAAACCACAACTAGAGTCATTGCATGTGTGTTCTTTTCACAAACCATAGCTAGAGTCATTGTATGTCCGTTCTTTCCACAAACCACATATGGATCCACTAGTGTCATTGGATGAGTGTTCTTTTCATGAACCACACCCAGTGTCATTGCATGTGTGTTCTTCTCACAAACCACACATGGATCCACCAGTGTCATTGCATGTCTGCTCTTTTCATTAACCACACTCAGTGTCATTGCATGTGTGTTCTTCTCACAAACCACACATGGATCCACCAGTGTCATTCCATGTCTGCTCTTTTCACAAACCACACATGGATCCACCAATGTCATTGCACGTGTGTTCTTTTCATGAACCACACCCAGTGTCATTGCATGTGTGTTCTTTCACAAACCACACATGGATCCACCAGTGTCATTGCATGTGTGTTCTTTTCATGAACCACAGCCAGAGTCATTGCATGTGTGTTCTTCTCACAAACCACACATGGATCCAGTCATTGGATGAGTGTTTTTTTCATGAACCATAGCCAGAGTGATTGCATGTCTATTCTTGTCACAAACCACATAAGGATACACCAGTGTCATTGGATGTGTCTTCTTTTCATGACCCACACCAAGTGTCATTGCATGTGTGTTCTTCTCACATACCACACATGGATCCCCCAGTGTCATTGCATGTCTGTTCTTTTCACAAACCACATCTAGAGTCATTGCATGTCCGTTCTTTCCACAAACCACATATGGATCCAAAAGTGTCAATTGATGTTTGTTCTTTTCATTAACCACAACTAGAGTCATTTCATGTCTGTTCTTTTCACAAACCAGAGCTAGAGTCATTGTATGTCCGTTCTTTCCACAAACCACATATGGATCCACTAGTGTCATTGGGTGAGTGTTCTTTTCATGAACCACACCCAGGGTCATTGCATGTGTGTTCTTCTCACAAATCAAACAAGGATCCACCAGTGTCATTGCATGTCTGCTCTTTCAATTAACCACACCCAGTGTCATTGGATGTCTGTTTTCATAAACCACACATGGATCCACGGTGTCATTGCATGTGTGCTCTTTTCACAAACCACAACTAGAGTCATTGCATGTATGTTCTTTTCACAAACCACATCTAGAGTCATTGTATGTCCGTTCTTTCCACAAACCACATATGGATCCACAAGTGTCATTGGATGAGTGATCTTTTCATGAAACACACCAAGTGTCATTGCATGTGTGTTCTTCTCACAAACCACACATGGATCCACCAGTGTCATTGCATGTCTGTTCTTTTCACAAACCACAGCTAGAGTCATTGCATGTCTGTTCTTTCCACAAACCACATATGGATCCACTAGTGTCACTGGATATGTGTTCTTTTCACAAACCACAACTAGAGATATTGCACGTCTGTTCTTTTCACAAACCACAACTAGAGTCATTGCATGTCTATTCTTTTCACAAACCATAGCTAGAGTCATTGCATGTCTGTTCTTTCCACAAACCACATATGGATCCACCAATGTCATTGGATGAGTGTTCTTTTCATGAACCACACCCAGTGTCATTGCTTGTGTGTTCTTCTCACAAACCACACATGGATCCACCAGTGTCATTGCATGTATGTTCTTTTCACAAACCACAGCCAGAGTCATTGCATGTCTCTTCTTCTCACAAACCACATAAGGATACACCAGTGTCATTGGATGTGTGTTCTTTTCATGAACCACTGCCAGAGTCATTGCATGTGTGTTCTTCTCACAAACCACACATGGATCCACTAGTGTCATTACATGTCTGTTCTTTTCATGAACCACAGCCAGAGTCATTGCATGTACATTCTTTCCAAACCACATATGGATCCACCAGTGTCACTGGATGTATGTTCTTTTCATGAACCACGCCCAGTGTCATTGCATGTGTGTTCTTCTCACAAACCACACATGGATCCACCAGTGTCATAGCATGTGTGTTCTTCCCACAAACCACACATGGATCCACCAGTGTAATTGGATGAGTGTCCTTTCATGAACCACACCCAGTGTCATTGCATGTGTGTTCTTCTCACAAACCACACATGGATCCACGAGTGTCATTGAATGTCTCCTCTTTTCATTAACCACACCCAGTGTCATTGCATGTGTGTTCTTCTCACAAACCACACATGGATCCACCAATGTCATTGCATGTGTGCGCTTTTCACAAACCACACATGGTTCCACTAATGTCATTGCATGTGTGTTCTTTTCATGAACCACACCCAGTGTCATTGCATGTGTGTTCTTCTCACAAACCACACATGGATCCACTAATGTCATTGCATGTGTGTTCTTTTCATTAACCACAACCAGAGTCATTGCATGTGTCTTCTACTCACAAACCACACATGGATCCACAAGTGTCATTGGAGGAGTGTTATTTTCATGAACCATAGCCAGAGTGATTGCATGTCTGTTCTTGTCACAAACCACATAAGGATACACCAGTGTCACTGGATGTGTCTTCTTTTCATGACCCACACCCAGTGTCATTGCATGTGTGTCCTTCTCCAATACCACACATGGATCCACCAGTGTCATTGCATGTCTGTTCTTTTCACAAACCACATCTAGAGTCACTGCATGTCCGTTCTTTCCACAAACCACATATGGATCCACCAGTGTCACTTGATGTTTGTTATTTTCACAAACCACAACTAGAGTCATTGCATGTGTGTTCTTTTCACAAACCATAGCTAGAGTCATTGTATGTCCGTTCTTTCCACAAACCACATATGGATCCACTAGTGTCATTGGATGAGTGTTCTTTTCATGAACCACACCCAGTGTCATTGCATGTGTGTTCTTCTCACAAACCACACATGGATCCACCAGTGTCATTGCATGTCTGCTCTTTTCATTAACCACACTCAGTGTCATTGCATGTGTGTTCTTCTCACAAACCACACATGGATCCACCAGTGTCATTCCATGTCTGCTCTTTTCACAAACCACACATGGATCCACCAATGTCATTGCACGTGTGTTCTTTTCATGAACCACACCCAGTGTCATTGCATGTGTGTTCTTTTCACAAACCACACATGGATCCACCAGTGTCATTGCATGTGTGTTCTTTTCATGAACCACAGCCAGAGTCATTGCATGTGTATTCTTCTCACAAACCACACATGGATCCAGTCATTGGATGAGTGTTTTTTTCATGAACCCTAGCCAGAGTGATTGCATGTCTATTCTTGTCACAAACCACATAAGGATACACCAGTGTCATTGGATGTGTCTTCTTTTCATGACCCAAACCCAGTGTCATTGCATGTGTGTTCTTCTCACATACCACACATGGATCCACCAGTGTCATTGCATGTCTGTTCTTTTCACAAACCACATCTAGAGTCATTGCATGTCCGTTCTTTCCACAAACCACATATGGATCCAACAGTGTCACTTGATGTTTGTTATTTTCACAAACCACAACTAGAGTCATTGCATGTCTACTCTTTTCACAAACCAGAGCTAGAGTCATTGTATGTCCGTTCTTTCCACAAACCACATATGGATCCACTAGTGTCATTGGGTGAGTGTTCTTTTCATGAACCACACCCAGGGTCATTGCATGTGTGTTCTTCTCACAAATCAAACAAGGATCCACCAGTGTCATTGCATGTCTGCTCTTTCAATTAACCACACCCAGTGTCATTGGATGTCTGTTCTTCTCATAAACCACACATGGATCCACCAGTGTCATTGCATGTGTGCTCTTTTCACAAACCACAACTAGAGTCATTGCATGTATGTTCTTTTCACAAACCACATCTAGAGTCATTGTATGTCCGTTCTTTCCACAAACCACATATGGATCCACCAGTGTCATTGGATGAGTGATCTTTTCATGAAACACACCAAGTGTCATTGCATGTGTGTTCTTCTCACAAACCACACATGGATCCACCAGTGTCATTGCATGTCTGTTCTTTTCACAAACCACAGCTAGAGTCATTGCATGTCTGTTCTTTCCACAAACCACATATGGATCCACTAGTGTCACTGGATATGTGTTCTTTTCACAAACCACAACTAGAGATATTGCACGTCTGTTCTTTTCACAAACCACAACTAGAGTCATTGCATGTCTATTCTTTTCACAAACCATAGCTAGAGTCATTGCATGTCTGTTCTTTCCACAAACCACATATGGATCCACCAATGTCATTGGATGAGTGTTCTTTTCATGAACCACACCCAGTGTCATTGCTTGTGTGTTCTTCTCACAAACCACACATGGATCCACCAGTGTCATTGCATGTATGTTCTTTTCACAAACCACAGCCAGAGTCATTGCATGTCTCTTCTTCTCACAAACCACATAAGGATACACCAGTGTCATTGGATGTGTGTTCTTTTCATGAACCACTGCCAGAGTCATTGCATGTGTGTTCTTCTCACAAACCACACATGGATCCACTAGTGTCATTACATGTCTGTTCTTTTCATGAACCACAGCCAGAGTCATTGCATGTCTGTTCTTTCCAGAAACCACATATGGATCCACAAGTGTCACTGGATGTATGTTCTTTTCATGAACCACGCCCAGTGTCATTGCATGTGTGTTCTTCTCACAAACCACACATGGATCCACCAGTGTCATAGCATGTGTGTTCTTCCCACAAACCACACATGGATCCACCAGTGTAATTGGATGTGTGTCCTTTCATGAACCACACCCAGTGTCATTGCATGTGTGTTCTTCTCACAAACCACACATGGTTCCACTAATGTCATTGCATGTGTGTTCTTTTCATGAACCACACCCAGTGTCATTGCATGTGTGTTCTTCTCACAAACCACACATGGATCCACTAATGTCATTGCATGTGTGTTCTTTTCATTAACCACAACCAGAGTCATTGCATGTGTCTTCTACTCACAAACCACACATGGATCCACAAGTGTCATTGGAGGAGTGTTATTTTCATGAACCATAGCCAGAGTGATTGCATGTCTGTTCTTGTCACAAACCACATAAGGATACACCAGTGTCACTGGATGTGTCTTCTTTTCATGACCCACACCCAGTGTCATTGCATGTGTGTCCTTCTCCAATACCACACATGGATCCACCAGTGTCATTGCATGTCTGTTCTTTTCACAAACCACATCTAGAGTCACTGCATGTCCGTTCTTTCCACAAACCACATATGGATCCACCAGTGTCACTTGATGTTTGTTATTTTCACAAACCACAACTAGAGTCATTGCATGTGTGTTCTTTTCACAAACCATAGCTAGAGTCATTGTATGTCCGTTCTTTCCACAAACCACATATGGATCCACTAGTGTCATTGGATGAGTGTTCTTTTCATGAACCACACCCAGTGTCATTGCATGTGTGTTCTTCTCACAAACCACACATGGATCCACCAGTGTCATTGCATGTCTGCTCTTTTCATTAACCACACTCAGTGTCATTGCATGTGTGTTCTTCTCACAAACCACACATGGATCCACCAGTGTCATTCCATGTCTGCTCTTTTCACAAACCACACATGGATCCACCAATGTCATTGCACGTGTGTTCTTTTCATGAACCACACCCAGTGTCATTGCATGTGTGTTCTTTTCACAAACCACACATGGATCCACCAGTGTCATTGCATGTGTGTTCTTTTCATGAACCACAGCCAGAGTCATTGCATGTGTATTCTTCTCACAAACCACACATGGATCCAGTCATTGGATGAGTGTTTTTTTCATGAACCATAGCCAGAGTGATTGCATTTCTGTTCTTGTTACAAACCACATAAGGATACACCAGTGTCATTGGATGCGTCTTCTTTTCATGACCCACACCCAATGTCATTGCATGTGTGTTCTTCTCACATACCACACATGGATCCACTAGTGTCATTGCATGTCTGTTCTTTTCACAAACCACATCGAGAGTCATTGCATGTATGTTCTTTCCACAAACCATATATGGATCCACCAGTGTCACTGGATGTTTGTTATTTTCACAAACCACAACTAGAGTCATTGCATGTCTGTTCTTTCCACAAACCACATATGGATCCACCAGTTTCACTGGATGTGCGTTCTTTTCACAAACCACAACTAGAGTCATTGCATGTCTGTTCTTTTCACAAACCACAGCTAGAGTCATTGCATGTCTGTTCTTTCCACAAACAACATATGGATCCACCAGTGTAATTGGATGAGTGTTCTTTTCATGAACCACACCCAGTGTCATTGCATGTGTGTTCTTCTCACAAACCACACATGGATCCACCAGTGTCATTGCATGTCTGCTCTTTTCATTAACCACACCCAATGTCAATGCATGTGTGTTCTCACAAACCACACAGGGATCCACCAGTGTCATTGCATGTGTGCGCTTTTCACAAACCACACATGGATCCACCAATGTCATTGCAGGTGTGTTCTTTTCATGAACCACACCCAGTGTCATTGCATGTGTGTTCTTCTCACAAACCACACATGGATCCACCAGTGTCATTGCATGTGTGTTCTTTTCATGAACCACAGCCAGAGTCATTGCATGTGTGTTCTTCTCACAAACCACACATGGATCCACAAGTGTCATTGGAGGAGTGTTCTTTTCATGAACCATAGCCAGAGTGATTGCATGTCTGTTCTTGTCACAAATCACATAAGGATACACCAGTGTCATTGGATGTGTCTTCTTTTCATGACCCACACCCAATGTCATTGCATGTGTGTTCTTCTCACATACCACACATGGATCCACTAGTGTTATTGCATGTCTGTTCTTTTCACAAACCACATCTAGTGTCATTGCATGTCTGTTCTTTCCACAAACCACATATGGATCCACCATTGTCACTAGATGTTTGTTATTTTCACAAACCATAACTAGAGTCATTGCATGTCTGTTATTTTCACAAACCAGAGCTAGAGTCATTGTATGTCCGTTCTTTCCACCAACCACATATGGATCCACTAGTGTCATTGGATAAGTGTTCTTTTCATGAACCACACCCAGTGTCATTGGATGTCTGTTCTTCTCACAAACCACATATGGATCCACCAGTGTCACTGGATGTGTGTTATTTTCACAAAGCACAACTAGAGTCATTGCATGTCAGTTCTTTTCACAAACCACAGCTAGAGTCATTGTATGTCTGTTCTTTCCACAAACCACATATGGATCCACCAGTGTCATTGCATGTGTTTTCTTTTCATGAACCACACCTAGTGTCATTGCATGTGTGTTCTTCTCAAAAACCACACATGGATCCACCAGTGTCATTGCATGTCTGCTCTTTTCATTAACCACACCCAGTGTCATTGCAAGTGTTCTTCTCACAAACCACAAATGGATCCTGCAGTGTCATTGCATGTGTCCTCTTTTCACAAACCACACATGGATCCACTAGTGTCATTGCATATGTGTTCTTTTCATGAACCACACCCAGTGTCATTGCATGTGTGTTCTTCTCACAAACCACACATGGATCCACCAGTGTCATTGCATGTGTGTTCTTTTCATGAACCACATCCAGAGTCATTGCATGTGTGTTCTTCTCACAAACCATACATGGATCCACCAGTGTCATTGCATGTCTTTTCTTTTCATGAACCACAGCCAGAGTCATTGCATGTCTGTTATTCTCACAAACCACATATGGATACACCAGTGTCATTGGATGTTGTGTTCTTTTCATGAACCACACCGAGTGTAATTGCATGTGTGTTCTTCTCAAAAACCACATATGGATCCACCAGTGTCATTGCATGTCTGGTCTTTTCACAAACCACAGCTAGAGTCATTGCATGTCTGTTCTTTCCACAAACCACATATGGATCCACCAATGTCATTAGATGAGTGTTCTTTTCATCAACCACACCCAGTGTCATTGCTTGTGTGTTCTTCTCACAAACCACACATGGATCCACCAGTGTCATTGCAGGTATGTTCTTTTCACAAACCACAGCCAGAGTCATTGCATGTCTCTTCTTCTTCTCACAAACCACATAAGGATACACCAGTTTCATTGGATGTGTGTTCTTTTCATGAACCACTGCCAGAGTCATTGCATGTGTGTTCTTCTCACAAACCACACATGGATCCACTTGTGTCATAGCATGTGTGTTCTTCTCACAAACCACACATGGATCCACCAGTGTCATTGCATGTCTATTCTTTTCAGAAACCACAGCTAGAGTCATTGCATGTCTGTTCTTTCCACAAACCACATATGGATCCACCAGTTTCACTAGATGTGTGTTCTTTTCACAAACCACAACTAGAGTAATTGCATGTCTGTACTTTTCACAAACCACAGCTAGAGTCATTGCATGTCTGTTCTTTCCACAAACAACATATGGATCCACCAGTGTAATTGGATGAGTGTTCTTTTCATGAACCACACCCAGTGTCATTGCATGTGTGTTCTTCTCACAAACCACACATGGATCCACCAGTGTCATTGCATGTCTGCTCTTTTCATTAACCACACCTTTGTCAATGCATGTGTGTTCTTCTCACAAACCACACATGGATCCACCAGTGTCATTGCCTGTGTGTGCTTTTAACAAACCACACATGGATCCACCAATGTCATTGCATGTGTGTTATTTTCATGAACCACACCCAGTGTCATTGCATGTGTGTTCTTCTCACAAACCACACATGGATCCACCAGTGTCATTGCATGTGTGTTCTTTTCATGAACCACAGCCAAAGTCATTGCATGTGTGTTCTTCTCACAAACCACACATGGATCGACAAGTGTCATTGGATGAGTGTTCTTTTCATGAACCATAGCCAGAGTGATTGCATGTCTGTTCTTGTCACAAACCACATAAGGATACACCAGTGTCATTTGATGTGTCTTCTTTTCATGACCCACAACCAGTGTCATTGCATGTGTGTTCTTCTCACATACCACACATGGATCCACCAGTGTCATTGCATGTCTATTCTTTTCACAAACCACAGCTTGAGTCATTGCATGTCTGTTCTTTCCACAAACCACATATGGATCCAATAGTGTCACTGGATGTTTGTTATTTTCACAAACCACAACTAGAGTCATTGGATGTCTATTCTTTTCACCAACCACAGCTAGATTCATTGTATGTCTGTTCTTTCCACAAACCACAGATGGATCCACCAGTGTCATTGGATGAGTGTTCTTTTCATGAACCACATCCAGTGTCATTGCATGTGTGTTCTTCTCACAAACCAAACATGGATCCACCAGTGTCATTGCATGACTGGTCTTTTCATTAACCACACCCAGTGTAATTGGATGTCTGTTCTTCTCACAAACCACACATGGATCCACCAGTGTCATTGCATGTGTGCTCGTTTCACAAACCATATAAGGATACACCAGTGTCTTTGGATGTGTGTTCTTTTAATGAACCACACCCAGTGTCATTGCATGTGTGTTCTTTTCACAAACCACACATGGATCCACCAATGTCATTGCATGTATGTTCTTTTCATGAACCACATCTAGAGTCATTGCATATGTGTTCTTCTCACAAACCACACATGGATCCACCAGTGTCATTCATGTCTGTTATTTTCATGAACCACAGCCAGAGTCATTGCATGTGTGCTCTTTTCACAAACCACATAAGGATACACCAGTGTCATTGGATGTGTGTTCTTTTCATGAACCACACCCAGTGTCATTGCATGCATGTTCTTCTCACAAACCACACATGGATCCACCAGTGTCATTGCATGTCTGTTCTTTTCACAAACCATAGCTAGAGTCATTGCATGTCTATTCTTTCCACAAACCACATATGGATCCACCAGTGTCACTGGATGTGTGTTCTTTTCACACACCATAACTAGAGTCATTGCATGTCTGTTCTTTTCATGAACCACAACCAGAGTCATTGCATGTCTGTTCTTCTCACAAACCACATAAGGATACATCAGTGTCATTGGATGTGTGTTCTTTTCATGACCCAAACACAGTGTCATTGCATGTGTGTTCTTCTCACAAACCACACATGGATCCAGCAGTGTCATTGCATGTCTGTTCTTTTCACAAACAACAGCTAGAGTCATTGGATGTCTATTCTTTCCACAAACGACACATGGATCCACCAGTGTCATTGCATGTCTGTTCTTTTCACAAACCACAGCTAGAGTCATTGCATGTTTGTTCTGTCCACAAACCACATATGGATCCACTAGTGTCACTGGATGTGTGTTCTTTTCACAAACCACAACTATAGTCATTGCATGTCTGTACTTTTCACAAACCACAGCTAGAGTCATTGCATGTCTGTTCTTTCCACAAACAACATATGGATCCACCAGTGTAATTGGATGAGTGTTCTTTTCATGAACCACACCCAGTGTCATTGCATGTGTGTTCTTCTCACAAACCACACATGGATCCACCAGTGTCATTGCATGTCTGCTCTTTTCATTAACCACACCTTTGTCAATGCATGTGTGTTCTTCTCACAAACCACACATGGATCCACCAGTGTCATTGCCTGTGTGTGCTTTTAACAAACCACACATGGATCCACCAATGTCATTGCATGTGTGTTATTTTCATGAACCACACCCAGTGTCATTGCATGTGTGTTCTTCTCACAAACCACACATGGATCCACCAGTGTCATTGCATGTGTGTTCTTTTCATGAACCACAGCCAAAGTCATTGCATGTGTGTTCTTCTCACAAACCACACATGGATCGACAAGTGTCATTGGATGAGTGTTCTTTTCATGAACCATAGCCAGAGTGATTGCATGTCTGTTCTTGTCACAAACCACATAAGGATACACCAGTGTCATTTGATGTGTCTTCTTTTCATGACCCACAACCAGTGTCATTGCATGTGTGTTCTTCTCACATACCACACATGGATCCACCAGTGTCATTGCATGTCTATTCTTTTCACAAACCACAGCTTGAGTCATTGCATGTCTGTTCTTTCCACAAACCACATATGGATCCAATAGTGTCACTGGATGTTTGTTATTTTCACCAACCACAGCTAGATTCATTGTATGTCTATTCTTTTCACCAACCACAGCTAGATTCATTGTATGTCTGTTCTTTCCACAAACCACAGATGGATCCACCAGTGTCATTGGATGAGTGTTCTTTTCATGAACCACATCCAGTGTCATTGCATGTGTGTTCTTCTCACAAACCAAACATGGATCCACCAGTGTCATTGCATGACTGGTCTTTTCATTAACCACACCCAGTGTAATTGGATGTCTGTTCTTCTCACAAACCACACATGGATCCACCAGTGTCATTGCATGTGTGCTCGTTTCACAAACCATATAAAGATACACCAGTGTCTTTGGATGTGTGTTCTTTTAATGAACCACACCCAGTGTCATTGCATGTGTGTTCTTTTCACAAACCACACATGGATCCACCAATGTCATTGCATGTATGTTCTTTTCATGAACCACATCTAGAGTCATTGCATATGTGTTCTTCTCACAAACCACACATGGATCCACCAGTGTCATTCATGTCTGTTATTTTCATGAACCACAGCCAGAGTCATTGCATGTGTGCTCTTTTCACAAACCACATAAGGATACACCAGTGTCATTGGATGTGTGTTCTTTTCATGAACCACACCCAGTGTCATTGCATGCATGTTCTTCTCACAAACCACACATGGATCCACCAGTGTCATTGCATGTCTGTTCTTTTCACAAACCATAGCTAGAGTCATTGCATGTCTATTCTTTCCACAAACCACATATGGATCCACCAGTGTCACTGGATGTGTGTTCTTTTCACACACCATAACTAGAGTCATTGTACATCTGTTCTTTTCATGAACCACAACCAGAGTCATTGCATGTCTGTTCTTCTCACAAACCACATAAGGATACATCAGTGTCATTGGATGTGTGTTCTTTTCATGAACCACACACAGTGTCATTGCATGTGTGTTCTTCTCACAAACCACACATGGATCCAGCAGTGTCATTGCATGTCTGTTCTTTTCACAAACAACAGCTAGTGTCATTGGATGTATCTTCTTCCCACAAACGACACATGGATCCACCAGTGTCATTGCATGTCTGTTCTTTTCACAAACCACAGCTAGAGTCATTGCATGTTTGTTCTGTCCACAAACCACATATGGATCCACTAGTGTCACTGGATGTGTGTTCTTTTCACAAACCACAACTATAGTCATTGCATGTCTGTACTTTTCACAAACCACAGCTAGAGTCATTGCATGTCCGTTTCTTTCCATAAACCACATATGGATCCACCAGTGTAATTGGATGAGTGTTCTTTTCATGAACCACACCCAGTGTCATTGCATGTGTGTTCTTCTCACAAACCACACATGGATCCACCAGTGTCATTGCATGTCCGTTTTTCATTAACCACACCTTTGTCATTGCATGTGTGTTCTTCTCACAAACCACACATGGATCCACCAGTGTCATTGCATGTGTGTGCTTTTAACAAACCACACATGGATGCAGCAATGGGATTGCATGTGTGTTATTTTCATGAACCACACCCAGTGTCATTGCATGTGTGTTCTTCTCACAAACCACACATGGATCCACCAGTGTCATTGCATGTGTGTTCTTTTCATGAACCACAGCCAGAGTCATTGCATGTGTGTTCTTCTCACAAACCACACATGGATCGACAAGTGTCATTGGATGAGTGTTCTTTTCATTAACCATAGCCAGTGATTGCATGTCCATTCTTGTCACAAACCACATAAGGATACACCTGTCATTTGATGTGTCTTCTTTTCATGACCCACAACCAGTGTCATTGCATGTGTTCTTCTCACATACCACACATGGATCCACCAGTGTCATTGCATGTCTATTCTTTTCACAAACCACAGCTTGAGTCATTGCATGTCCGTTTTTCCACAAACCACATATGGATCCAATAGTGTCACTGGATGTTTGTTATTTTCACAAACCACAACTAGAGTCATTGGATGTCTATTCTTTTCACCAACCACAGCTAGATTCATTGTATGTCTGTTCTTTCCACAAACCACAGATGGATCCACCAGTGTCATTGGATGAGTGTTCTTTTCATGAACCACATCCAGTGTCATTGCATGTGTGTTCTTCTCACAAACCAAACATGGATCCACCAGTGTCATTGCATGTCTGCTCTTTTCATTAACCACACCCAGTGTAATTGGATGTGTTCTTCTCACAAACCACACATGGATCCACCAGTGTCATTGCATGTGTGCTCGTTTCACAAACCATATAAGGATACACCTGTCTTTGGATGTGTGTTCTTTTAATGAACCACAGTGTCATTGCATGTGTTATTTTCACAAACCACACATGGATCCACCAATGTCATTGCATGTATGTTCTTTTCATGAACCACATCTAGAGTCATTGCATATGTGTTCTTCTCACAAACCACACATGGATCCACCAGTGTCATTCATCATATTTTCATGAACCATGCCAGAGTCATTGCATGTGTGCTCTTTTAACAAACAACAAAAGGATCCACAGCTGTCATTGAATGTGTGTTCTTTCATGAACCACACCCAGTGTCATTGCATGCATGTTCTTCTCACAAACCACACATGGATCCACCAGTGTCATTGCATGTCTGTTCTTTTCACAAACCATAGCTAGAGTCATTGCATGTCTATTCTTTCCACAAACCACATATGGATCCACCAGTGTCACTGGATGTGTGTTCTTTTCACACACCATAACTAGAGTCATTGCATGTCTGTTCTTTTCATGAACCACAACCAGAGTCATTGCATGTCTGTTCTTCTCACAAACCACATAAGGATACATCAGTGTCATTGGATGTGTGTTCTTTTCATGAACCACACACAGTGTCATTGCATGTGTGTTCTTCTCACAAACCACACATGGATCCAGCAGTGTCATTGCATGTCTGTTCTTTTCACAAACAACAGCTAGAGTCATTGGATGTCTATTCTTTCCACAAACGACACATGGATCCACCAGTGTCATTGCATGTCTGTTCTTTTCACAAACCACAGCTAGAGTCATTGCATGTTTGTTCTGTCCACAAACCACATATGGATCCACTAGTGTCACTGGATGTGTGTTCTTTTCACAAACCACAACTATAGTCATTGCATGTTTGTTCTTTTCACAAACCACAGCTAGAGTCATTGCATATTTGTTCTTTCCACAAACCACATATGGATCCACTAGTGTCATTGGATGAGTGTTCTTTTCATGAACCACACCCAGTGTCATTGCATGTGTGTTCTTCTCACAAACCACACATGGATCCACCAGTGTCATTCCATGTGTGTTCTTTTCATGAACCACGGCCAGAGTCATTGCATGTGTGTTCTTCTCACAAACCACACATGGATCCACTAGTGTCATTGCATGTCTGTTCTTTTCATGAACCACAGCCAGAGTCATTGCATGTATATTCTTCTCACAAACCACGTAAGGATAAACCAGTGTCATTGCATGTTTGTTCTTTTCATGAACCACAACCAGAGTCGCATTGTTCTTCTCACAAACCATGAAGGATACACGGTGTCATTGGATGTGTGTTCTTTTCATGAACCACACCCAGTGTCATTGCATGTGTGTTCTTCTCACAAACCACACATGGATCCACCAATGTCATTGCATGTATGTTCTTTTCAAAAACCACAACTAGAGTCATTGCATGTCTGTTCTTTCCACAAACCACATATGGATCCACCAGTTTCACTGGATGTTTGTTATTTTCACAAACCACAACTAGAGTCATTGCATGTCTATTCTTTTCACAAACCACAGCTAGAGTCTTTGCATGTCTGTTCTTTCCACAAACCACATATGGATCCACCAGTGTCATTGCATGTTTGGTCTTTTCATTAACCACACTCAGTGTCAATGCATGTGTGTTCTTCTCACAAACCACACATGGATCCACCAGTGTCATTGCATGTGTGCGCTTTTCACAAACCACACATGGATCCACCAGTGTCATTGCATGTGAGCGCTTTTCACAAACCACACATGGATCCACCAATGTCATTGCAGGTGTGTTCTTTTCATGAATCACACCCAGTGTCATTGCATGTGTGTTCTTCTCACATACCACACATGGATCCACCAGTGTCATTGCATGTGTGTTCTTTTCATGAACCACAGCCAGAGTCATTGCATGTGTGTTCTTCTCACAAACCACACATGGATCCACAAGTGTCATTGGATGAGTGTTCTTTTCATGAACCATAGCCAGAGTGATTGCATGTCTGTTCTTGTCACAAACCACATAAGGATACACCAGTATCATTGGATGTGTCTTCTTTTCATGACCCACACCCAATGTCATTGCATGTGTGTTCTTCCCACATACCGCACATGTATCCACTAGTGTTATTGCATGTCTATTCTTTTCACAAACCACATATAGATCCACCAGTGTCATTGGATGAGTGTTCTTTTCATGGACCACACCTAGTGTCATTGCATGTGTGCTCGTTTCACAAACCATATAAGGATACACCAGTGTCTTTGGATGTGTGTTCTTTTAATGAACCACACCCAGTGTCATTGCATGTGTGTTCTTTTCACAAACCACACTTGGATCCACTAGTGTCATTGCATGTATGTTCTTTTCATGAACCACATCCAGAGTCATTGCATGTGTGTTCTTCTCACAAACCACACATGGATCCACCAGTGTCATTCATGTCTGTTATTTTCATGAACCACAGCCAGAGTCATTGCATGTGTGCTCTTTTCACAAACCACATAAGGATACACCAGTGTCATTGGATGTGTGTTCTTTTCATGAACCACACCTAGTGTCATTGCATGCGTGTTCTGCTCACAAACCACACATGGATCCACCAGTGTCATTGCATGTCTGTTCTTTTCACAAACAATAGCTAGAGTCATTGCATGTCTATTCTTTCCACAAACCACATATGGATCCACCAGTGTCACTGGATGTGTGTTCTTTGCACACACCATAACTAGAGTCATTGCATGTCTGTTCTTTTCATGAACCACAACCAGAGTCATTGCATGTCTGTTCTTCTCACAAACCACATAAGGATACATCAGTGTCATTGGATGTGTGTTCTTTTCATGAACCACACCCAGTGTCATTGCATGTGTGTTCTTCTCACAAACCACACATGGATCCAGCAGTGTCATTACATGTCTGTTCTTTTCACAAACAACAGCTAGAGTCATTGCATGTCTATTCTTTCCACAAACGACACATGGATCCACCAGTGTCATTGCATGTCTGTTCTTTTCACAAACCACAGCTCGAGTCATTGCATGTTTTTTCTGTCCACAAACCACATATGGATCCACTAGTGTCACTGGATGTGTTTTCTTTTCACACACCACAACTATAGTCATTGCATGTTTGTTCTTTTCACAAACCACAGCTAGAGTCATTGCATATTTGTTCTTTCCACAAACCACATATGGATCCACTAGTGTCATTGGATGAGTGTTCTTTTCATGAACCACACCCAGTGTCATTGCATGTGTGTTCTTCTCACAAAACACACATGGATCCACCAGTGTCATTCCATGTGTGTTCTTTTCATGAACCACAGCCAGAGTCATTGCATGTGTGTTCTTCTCATAAACCACACACGGATCCACTAGTGTCATTGCTTGTCTGTTCTTTTCATGAACCATAGCCAGAGTCATTGCATGTCTATTCTTCTCACAAACCACGTAAGGATAAACCAGTGTCATTGCATGTTTGTTCTTTTCATGAACCACAACCAGAGTCAGTGCATTTCTGTTCTTCTCACAAACCACAGAAGGATACACCAGTGTCATTGGATGTGTGTTCTTTTCATGAACCGCACCCAGTGTCATTGCATGTGTGTTCTTCTCACAAACCACACATGGATCCACCAATGTCATTGCATGTATGTTCTTTTCAAAAACCACAACTAGAGTCATTGCATGTCTGTTCTTTCCACAAACCACATATGGATCCACCGGTTTCCTTTGGATGTTTGTTATTTTCACAAACCACAACTAGAGTCATTGCATGTCTATTCTTTTCACAAACCACAGCTAGAGTCATTGCATGTCTGTTCTTTCCACAAACCACATATGGATCCACCGGTGTCATTGCATGTTTGCTCTTTTCATTAACCACACCCAGTGTCAATGCATGTGTGTTCTTCTCACAAACCACACATGGATCCACCAGTGTCATTGCATGTGTGCGCTTTTCACAAACCACACATGGATCCACCAGTGTCATTGCATGTGTGCACTTTTCACAAACCACACATGGATCCACCAATGTCATTGCAGGTGTGTTCTTTTCATGAACCACACCCAGTGTCATTGCATGTGTGTTCTTCTCACAAACCACACATGGATCCACCAGTGTCATTGCATGTGTGTTCTTTTCATGAACCACAGCCAGAGTCATTGCATGTGAGTTCTTCTCACAAACCACACATGGATCCACAAGTGTCATTGGATGAGTGTTCTTTTCATGAACCATAGCCAGAGTGATTGCATGTCTGTTCTTGTCACAAACCACATAAGGATACACCAGTGTCATTGGATGTGTCTTCTTTTCATGACCCACACCCAATGTCATTGCATGTGTGTTCTTCTCACATACCACACATGTATCCACTAGTGTTATTGCATGTCTATTCTTTTCACAAACCACAGCTTGAGTCATTGCATGTCTGCTCTTTCCACAAACCACATATAGATCCACCAGTGTCATTGGATGAGTGTTCTTTTCATGGACCACACCTAGTGTCATTGCATGTGTGCTCGTTTCACAAACCATATAAGGATACACCAGTGTCTTTGGATGTGTGTTCTTTTAATGAACCACACCCAGTGTCATTGCATGTGTGTTCTTTTCACAAACCACACATGGATCCACCAGTGTCATTGCATGTATGTTCTTTTCATGAACCACATCCAGAGTCATTGCATGTGTGTTCTTCTCACAAACCACACATGGATCCACCAGTGTCATTCATGTCTATTATTTTCATGAACCACAGCCAGAGTCATTGCATGTGTGCTCTTTTCACAAACCACATAATGATACACCAGTGTCATTGGATGTGTGTTCTTTTCATGAACCACACCTAGTGTCATTACATGTGTGTTCTTCTCACAAACCACACATGGATCCACCAGTGTCATTGCATGTCTGTTCTTTTCACAAACAATAGCTAGAGTCATTGCATGTCTATTCTTTCCACAAACCACATATGGATCCACGGTGTCACTGGATGTGTGTTCTTTGCACACACCATAACTAGAGTCATTGCATGTCTGTTCTTTTCATGAACCACAACCAGAGTCATTGCATGTCTGTTCTTCTCAGAAACCACATAAGGATACATCAGTGTCATTGGATGTGTGTTCTTTTCATGAACCACACCCAGTGTCATTGCATGTGTGTTCTTCTCACAAACCACACATGGATCCAGCAGTGTCATTGCATGTCTGTTCTTTTCACAAACAACAGCTAGAGTCATTGGATGTCTATTCTTTCCACAAACGACACATGGATCCACCAGTGTCATTGCATGTCTGTTCTTTTCACAAACCACAGCTAGAGTCATTGCATGTTTGTTCTGTCCACAAACCACATATGGATCCACTAGTGTCACTGGATGTGTGTTCTTTTCACACACCACAACTATAGTCATTGCATGTTTGTTCTTTTCACAAACCACAGCTAGAGTCATTGCATATTTGTTCTTTCCACAAACCACATATGGATCCACTAGTGTCATTGGATGAGTGTTCTTTTCATGAACCACACCCAGTGTCATTGCATGTGTGTTCTTCTCACAAACCACACATGGATCCACCAGTGTCATTCCATGTGTGTTCTTTTCATGAACCACAGCCAGAGTCATTGCATGTGTGTTCTTCTCATAAACCACACATGGATCCACTAGTGTCATTGCATGTCTGTTCTTTTCATGCACCACAGCCAGAGTCATTGCATGTCTATTCTTCTCACAAACCACGTAAGGATAAACCAGTGTCATTGCATGTTTGTTCTTTTCATGAACCACAACCAGAGTCAGTGCATTTCTGTTCTTCTCACAAACCACAGAAGGATACAACAGTGTCATTGGATGTGTGTTCTTTTCATGAACCGCACCCAGTGTCATTGCATGTGTGTTCTTCTCACAAACCACACATGGATCCACCAATGTCATTGCATGTATGTTCTTTTCAAAAACCACAACTAGAGTCATTGCATGTCTGTTCTTTCCACAAACCACATATGGATCCACCAGTTTCACTGGATGTTTGTTATTTTCACAAACCACAACTAGAGTCATTGCATGTCTATTCTTTTCACAAACCACAGCTAGAGTCATTGCATGTCTGTTCTTTCCACAAACCACATATGGATCCACCAGTGTCATTGCATGTTTTCTCTTTTCATTAACCACACCCAGTGTCAATGCATGTGTGTTCTTCTCACAAACCACACATGGATCCACCAGTGTCATTGCATGTGTGCGCTTTTCACAAACCACACATGGATCCACCAGTGTCATTGCATGTGTGCGCTTTTCACAAACCACACATGGATCCACCAATGTCATTGCAGGTGTGTTCTTTTCATGAACCACACCCAGTGTCATTGCATGTGTGTTCTTCTCACAAACCACACATGGATCCACCAGTGTCATTGCATGTGTGTTCTTTTCATGAACCACAGCCAGAGTCATTGCATGTGAGTTCTTCTCACAAACCACACATGGATCCACAAGTGTCATTGGATGAGTGTTCTTTTCATGAACCATAGCAAGATTGATTGCATGTCTGTTCTTGTCACAAACCACATAAGGATACACCAGTGTCATTGGATGTGTCTTCTTTTCATGACCCACACCCAATGTCATTGCATGTGTGTTCTTCTCACATACCACACATGTATCCACTAGTGTTATTGCATGTCTATTCTTTTCACAAACCACAGCTTGAGTCATTGCATGTCTGCTCTTTCCACAAACCACATATAGATCCACCAGTGTCATTGGATGAGTGTTCTTTTCATGGACCACACCTAGTGTCATTGCATGTGTGCTCGTTTCACAAACCATATAAGGATACACCAGTGTCTTGGGATGTGTGTTCTTTTAATGAACCACACCCAGTGTCATTGCATGTGTGTTCTTTTCACAAACCACACATGGATCCACCTGTGTCATTGCATGTATGTTCTTTTCATGAACCACATCCAGAGTCATTGCATGTGTGTTCTTCTCACAAACCACACATGGATCCACCAGTGTCATTCATGTCTATTATTTTCATGAACCACAGCGAGAGTCATTGCATGTGTGCTCTTTTCACAAACCACATAAGGATACACCAGTGTCATTGGATGTGTGTTCTTTTCATGAACCACACCTAGTGTCATTGCATGTGTGTTCTTCTCACAAACCACACATGGATCCACCAGTGTCATTGCATGTCTGTTCTTTTCACAAACAATAGCTAGAGTCATTGCATGTCTATTCTTTCCACAAACCACATATGGATCCACCAGTGTCACTGGATGTGTGTTCTTTGCACACACCATAACTAGAGTCATTGCATGTCTGTTCTTTTCATGAACCACAACCAGAGTCATTGCATGTCTGTTCTTCTCACAAACCACATAAGGATACATCAGTGTCATTGGATGTGTGTTCTTTTCATGAACCACACCCAGTGTCATTGCATGTGTGTTCTTCTCACAAACCACACATGGATCCAGCAGTGTCATTGCATGTCTGTTCTTTTCACAAACAACAGCTAGAGTCATTGCATGTCTATTCTTTCCACAAACGACACATGGATCCACCAGTGTCATTGCATGTCTGTTCTTTTCACAAACCACAGCTAGAGTCATTGCATGTTTGTTCTGTCCACAAACCACATATGGATCCACTAGTGTCACTGGATGTGTGTTCTTTTCACACACCACAACTATAGTCATTGCATGTTTGTTCTTTTCACAAACCACAACTAGAGTCATTGCATATTTGTTCTTTCCACAAACCACATATGGATCCACTAGTGTCATTGGATGAATGTTCTTTTCATGAACCACACCCACTGTCATTGCATGTGTGTTCTTCTCACAAACCACACATGGATCCACCAGTGTCATTCCATGTGTGTTCTTTTCATGAACCACAGCCAGAGTCATTGCATGTGTGTTCTTCTCATAAACCACACATGGATCCAATAGTGTCATTGCATGTCTGTTCTTTTCATGCACCACAGCCAGAGTCATTGCATGTCTATTCTTCTCACAAACCACGTAAGGATAAACCAGTGTCATTGCATGTTTGTTCTTTTCATGAACCACAACCAGAGTCAGTGCATTTCTGTTCTTCTCACAAACCACAGAAGGATACAACAGTGTCATTGGATGTGTGTTCTTTTCATGAACCGCACCCAGTGTCATTGCATGTGTGTTCTTCTCACAAACCACACATGGATCCACCAATGTCATTGCATGTATGTTCTTTTCAAAAACCACAACTAGAGTCATTGCATGTCTGTTCTTTCCACAAACCACATATGGATCCACCAGTTTCACTGGATGTTTGTTATTTTCACAAACCACAACTAGAGTCATTGCATGTCTATTCTTTTCACAAACCACAGCTAGAGTCATTGCATGTCTGTTCTTTCCACAAACCACATATGTATCCACCAGTGTCATCGCATGTTTGCTCTTTTCATTAACCACACCCAGTGTCAATGCATGTGTGTTCTTCTCACAAACCACACATGGATCCACCAGTGTCATTGCATGTGTGCGCTTTTCACAAACCGCACATGGATCCACCAGTGTCATTGCATGTGTGCGCTTTTCACAAACCACACATGGATCCACCAATGTCATTGCAGGTGTGTTCTTTTCATGAACCACACCCAGTTTCATTGCATGTGTGTTCTTCTCACAAACCACACACGGATCCACCAGTGACATTGCATGTGTGTTCTTTTCATGAACCACAGCCAGAGTCATTGCATGTGTGTTCTTCTCACAAACCACACATGGATCCACAAGTGTCATTGGATGAGTGTTCTTTTCATGAACCATAGCCAGAGTGATTGCATGTCTGTTCTTGTCACAAACCACATAAGGATACACCAGTGTCATTGGATGTGTCTTCTTTTCATGACCCACACCCAATGTCATTGCATGTGTGTTCTTCTCACATACCACACATGTATCCACTAGTGTTATTGCATGTCTATTCTTTTCACAAACCACAGCTTGAGTCATTGCATGACTGTTGTTTCCACAAACCACATATGGATCCACCAGTTTCACTGGATGTTTGTTATTTTCACAAACCACAACTAGAGTCATTGCATGTCTATTCTTTTCACAAACAACAGCTAGAGTCATTGCATGTCTGTTCTTTCCACAAACCACATATGGATCCACTAGTGTCACTGTATGTGTGTTCTTTTCACAAAGCACATAAGGATACACCAGTGTCATTGGATGTGTGTTCTTTTAATGAACCACACCTAGTGTCATTGCATGTGTGTTCTTCTCACAAACCACACATGGATCCACCAGTGTCATTGCATGTGTGTTATTTTCCTGAACCACAGCCAGAATCATTGCATGTGTGTTCTTCTCACAAACCACACATGGATCCACAAACCACATATGGATCCACCAATGTCATTGGATGAGTGTTCTTTTCATGAACCACACCCAGTGTCATTGCATGTGTGTTCTTCTCACAAACCACACATGGATCCACCAGTGTCATTGCATGTATGTTCTTTTCACAAACCACAGCCAAAGTCATTGCATGTCTCTTCTTCTCACAAACTGCATAAGGTTACACCAGTTTCATTAGATGTGTGTTCTTTTCATGAACCACTGCCAGAGTCATTGCATGTGTGTTCTTCTCACAAACCACACATGGATCCACTAGTGTCATTGCATGTCTGTTCTTTTCATGAACCACAGCCAGAGTAATTGCATGTCTGTTCTTCTCACAAACCACATAAGGATAAACCAGTGTCATTGGATGTATGTTCTTTTCATGAACCACACCCAGTGTCATTGCATGTGTGTTCTTCTCACAAACCACACATGGATCCACTAGTGTCATAGCATGGGCATTCTTCTCACAGACCACACATGGATCCACCAGTGTCATTGCATGTCTGTTCTTTTCAGAAACCACAGCTAGAGTCATTGCATGTCTGTTCTTTCCATAAACCACATATGGATCCACCAGTTTCACTAGATGTGTGTTCTTTTCACAAACCACAACTAGAGTCATTGCATGTTTGTTCTTTTCACAAACCACAGCTAGAGTCATTGCATGTCTGTTCTTTCCACAAACAACATATGGATCCACCAGTGTAATTCGATGAGTGCTCTTTTCATGAACCACACCCAGTGTCATTGCATGTGTGTTCTTGTCACAAACCACACATGGATCCAGCAGTGTCATTGCATGTCTCCTCTTTTCATTAACCACACCCAGTGTCAATGCATATGTGTTCTTCTCACAAACCACACATGGATCCACCAGTGTCATTGCATGTGTGTGCTTTTAACAAACCACACATGGATCCACCAATGTCATTGCATGTGTGTTCTTTTCATGAACCACACCCAGTGTCATTGCATGTGTGTTCTTCTCACAAACCACACATGGATCCACCAGTGTCATTGCATGTGTGTTCTTTTCATGAACCACAGCCAGAGTCATTGCATGTGTGTTCTTCTCACAAACCACACATGGATCGACAAGTGTCATTGGATGAGTGTTCTTTTCATGAACCATAGCGAGAGTGATTGCATGTCTGTTCTTGTCACAAACCACATAAGGATACACAAGTGTCATTTGATGTGTCTTCTTTTCATGACCCACACCTAGTGTCATTTCATGTGTGTTCTTCTCACATACCACACATGGATCCACCAGTGTCATTGCATGTCTATTCTTTTCACAAACCACAACTTGAGTCATTGCATGTGTGTTCTTTCCACAAACCACATATGGATCCAATAGTGTCACTGATGTTTCTTATTTTCACAAACCACAACTAGAGTCATTGCATGTCTATTCTTTTCACAAACCACAACTAGAGTCATTGTATGTCTGTTCTTTCCAAAAACCACAGATGGATCCACCAGTGTCATTGGATGAGTGTTCTTTTCATGAACCACATCCAGTGTCATTGCATATGTGTTCTTCTCATAAACCAAACATGGATCCACTAGTGTCATTGCATGTCTGCTCTTTTCATTAACCACACCCAGTGTAATTGGATGTCTGTTCTTCTCACAAACCACACATGGATCCACCAGTGTCATTGCATGTGTGCTCGTTTCACAAACCATATAAGGATACACCAGTGTCATTGGATGTGTGTTCTTTTAATGAACCACACCCAGTGTCATTGCATGTGTGTTCTTTTCACAAACCACACATGGATCCACCAGTGTCTTTGCATGTATGTTCTTTTCATGAACCACATCCAGAGTCATTGCATGTGTGTTCTTCTCACAAACCACACATGGATCCACCAGTGTCATTCATGTCTGTTATTTTCATGAACCACAGCCAGAGTCATTGCTTTTGTGCTCTTTTCACAAACCACATAAGGATACATCAGTGTCATTGGATGTGTGTTCTTTTCATGAACCACACCCAGTGTCATTGCATGCGTGTTCTTCTCACAAACCACACATGGATCCACCAGTGTCATTGCATGTCTGTTCTTTTCACAAACCATAGCTAGAGTCATTGCATGTCTATTCTTTCCACAAACCACATATGGATCCACGGTGTCCTTTGGATGTGTGTTCTTTTCACACACCAAAACTAGAGTCATTGCATGTCTGTTCTTTTCATGAACCACAGCCAGAGTCATTACATGTCTGTTCTTCTCACAAACCACACATGGATCGACAAGTGTCATTGGATGAGTGTTCTTTTCATGAACCATAGCGAGAGTGATTGCATGTCTGTTCTTGTCACAAACCACATAAGGATACACCAGTGTCATTTGATGTGTCTTCTTTTCATGACCCACACCTAGTGTCATTTCATGTGTGTTCTTCTCACATACCACACATGGATCCACCAGTGTCATTGCATGTCTATTCTTTTCACAAACCACAACTTGAGTCATTGCATGTGTGTTCTTTCCACAAACCACATATGGATCCAATAGTGTCACTGATGTTTCTTATTTTCACAAACCACAACTAGAGTCATTGCATGTCTATTCTTTTCACAAACCACAACTAGAGTCATTGTATGTCTGTTCTTTCCAAAAACCACAGATGGATCCACCAGTGTCATTGGATGAGTGTTCTTTTCATGAACCACATCCAGTGTCATTGCATATGTGTTCTTCTCATAAACCAAACATGGATCCACTAGTGTCATTGCATGTCTGCTCTTTTCATTAACCACACCCAGTGTAATTGGATGTCTGTTCTTCTCACAAACCACACATGGATCCACCAGTGTCATTGCATGTGTGCTCGTTTCACAAACCATATAAGGATACACCAGTGTCATTGGATGTGTGTTCTTTTAATGAACCACACCCAGTGTCATTGCATGTGTGTTCTTTTCACAAACCACACATGGATCCACCAGTGTCATTGCATGTATGTTCTTTTCATGAACCACATCCAGAGTCATTGCATGTGTGTTCTTCTCACAAACCACACATGGATCCACCAGTGTCATTCATGTCTGTTATTTTCATGAACCACAGCCAGAGTCATTGCTTTTGTGCTCTTTTCACAAACCACATAAGGATACATCAGTGTCATTGGATGTGTTCTTTCATGAACCACACCCAGTGTCATTGCATGCGTGTTCTTCTCACAAACCACACATGGATCCACCAGTGTCATTGCATGTCTGTTCTTTTCACAAACCATAGCTAGAGTCATTGCATGTCTATTCTTTCCACAAACCACATATGGATCCACCAGTGTCACTGGATGTGTGTTCTTTTCACACACCAAAACTAGAGTCATTGCATGTCTGTTCTTTTCATGAACCACAGCCAGAGTCATTACATGTCTGTTCTTCTCACAAACCACATAAGGATACATCAGTGTCATTGGATGTGGTGTTGTTTTCATGAACCACACGTAGTGTCATTGCTTGTGTGTTCTTCTCACAAACCACACATGGATCAAGCAGTGTCATTGCATGTCTGTTCTTTTCACAAACAACAGCTAGAGTCATTGCATGTCTATTCTTTCCACAAACGACACATGGATCCACCAGTGTCATTGCATGTCTGTTCTTTTCACAAACCACAGGTAGAGTCATTGCATGTTTGTTCTGTCCACAAACCACATATGGATCCACTAGTGTCACCGGATGTGTGTTCTTTTCACAAACCACAACTAGAGTCATTGCATGTCTGTTCTTTTCACAAACCACAGCTAGAGTCATTGCATGTCTGTTCTTTCCACAAACAACATATGGATCCACCAGTGTAATTGGATGAGTGTTCTTTTCATGAACCACACCCAGTGTCATTGCATGTGTGTTCTTCTCACAAACCACACATGGATCCACCAGTGTCATTGCATGTCTGCTCTTTTCATTAACCACACCCAGTGTCAATGCATGTGTGTTCTTCTCACAAACCACACATGGATCCACCAGTGTCATTGCATGTGTGTGCTTTAAACAAACCACACATGGATCCACCAATGTCATTGCATGTGTGTTCTTTTCATGAACCACACCCAGTTTCATTGCATGTGTGTTCTTCTCACAAACCACACATGGATCCACCAGTGTCATTGCATGTGTGTTCTTTTCATGAACCACAGCCAGAGTCATTGCATGTGTGTTCTTCTCACAAACCACACATGGATCGACAAGTGTCATTGGATGAGTGTTCTTTTCATGAACCATAGCGAGAGTGATTGCATGTCTGTTCTTGTCACAAACCACATAAGGATACACCAGTGTCATTTGATGTGTCTTCTTTTCATGACCCACACCTAGTGTCATTTCATGTGTGTTCTTCTCACATACCACACATGGATCCACCAGTGTCATTGCATGTCTATTCTTTTCACAAACCACACCTTGAGTCATTGCATGTCTGTTCTTTCCACAAACCACATATGGATCCAATAGTGTCACTGATCTTTCTTATTTTCACAAACCACAACTAGAGTCATTGCATGTCTATTCTTTTCACAAACCACAACTAGAGTCATTGTATGTCTGTTCTTTCCACAAACCACAGATGGATCCACCAGTGTCATTGGATGAGTGTTCTTTTCATGAACCACATCCAGTGTCATTGCATATGTGTTCTTCTCATAAACCAAACATGGATCCACTAGTGTCATTGCATGTCTGCTCTTTTCATTAACCACACCCAGTGTAATTGGATGTCTGTTCTTCTCACAAACCACACATGGATCCACCAGTGTCATTGCATGTGTGCTCGTTTCACAAACCATATAAGGATACACCAGTGTCATTGGATGTGTGTTCTTTTAATGAACCACACCCAGTGTCATTGCATGTGTGTTCTTTTCACAAACCACACATGGATCCACCAGTGTCATTGCATGTATGTTCTTTTCATGAACCACATCCAGAGTCATTGCATGTGTGTTCTTCTCACAAACCACACATGGATCCACCAGTGTCATTCATGTCTGTTATTTTCATGAACCACAGCTAGAGTCATTGCATGTGTGCTCTTTTCACAAACCACATAAGGATACATCAGTGTCATTGGATGTGTGTTCTTTTCATGAACCACACCCAGTGTCATTGCATGCGTGTTCTTCTCACGAACCACACATGGATCCACCAGTGTCATTGCATGTCTGTTCTTTTCACAAACCATAGCTAGAGTCATTGCATGTCTATTCTTTCCACAAACCACATATGGATCCACCAGTGTCACTGGATGTGTGTTCTTTTCACACACCAAAACTAGAGTCATTGCATGTCTGTTCTTTTCATGAACCACAGCCAGAGTCATTGCATGTCTTTTCTTCTCACAAACCACATAAGGATACATCAGTGTCATTGGATGTGTGTTGTTTTCATGAACCACACGTAGTGTCATTGCTTGTGTGTTCTTCTCACAAACCACACATGGATCCAGCAGTGTCATCGCATGTCTGTTCTTTTCACAAACAACAGTTAGAGTCATTGCATGTTTATTCCTTCCACAAACGACACATGGATCCACCAGTGTCATTGCATGTCTGTTCTTTTCACAAACCACAGCTAGAGTCATTGCATGTTTGTTCTGTCCACAAACCACATATGGATCCACTAGTGTCACTGGATGTGTGTTCTTTTCACACACCACAACTATAGTCATTGCATGTTTGTTCTTTTCTCAAACCACAGCTAGAGTCATTGCATATTTGTTCTTTCCACAAACCACATATGGATCCACCAGTGTCATTGGATGAGTGTTCTTTTCATGAACCACACCCAGTGTCATTGCATGTGTGTTCTTCTCACAAACCACACATGGATCCACCAGTGTCATTCCATGTGTGTTCTTTTCATGAACCACAGCCAGAGTCATTGCATGTGTGTTCTTCTCACAAACCACACATGGATCCACTAGTGTCATTGCATGTATGTTCTTTTCATGAACCACAGCCAGAGTTAGTGCATGTCTATTCTTCTCACAAACCACGTAAGGATAAACCAGTGTCATTGCATGTTTGTTATTTTCATGAACCACAACCAGAGTCAGTGCATTTATGTTCTTCTCACAAACCACATAAGGATACACCAGTGTCATTGGATGTGTGTTCTTTTCATGAACCGCACCCAGTGTCATTGCATGTGTGTTCTTCTCACAAACCACACATGTATCCACCAATGTCATTGCATGTATGTTCTTTTCACAAACCACAGCTAGAGTCATTGCATGTCTGTTCTTTCCACAAACCACATATGGATCCACCAGTTTCACTGGATGTTTGTTATTTTCACAAACCACAACTAGAGTCATTGCATGTCTATTATTTTCACAAACCACAGCTAGAGTCATTGCATGTCTGTTCTTTCCACAAACCACATATGGATCCACCAGTGTCATTGGATGAGTGTTATTTTCATGAACCACACCCAGTGTCATTGCATATGTGTTCTTCTCACAAACCACACATGGATCCACCTGTGTCATTGCATGTCTATTCTTTTCACAAACCACAGCTAGAGTCATTGCATGTCTGTTCTTTCCACAAACCACATATGGATCCACTAGTGTCACTGTATGTGTGTTCTTTTCACAAACCACATAAGGATACACCAGTGTCATTGGATATGTGTTCTTTTCATGAACCACACCTAGTGTCATTGCATGTGTGTTCTTCTCACAAACCACACATGGGACCACCAGTGTCATTGCATGTGTGTTATTTTCCTGAACCACAGCCAGGGTCATTGCATGTGTGTTATTATCACAAACCACACATGGATCCACCAGTGTCATTGCATGTCTATTCTTTTCATGAACCACACCCAGAGTCATTGCATGTCTGTTCTTCTCACAAACCACATAAGGGTACACCAATGTCATTGGATGTGTGTTCTTTTCATGAACCACACCAGTGTCATTGCATGTGTGTTCTTCTCACAAACCACACATGGATCCACCTGTGTCATTGCATGTCTATTCTTTTCACAAACCACAGCTCGAGTCATTGCATGTCCATTCTTTCCACAAACCACATATGGATCCACCAGTGTCACTGGATGTGTGTTCTTTTCATAAATCACAACTAGAGTCATTGCATGTCTGTTCTTTTCACAAACAACAGCTAGAGTCATTGCATGTATGTCCTTTCCACAAATAACATATGGATCCACTAGTGTCATTGGATGATTGTTCTTTTCATGAACCACACCTAGTGTCATTGCATGTGTGTTCTTCTCACAAACCACACATGGATCCACCAGTGTCATTGCATGTCTGCTCTTTTCATTAACCACATCTATTGTCATTGCATGTGTGTTCTTCTCACAAACCACACATGGATCCACCAGTGTCATTGCATGTATGTCCTTTGCATGAACCACAGCCAGAGTCATTGCATGTGTGTTCTTCTCACAAACCACACATGGATCCACCAGTGTCATTGGATGTGTGTTCTTTTCATGAATCACACATAGTGTCATTGCATGTGTGTTCTTCTCACAAACCACACATGGATCGACAAGTGTCATTGGATGAGTGTTCTTTTCATGAACCATAGCCAGAGTGATTGCATGTATGTTCTTGTCACAAACCACATAAGGATACACCAGTGTCATTTGATGTGTCTTCTTTTCATGACCCACACCTAGTGTCATTGCATGTGTGTTCTTCTCACATACCACACATGGATCCACCAGTGTCATTGCATGTCTATTCTTTTCACAAACCACAGCTTGAGTCATTTCATGTCTGTTCTTTCCACAAACCACATATGGATCCAATAGTGTCACTGATGTTTGTTATTTTCACAAACCACAACTAGAGTCATTGCATGTCTATTCTTTTCACAAACCACAACTAGATTCATTGTATGTCTGTTCTTTCCACAAACCACAGATGGATCCACCAGTGTCATTGGATGAATGTTCTTTTCCTGAACCACATCCAGTGTCATTGCATGTGTGTTCTTCTCACAAACCAAACATGGATCCACTAGTGTCATTGCATGTCTGCTCTTTTCATTAACCACACCCAGTGTAATTGGATGTCTGTTCTTCTCACAAACCACACATGGATCCACCAGTTTCATTGCATGTGTGCTCGTTTCACAAACCATATAAGGATACACCAGTGTCATTGGATGTGTGTTCTTTTAATGAACCACACCCAGTGTCATTGCATGTCTGTTCTTTTCACAAACCACACATGGATCCACCAGTGTCATTGCATGTATGTTCTTTTCATGAACCACATCCAGAGTCATTGCATGTGTGTTCTTCTCACAAACCACACATGGATCCACCAGTGTCATTCATGTCTGTTATTTTCATGAACCACAGCCAGAGTCATTGCATGTGTGCTCTTTTCACAAACCACATAAGGATACATCAGTGTCATTGGATGTGTTTTCTTTTCATGAACCACACCCAGTGTCATTGCATGCGTGTTCTTCTCAGAAACCACACATGGATCCACCAGTGTCATTGCATGTATGTTCCTTTCACAAACCATAGCTAGAGTCATTGCATGTCTATTCTTTCCACAAACCACATATGGATCCACCAGTGTCACTGGATGTGTGTTCTTTTCACACACCATAACTAGAGTCATTGCATGTCTGTTCTTTTCATGAACCACAGCCGGAGTCATTGCATGTCAGTTCTTCTCACAAACCACATAAGGATACATCAGTGTCATTGGATGTGTGTTCTTTTCATGAACCACACGCAGTGTCATTGCATGTGTGTTCTTCTCACAAACCACACATGGATCCAGCAGTGTCATTGCATGTCTGTTCTTTTCACAAACAACAGCTAGAGTCATTGCATGTCTATTCTTTCCACAAACGACACATGGATCCACCAGTGTCATTGCATGTTTGTTCTTTTCTCAAACCACAGCTAGAGTCATTGCATATTTGTTCTTTCCACAAACCACATATGGATCCACTAGTGTCATTGGATGAGTGTTCTTTTCATGAACCACACCCAGTGTCATTGCATGTGTGTTCTTCTCACAAACCACACATGGATCCACCAGTGTCATTCCATGTGTGTTCTTTTCATGAACCACAGCCAGAGTCATTGCATGTGTGTTCTTCTCACAAACCACAGATGGATCCACTAGTGTCATTGCATGTATGTTCTTTTCATGAACCACAGCCAAAGTCATTGCATGTCTATTCTTCTCACAAACCACGTAAGGATAAACCAGTGTCATTGCATGTTTGTTCTTTTCATGAACCACAACCAGAGTCAGTGCATTTCTGTTCTTCTCACAAACCACATAAGGATACACCAGTGTCATTGGATGTGTGTTCTTTTCATGAACCGCACCCAGTGTTATTGCATTGTGTTCTTCTCACAAACCACACATGGATCCACCAATGTCATTGCATGTATGTTCTTTTCAAAAACCACAACTAGAGTCATTGCATGTCTGTTCTTTCCACAAACCACATATGGATCCACCAGTTTCACTGGATGTTTGTTATTTTCACAAACCACAACTAGAGTCATTGCATGTCTATTCTTTTCACAAACCACAGCTAGAGTCATTGCATGTCTGTTCTTTCCACAAACCACATATGGATCCACCAGTGTCATTGGATGAGTGTTCTTTTCATGAACCACACCCAGTGTCATTGCATATGTGTTCTTCTCACAAACCACACATGGATCCACCTGTGTCATTGCATGTCTATTCTTTTCACAAACCACAGCTAGAGTCATTGCATGTCTGTTCTTTCCACAAACCACATATGTAACAACTAGTGTCACTGTATGTGTGTTCTTTTCACAAACCACATAAGGATACACCAGTGTCATTGGATGTGTGTTCTTTTCATGAACCACACCTAGTGTCATTGCATGTGTGTTCTTCTCACAAACCATACATGGAACCACCAGTGTCATTGCATGTGTGTTATTTTCCTGAACCACAGCCAGAGTCATTGCATATGTGTTCTTCTCACAAACCACACATGGATCCACCAGTGGCATTGCATGTCTATTCTTTTCATGAACCACACCCAGAGTCATTGCATGTCTGTTCTTCTCACAAACCACATAAGGGTACACCAGTGTCATTGGATGTGTGTTCTTTTCATGAACCACACCAGTGTCATAGCATGTGTGTTCTTCTCACAAACCACACATGGATCCACCTGTGTCATTGCATGTCTATTCTTTTCACAAACCACAGCTCGAGTCATTGCATGTACATTCTTTCCACAAACCACATATGGATCCACCAGTGTCACTGGATGTGTGTTCTTTTCACAA
Organism: Avena insularis; assembly: GCA_023614405.1. Lineage (NCBI taxonomy): Eukaryota > Viridiplantae > Streptophyta > Magnoliopsida > Poales > Poaceae > Avena > Avena insularis. Next base: position 213,519,751 of record CM042694.1, on the reverse strand, counting down.
ACCACAACTAGAGTCATTGCATGTCTGTTCTTTTCACAAACGACAGCTAGAGTCATTGCATGTATGTTCTTTCCACAAACAACATATGGATCCACTAGTGTCATTGGATGAGTGTTCTTTTCATGAACCACACCTAGTGTCATTGCATGTGTGTTCTTCTCACAAACCACACATGGATCCACCAGTGTCATTGCATGTCTGCTCTTTTCATTAACCACATCTAGTGTCATTGCATGTGTGTTCTTCTCACAAACTACACATGGATCCACCAGTGTCATTGCATGTATGTCCTTTGCATGAACCACAGCCAGAGTCATTGCATGTGTGTTCTTCATACAAACCACACATGGATCCACCAGTGTCATTGGATGTGTGTTCTTTTCATGAATCACACATAGTGTCATTGCATGTGTGTTCTTCTCACAAACCACACATGGATCCACCAGTGTCATTGCATGTCTGTTCTTTTCATAAACCACAGCTAGAGTCATTGCATGTCTGTTATTTCCACAAACCACATATGGATCCACTGGTGTCATTGGATGAGTGTTCTTTTCATGAACCACACCCAGTGTCATTGCATGTGTGTTCTTCTCACAAACCACACATGGATCCACCTGTGTCATTGCATGTCTATTCTTTTCACAAACCACATCTAGATTCATTGCATATCCGTTCTTTCCACAAACCACATATGGATCCACCAGTGTCACTCGATGTGTGTTCTTTTCACAAACGACAACTAGAGTCATTGCATGTCTGTTCTTTTCACAAACCACAACTAGAGTCATTGCAAGTATGTTCTTTCCACAAACAACATATGGATCCACCAGTGTCATTGGATGAGTGTTCTTTTCATGAACCACACCTAGTGTCATTGCATGTGTGTTCTTCTCACAAACCACACATGGATCCACCAGTGTCATTGCATGTCTGCTATTTTCATTAACCACACCAAGTGTCATTGGATGTCTGTTCTTCTCACAAACCACACATGGATCCACACTAGTGTCATTGCATTTGTGCTCTTTTCACAAACCACATAAGGATACACCAGTGTCATTGGATGTGTATTCTTTTCATGAACCACACCCAGTGTCATTGCATGTGTGTTCTTTTCATGAACCACAGCCAAAGTCATTGCATGTTTGTTCTTCTCACAAACCACACATGGATCCACTAGTGTCATTGCTTGTCTGTTCTTTTCATGAACCACAGCAAGAGTCATTGCATGTCTGTTCTTCTCACAAACCACATAAGGATACACTAGTGTCATTGCATGTGTGTTCTTCTCACAAACTACACATGGATCCACCAATGTCATTGCATGTATGTTCTTTTCACAAACCACACCTAGTCATTGCGTGTCTGTTCTTTCCACAAACCACATATGGATCCACTAGTGTCACTAGATGTTTATTCTTTTCACAAACCACAACTAGAGTCATTGCAACTCTGTTATTTTCACAAACCACAGCTAGAGTCATTGCATGTCTGTTCTTTCCACAAACCACATATGGATCCACCAGTGTCATTGGATGAGTGTTCTTTTCATGGACCACACCTAGTGTCATTGCATGTGTGTTACTCTCACAAACCACACATGGATCCACCAGTGTCACTACATGTCTGCTCTTTTCATTAACCACACCGAGTGTCATTGGATGTCTGTTCTTCTCACAAACCGCATAAGGATACACCAGAGTCATTGCATTTGTGTTCTTTTCACAAACAACATAAGGATACACCAGTGTCATTGGATGTGTGTTCTTTTCATGAACCACACCCAGTGTCATTGCATGTGTGTTCTTCTCACATACCACACATCGATCCACCAGTGTCACTGCATGTGTGTTCTTTTCATGAACCACAGCCAGAGTCATTGCATGTGTGTTCTTCTCACAAACCACACATAGATCCACTAGTGTCTTTGCATGTCTATTCTTTTCATGAACCACAGCTAGAGTCATTGCATGTCTGTTCTTCTCACAAACCACATAAGGATACACTAGTGTCAATGGATGTGTGTTCTTTTCATGAACCACACCCAGTGTCATTGCATGTGTGTTCTTCTCACAAACCACACATGAATCCACCAGTGTCATTGCTTGTCTGTTCTTTTCACAAACCACAGCTAGAGTCATTACATGTCTGTTCTTTCCACAAACCACATATGGATCCACTAGTGTCACTGGATGTGTGTTCTTTTCACAAAGCACAACTAGAGTCATTGCATGTCAGTTCTTTTCACAAACCACAGCTAGAGTCATTGTTTGTCTGTTCTTTCCACAAACCACATATGGATCCACCAGTGTCATTGCATGTGTGTTCTTTTCATGGACCACTCCTTGTGTCATTGCATGTGTGTTCTTCTCACAAACCACACATGGATCCACCAGTGTCATTGCATGTCTGCTCTTTTCATTAACCACACCCAGTGTCATTGCAAGTGTTCTTCTCACAAACCACACATGGATCCTCTAGTGTCATTGCATGTGTCCTCTTTTCACAAACCACACATGGATCCACCAGTGTCATTCATTTGTGTTCTTTTCATGAACCACACCCAGTGTCATTGCATGTGTGTTCTTTTCACAAACCACACATGGATCCACCAGTGTCATTGCATGTGTGTTCTTTTCATGAACCACAGCCAGAGTCATTGCATGTGTGTTCTTCTCACAAACCACACATGGATCCACCAGTGTCATTGCATGTCTGTTCTTTTCACGAACCACAGCCAGAGTCATTGCATGTCTGTTATTCTCACAAACCACATAAGGATACACCAGTGTCATTGGATGTTGTGTTCTTTTCATGAACCACACCGAGTGTAATTGCATGTGTTTTCTTCTCAAAAACCACATATGGATCCACCAGTGTCATTGCATGTCTGGTGTTTTCACAAACCACAGCTAGAGTCATTGCATATCTGTTCTTTCCACAAACCACATATGGATCCACCAGTGTCACTTGATGTTTTTAATTTTCACAAACCACAACTAGAGTCATTGCATGTCTGTTCTTTTCATAAACCACAGCTAGAGTCATTGCATGTCTGTTATTTCCACAAACCACATATGGATCCACTGGTGTCATTGGATGAGTGTTCTTTTCATGAACCACACCCATTGTCATTGCATGTGTGTTCTTCTCACAAACCACACATGGATCCACCTGTGTCATTGCATGTCTATTATTTTCACAAACCACATCTAGATTCATTGCATATCCGTTCTTTCCACAAACCACATATGGATCCACCAGTGTCACTCGATGTGTGTTCTTTTCACAAACGACAACTAGAGTCATTGCATGTCTGTTCTTTTCACAAACCACAGCTAGAGTCATTGCAAGTATGTTCTTTCCACAAACAACATATGGATCCACCAGTGTCATTGGATGAGTGTTCTTTTCATGAACCACACCAAGTGTCATTGCATGTGTGTTCTTCTCACAAACCACACATGGATCCACCAGTGTCATTGCATGTCTGCTATTTTCATTAACCACACCAAGTGTCATTGGATGTCTGTTCTTCTCACAAACCACACATGGATCCACACCAGTGTCATTGCATTTGTGCTCTTTTCACAAACCACATAAGGATACACCAGTGTCATTGGATGTGTATTCTTTTCATGAACCACACCCAGTGTCATTGCATGTGTGTTCTTTTCATGAACCACAGCCAAAGTCATTGCATGTTTGTTCTTCTCACAAACCACACATGGATCCACTAGTGTCATTGCTTGTCTGTTCTTTTCATGAACCACAGCAAGAGTCATTGCATGTCTGTTCTTCTGACAAACCACATAAGGATACACTAGTGTCATTGCATGTGTGTTCTTCTCACAAACTACACATGGATCCACCAATGTCATTGCATGTATGTTCTTTTCACAAACCACACCTAGTCATTGCGTGTCTGTTCTTTCCACAAACCACATATGGATCCACTAGTGTCACTAGATGTTTATTCTTTTCACAAACCACAACTAGAGTCATTGCAACTCTGTTATTTTCACAAACCACAGCTAGAGTCATTGCATGTCTGTTCTTTCCACAAACCACATATGGATCCACCAGTGTCATTGGATGAGTGTTCTTTTCATGGACCACACCCAGTGTCATTGCATGTGTGTTACTCTCACAAACCACACATGGATCCACCAGTGTCACTACATGTCTGCTCTTTTCATTAACCACACCGAGTGTCATTGGATGTCTGTTCTTCTCACAAACCGCATAAGGATACACCAGAGTCATTGCATTTGTGTTCTTTTCAGAAACAACATAAGGATACACCAGTGTCATTGGATGTGTGTTCTTTTCATGAACCACACCCAGTGTCATTGCATGTGTGTTCTTCTCACATACCACACATCGATCCACCAGTGTCACTGCATGTGTGTTCTTTTCATGAACCACAGCCAGAGTCATTGCATGTGTGTTCTTCTCACAAACCACACATAGATCCACTAGTGTCTTTGCATGTCTATTCTTTTCATGAACCACAGCTAGAGTCATTGCATGTCTGTTCTTCTCACAAACCACATAAGGATACACTAGTGTCAATGGATGTGTGTTCTTTTCATGAACCACACCCAGTGTCATTGCATGTGTGTTCTTCTCACAAACCACACATGAATCCACCAGTGTCATTGCTTGTCTGTTCTTTTCACAAACCACAGCTAGAGTCATTACATGTCTGTTCTTTCCACAAACCACATATGGATCCACTAGTGTCACTGGATGTGTGTTCTTTTCACAAAGCACAACTAGAGTCATTGCATGTCAGTTCTTTTCACAAACCACAGCTAGAGTCATTGTTTGTCTGTTCTTTCCACAAACCACATATGGATCCACCAGTGTCATTGCATGTGTGTTCTTTTCATGGACCACTCCTTGTGTCATTGCATGTGTGTTCTTCTCACAAACCACACATGGATCCACCAGTGTCATTGCATGTCTGCTCTTTTCATTAACCACACCCAGTGTCATTGCAAGTGTTCTTCTCACAAACCACACATGGATCCTCTAGTGTCATTGCATGTGTCCTCTTTTCACAAACCACACATGGATCCACCAGTGTCATTCATTTGTGTTCTTTTCATGGACCACACCCAGTGTCATTGCATGTGTGTTCTTTTCACAAACCACACATGGATCCACCAGTGTCATTGCATGTGTGTTCTTTTCATGAACCACAGCCAGAGTCATTGCATGTGTGTTCTTCTCACAAACCACACATGGATCCACCAGTGTCATTGCATGTCTGTTCTTTTCACGAACCACAGCCAGAGTCATTGCATGTCTGTTATTCTCACAAACTACATAAGGATACACCAGTGTCATTGGATGTTGTGTTCTTTTCATGAACCACACCGAGTGTAATTGCATGTGTTTTCTTCTCAAAAACCACATATGGATCCACCAGTGTCATTGCATGTCTGGTCTTTTCACAAACCACAGCTAGAGTCATTGCATGTCTGTTCTTTCCACAAACCACATATGGATCCACAAGTGTCACTAGATGTTTGTTATTTTGACAAACCACAACTAGAGTCATTGCATATCTGTTCTTTTCACAAACCACAGATAGAGTCATTGTATGTCTGTTCTTTCCACAAACCACATATGCATCCAATAGTGTCATTGGATGAGTGTTCTTTTCATGAACCACACCCAGTGTCATTGCATGTGTGTTCTTCTCACAAACCACACATGGATCCACCAGTGTCATTGCATGTGTGCTCTTTTCACAGACCACATAAGGATACACCAGTGTCATTGGATGTGTGTTCTTTTCATGAACAACACCCAGTGTCATTGGATGTGTGTTCTTCTCACAAACCACACATGGATCCGCTAGTGTCATTGCATGTATGTTATTTTCATGAACCACAGCTAGAGTCATTGCATTTGTGTTCTTCTCACAAACCACACATGGATCCACAAGTGTCATTGCATGTCTGTACTTTTCATGAAGCACAGCCAGAGTCATTGCTTATGTGCTATTTTCACAAACCACATAAGGATACACCAATGTCATTGGACGTGTGTTCTTTTCATGAACCACACCCAGTGTCATTGCATGTGTGTTCTTCTCACAAACCACACATGAATCCACCAGTGTCATTGCTGTCTGTTCTTTTCACAAACCACAGCTAGAGTCATTGCATGTCTGTTCTTTCCACAAACCACATATGGATCCACTAGTGTCACTGGATGTGTGTTCTTTTCACAAAGCACAACTAGAGTCATTGCATGCTAGTTCTTTTCACAAACCACAGCTAGAGTCATTGCATGTCCTATCTTTCCACCAACCACATATGGATCCACTGGTGTTATTGGATGAGTGTTATTTTCATGAACCACACCCAGTGTCATTGCATGTGTGTTTTTCTCACAAACCACACATGGATCCACCAGTGTCATCGCATGTCTGCTCTTTTCATTAACCACACCCAGTGTCATTGCAAGTGTTCTTCTCACAATCCACACATGGATCCTCAAGTGTCAATGCATGTGTCCTCTTTTCACAAACCACACATGGATCCACTAGTGTCATTGCATGTGTGTTCTTTTCATGAACCACACCCAGTGCCATTGCATGTGTGTTCTTCTCACAAACCACACATGGATCCACCAGTGTCATTGCATGTGTGTTCTTTTCATGAACCACACCCAGAGTCATTGCATGTGTGTTCTTCTCACAAACCACACATGGATCCACCAGTGTCATTACATGTCTATTCTTTTGATGACCCACAACCAGAGTCATTGCATGTGTGCTGTTTTCACAAACCACATAAGGATACACCAGTGTCATTGGATGTGTGTTCTGTTCATGAACCACACCCAGTGTCATTGCATGTGTGTTATTCTCACAAACCACACATGGATCCACCAGAGTCATTGCATGTCTTTTCTTTTCACAAACCATAGCTGGAGTCATTGCATGTCTGTTCTTTCACAAACCACAGCTAGAGTCATTGCATGTCTGTTCTTTCCACAAACCACATATGGATCTACCAGTGTCACTGGATGTTTTTTATTTTCACCAACCACAACTAGAGTCATTGCATGTCTGTTCTTTTCACAAACCACAGCTAGAGTCATTGCATGTCTCTTCGTTCCACAAACCACATATGGATCCACCAGTGTCATTGGATGAGTGTTCTTTTCATAAACCACACCCAGTGTCATTGCATGTGTGTTCTTCTCACAAACCACACATGGATCCACCAGTGTCATTGCATGTCTGCTCTTTTCATTAACCACAGCCAGTGTCATTGGATGTCTGTTCTTCTCACAAACCACACATGGATCCACTAGTGTCATTGCATGTGTGCTCTTTACACAAACCACATAAGGATACACCAGTGTCATTGGATGTGTATTCTTTTTATGAACCACACCCAGTGTCATTGGATGTGTGTTCTTCTCACAAACCACACATGGATCCACTAGTGTCATTGCATGTGTGTTCTTTTCATGAACCACAACCAGAGTCAATGCATGTTTGTTCTTCTCACAAACCACACATGGATCCACTAGTGTCATTGCTTGTCTATTCTTTTCATGAACCACAGCAAGAGTCATTGCATGTCTGCTCTCCTCACAAACCACATAAGGATACACTAATGTCATTGGATGTGTGTTCTTTTCATGAACCACCCCAGTGTCATTGCATGTGTGTTCTTCTCACAAACTACACATGGATCCACCAGTGTCATTGCATGTGTGTTCTTTTCACAAACCACAGCTAGTCATTGCATGTCTGTTCTTTCCACAAACCACATATGGATCCACCATTGTCACTGGATGTTTGTTATTTTCACAAACCACAACTAGAGTCATTGCATCTCTATTCTTTTCACCAACAACAGCTAGAGTCATTGCATGTCTGTTCTTTCCACAAACCACATATGGATCCACCAGTGTCATTGGATGAGTGTTCTTTTCATGGACCACACCCAGTGTCATTGCATGTGTGTTCTTCTCACAAACCACATATGGATCCAGTAGTTTCACTGCATGTCTACTCTTTTCATTAACCACACCAAGTGTCATTGGATGTCTATTCTTCTCACAAACCACATAAGGATACACCAGAGTCATTGCATGTGTGTTGTTTTCACAAACAATATAAGGATACACAAGTGTCATTGGATGTTTGTTCTTTTCGTGAACCACACCCAGTGTCATTGCATGTGTGTTCTTCTCACAAACCACACATGGATCCACCAGTGTCATTGCATGTGTGTTCTTTTCATGAACCATAGCCAGAGTCATTGCATGTGTTCTTCTCGCAAACCGCACATGGATCCACTAGTGTCATTGTATGTCTGTTCTTTTCATGAACCACAGCCAGAGTCATTCCATGTCTGTTCTTCTCACAAACCACATAAGGATACACCAGTGTCACTGAATGTGTCTTCTTTTCATGAACCACACCCAGTGTCATTGCATGTGTGTTCTTCTCACAAACCACACATGGATCCACCAGTGTCATTGCTTCTCTGTTCTTTTCACAAACCACAACTAGAGTCATAGCATGTCTGTTCTTTCCACAAACCACATATGGATCCACCAGTGTCACTGGATGTGTGTTCTTTTCACAAAGCACAACTAGAGTCATTGCATGTCAGTTCTTTTCACAAACCACAACTAGAGTCATTGTATGTTTGTTCTTTCCACAAACCACATATGGATCCACCAGGGTGATTGCATGTGTGTTCTTTTCATGAACCACACCTAGTGTCATTGCATGTGTGTTCTTCTCACAAACCACACATGGATCCACCAGTGTCATTGCATGTCTTCTCTTTTCATTAACCACACCCAGTGTCATTGCAAGTGTTCTTCTCACAAACCACGCATGGATCCTGCAGTGTCATTGCATGTGTCCTCTTTTCACAAACCACACATGGATCCACCAGTGTCATTGCATGTGTGTTCTTTTCATGAACCACACCTAGTGTCATTGCATGTGTGTTCTTCTCACAAACCACACATGTATCCACCAATGTCGTTGCATGTGTGTTCTTTTCATGAATCACATCCAGAGTCATTGCATGTGTGTTCTTCTCACAAACCACACATGGATCCACCAGTGTCATTGCATGTCTGTTCTTTTCATGAACCACAGCCAGAGTCATTGCATGTCTGTTATTCTCACAAACCACATAAGGATACACCAGTGTCATTGGATGTTGTGTTCTTTTCATGAACCACACCTAGTGTAATTGCATGTGTGTTTTTCTCAAAAACCACACATGGATGCACCAGTGTCATTGCATGTCTAGTCTTTTCACAAAGCACAGCTAGAGTCATTGCATGTCTGTTCTTTCCACAAACCACATATGGATCCACAAGTGTCACTAGATGTTTGTTATTTTCACAAACCACAACTAGTGTCATTGCATATCTGTTGTTTTCACAAACCACAGTTAGAGTCATTGCATGTATGTTCTTTCCACAAACCACATATGCATCCAATAGTGTCATTGGATGAGTGTTCTTTTCATGAACCACACCCAGTGTCATTGCATGTGTGTTCTTCTCACAAACCACACATGGATCCACCAGTGTCATTGCATGTGTGCTCTTTTCACAAACCACATAAGGGTACACTAGTGTCATTGGATGTGTGTTCTTTTCATGAACCACACTCAGTGTCATTGGATGTGTGTTCTTCTCACAAACCACACATGGATCCGCTAGTGTCATTGCATGTATGTTCTTTTCATGAACCACAGCTAGAGTCATTGCAGGTGTGCTATTTTCACAAACCACATAAGGATACACCAATGTCATTGGACGTGTGTTCTTTTCATGAACCACACCAGTGTTATTGCATGTGTGTTCATCTCACAAACCACACATGGATCCACTAGTGTCATTGCATGTTTGTTCTTTTCACAAACCACAGCTAGAGTCATTGCATGTCTGTTCTTTCCACAAACCACATATGGATCCACTAGTGTCACTGGATGTGTGTCCTTTTCACAAACCACAACTAGTCATTGCATGTCTGTTCTTTTCACAAACCACAGCTAGAGTCATTGCATGTCTATTCTTTCCACAAACCACATATGGATCCACCAGTGTCATTGGATGAGTGTTCTTTTCATGAACCACACCGAGTGTCATTGCATGTGTGTTCTTCTCACAAACCACACATGGATCCACCAGTGTCATTGCATGTCTGCTCTTTTCATTAACCACACCTAGTGTCATTGCATGTGTGTTCTTCTCACAAACCACACAGGGATCCACCAGTGTCATTGCATGTGTGCTCTTTTCACAAACCACATAAGGATACACCAGTGTCATTGGATGTGTGTTCTTTTCATGAACCACACCCAGTGTCATTGCATGTGTGTTCTTTTCATGAACCACACCCAGTGTCATTGCATGTGTGTTCTTCTCACAAACCACACATGGATCCACCAGTGTCATTGCATGTGTGTTCTTTTCATGAACCACAGCCAAAGTTATTGCATGTGTGTTCTTCTGACAAACCACACATGGATCCACCAGTGTCATTGCATGTTTGTTCTTTTCATGAACCACAACCAGAGTCATTGCATGTCTGTTTTTCTCACAAACCACATAAGGATACACCAGTGTCATTGGATGTTGTGTTATTTTCATGAACCACACCCAGTGTCATTGCATGTGTGTTCTTCTCACAAATCACATATGGATCCACTAGTGTCATTGCATGTCTATTCTTTTCACAAACCACAACTAGAGTCATTGCATGTCTGTTCTTTTCACAAACCACAGCTTGAGTCATTGCATGTCTGTTCTTTCCACAAACGACATATGGATCCACTAGTGTCATTGGATGAGTGTTCTTTTCATGAACCACACCCTGTGTCATTGCATGTGTGTTCTTCTCACAAACCACACATGGATCCACCAGTGTCATTGCATGTCTGTTCTTTTCATTAACCACACCCAGTGTCATTGGATGTCTGTTCTTCTCACAAACCACACATGGATCCACTAGTGTCATTACATGTGTGCTCTTTTCACAAACCACATAAGGATACACTAGTGTCATTGGATGTGTGTTCTTTTCATGAACCATACCCAGTGTCATTGCATGTGTGTTATTCTCAGAAACCACACATGGATCCACCAATGTCATTGCATGTATGTTCTTTTCATGAACCACAGCCAGAGTCATTGTGTGTGTATTCTTCTCACAAACGACACATGGATCCACCAGTGTCATTGTATGTCTGTTCTTTTCATGAACCACAGCCAGAGTCATTGCAAGTGTGCTATTTTCACAAACCACATGAGGATACACCAGTGTCATTGGATGTGTTTTTTTAATGAACCACGCCCATTGTTATTGCATGTGTGTTCTTCTCACAAACCACACGTGGATACACCAGTGTCATTGCATGTCTATTCTTTTCACAAACCATAGCTAGAGTCATTGCATCTATGTTCTTTCCACAAACCACATATGGATCCACCAGTGTCACTAGATGTGTGTTCTTTTAAGAAACCACAACTAGTCATTGCATGTCTGTTGTTTTCACAAACCACAGCTAGAGTCATTGCATGTCTGTTCTTTCCACAAACCACATATGGATCCACCAGTGTCATTGGATGAGTGTTCTTGTCATGAACCAAACCCAGTGTCATTGCATGTGTGTTCTTCTCACAAACCACACATGTATCCACCAGTGTCATTGCATGTCTGCTCTTTTCATTAACCATATCTAGTGTCATTGCATGTGTGTTCTTCTCACAAACCACACATGGATCCACCAGTGTCATTGCATGTGTGCTCTTTTCACAAACCACATAAGAATACACCAGTGTCATTGGATGTGTGTTCTTTTCATGAACCACACCCAGTGTCATTGCATGTGTGTTCTTCTCACAAACCACACATGGATCCACCAGTGTCATTGCATATGTGTTATTTTCGTGAACCACAGCTAGAGTCATTGCATGTGTGTTCTTCTCACAAACCACACATGGATCTACCAGTGTCATTGCATGTCTATTCTTTTCATGAACCATAGCCAAAGTCATTGCATGTATGTTCATCTCACAAACCACATAAGGATACACCAGTGTCATTGGATGTGTCTTCTGTTCATGAACCACACCCAGTGTCATTGCATGTGTGTTCTTCTCACAAACCATCATGGATCCACCAGTGTCATTGCATGTCTGTTCTTTTCACAAACCACATATGGATCCACCAGTGTCACTGGATGTGTGTTCATTTCACAAAACACAACTAGAGTCATTACATGTCTGTTCTTTCCACAAAGCACATATGGATCCACCAGTGTCACGGGATGTGTATTCATTTCATAAACCACAACTAGAGTCCTTGCATGTCTGTTCTTTTCACAAACCACAGCTAGAGTCATTGCATGTATGTTCTTTCCACAAACCACATATGGATCCACTAGTGTCATTGGATGAGTGTTCTTTTCATGAACCACACCCAGTGTCATTGCATGTGTGTTCTTCTCACAAACCACACATGGAGCCACGAGTGTCATTGCATGTCTGCTCTTTTAATTAAACACATCTAGTGTCATTGCATGTGTGTTCTTCTCACAAACCACACATGGATCCACCAGTGTCATTGCACGTGTGCGCTTTTCATAAACCACATAAGGATACACCAGTGTCATTGGATGTGTGTTATTTTCATGAACCACACCAAGTGTCATTGCATGTGTGTTCTTCTCACAAACCACACATGGATCCACCAGTGTCATTGCATGTGTGTTATTTTCCTGAACCACAGCCAGAGTCATTGCATGTGTGTTCTTCTCACAAACCACACATGGATCCACCAGTGTTATTGCATGTCTATTCTTTTCATGAACCACAACCAGAGTCATTGCATGTGTGCTCTTTTCACAAACCACATAAGGATACACCAGTGTCATTGTATGTGTGTTCTTTTCATGAACCACACCCTGTGTTATTGCATGTGTGTTCTTCTCACAAACCACACATGGATCCACCAATGTCATTGCATGTCTGTTCTTTTCACAAACTACAGCTAGAATCATTGCATGTCTGTTCTTTCCACAAACCACATATGGATCCACCAGTGTCACTGGATGTGTGTTCTTTTCACAATCCACAACTAGAGTCATTGCATGTCTGTTCTTTTCACAAACCACGGCTAGAGTCATTGCATGTATGTTCTTTCAACAGACCACATATGGATCCACCAGTGTCATTGGATGAGTGTTCTTTGCATGAACCACTCCCAGTGTCATTACATGTGTGTTCTTCTCACAAACTACACATGGATCCACCAGTGTCATTGCATGTCTGCTCTTTTCATTAACCACATCTACTGAGAGGGGCCATTTCGAGGCAAACTCATCTCACCCCTGCCAAATACAAACATTCCGTTAAACCGCCCCGTGAAGTAGACGGTCGGGACCCACATGCCGGTTATCTGTCTGTGACGCGAGCGCCAACGCGGCAACCTCTTAGGCAAATCGAGCAGCTAAGTGGATTGGATGCATTGACCGATTTCACAAATCCATTCCCAGCTTTCCCCTAGCACCAGCGACGTCGGAATCCACCCTCCAGGCATGACGATCCCTTCGGACATTTGACTTCTGGGGCTAAGTTGCTGCGCCTAGTTGCTGGGCCCAGTCGCTGATACCGAGCTCCAATGGCACATGCCATAGCCGCCGTTGCGAGGCTCTAGCCCGCCTCCGTCGCCGACGAGCCGAGTAGTTCGGAGGATGGCAGATCCTATTATCAAGGAAGAAGAAGTTCTGCCTACAAGCGGGTGAGCTACCCTTCTCTTTGCTCTTCGCACTAATTACAACTGCTAGATGGCTACTGAACCTCAAATTGTTCGTTAGCCCAACACGGACAATCATATTTTGTCCACAGTTTTCTGTCAAGTGGGATCTGTGCGGACCCCCCTTACTTGGTTACGGTAGTCCTCTACAGGTACGACTCCAAGGGCAAGTGGCATGGAAGCCATTGTTTCACGATGGAAGAAGCGCCTGCGCAGATCAGCACTATATCTTGTATGGTTGCTGCTCTGCGTAATCATGTTGAAGTATGGCCGAAGCAGACTGCAAAGTTTAACTTCATGGATGAACGTGGCATCATGGTTCCTATATCGTGTGACAGTCAGCTAATTGGGTTGATGAACAGGTATGCTTCGAATTGCATGTTTGAGCTAAATTGTGATGTACTAGATGTGGAAGCTGCTGCAACTGGGAGTCGCCCTTCTATTCTTGGACAGGGTGGTTGCTCGAACGCAATTAGCTCCTGGTAAGCAAAGGTCGCTTGGGGTTCGCATGTTTGTGCTGAATTGTAATTTTTGTTTTATTTACTCTGTAGATATTGGGAAGTTATGCAACAGTCTTGTTTCTTTGATAGGAAGCGCCACAAGGTTAGAAACATGACTATCGGGTCAGTCATTTTGCTGCCCGAAGAAATTAAAAACGAGTGGAAAGATGATGCTGGACATGATTCTAGTGCCCATTGTCTCGGCGATGCAGAGTACGTGAAGCTAAGAAAATTGGCACCGAGGAAGAGGAAGAAGGCAGGAAATGAAGAAGCCATTGGACGTGAAGGCTTGGCACCTAGGCTGCGGAAGAAGGCTGCTGGCAATGAAGATGCATAGTAGTGTGTTGAACTTGAACCTATATATGTAATTTTGTTAAATTCTGGAGCTCTGTGTGTGGCATGTTGCTGGGCGAAACAATCTACCCATGTTCTCTGAGTAAAAAGTAGCGCGACTTAGGGTTTGGAAATGCCCGAGTCAGTAGTTGAATCCGAAATTGTGATTGTGCCACTACTATCTGAAAACAAGGATCCACCGGTTCCACGATTGCTGAGGGGCAGGAGGTCTCCAAATACGACGGAATGTAAGTGGCACAGAAATAAATTATTTAAGCTGCCACACTCCACGAAGCAGCAACTTATTTCAGATGCTGCACAACGACGTGGCAACATAAACAACAATGTTCTCACCGATAATGCCCAGATGAGGAGGAAATGGGTACCACTTTCTAGCCTAATCTTGAGCCCGTCTATCTCATCGCCTCTCTGCTCCTGCATCCCCTACATCTGGCGAAGCTCCCGGATCTCCGATGGCAAGGGTGTATCTTCCACTTTATAAATTGTGGTTGTGCCATTTGCATGCGGCCAAATCCACGTAGATTATGTTTAAACAAACCACCAATGTCAGAATACACTAGTATAAAAGGGGTCTTTGGTCAACGGTCACGTTCCTAATCCGGGACAGAGATCTAAATCGAGGCAGAAATTGATCTAAATCACAAATTCTTCCACAAATTAATCGAGACAGAGATCTAAATCGAGGCATTTCATTAATTCAACCACAAATTCTTCTAAACAAAGGTGCGATTTCACATCCTACATTAATTCAACCACTAGTCAACAATTTCACTTCCGCTGCCACTGTCCTCTGAGCCGCCGGCTTCCTCGTCTTCTTCGGACAGAACCTCCACGATTTCCGCATTGTACGTGAGACGGAGCACCTCTTCGCGGTGAGCAGCGGCGATGACGGTGAACTTGGTCCATCCAGGGACGGACCAGCTCGGTTGTGGAGATCCCGGTGCACCACACGCCCGTAAGCGATGCGGTTGCCAATCTTGGCCTTCCGCTCCTTCTTGAACAGCGCCAAGACGGGCCGCGCCACAGACGGCGCGCCCTTTTCCATGCGGTATCTGGCGGCGGCGTCGCAATTCGCTTTTCGCATCATGGCTCGCGACGAGGAGGAGCCACGGCACCCCGCATAGCTGATGCGCCATCCGTGGGCACACCATCAAGCGGCGCGAGAATGTCGAAGTGCACGAACATCACCGCCTCGTAGAAGTTCAGCGAGGGCATCTCCATGGTGGCGCGGTGGAGATTGGAGAGGGAGCGAGGGGGTGGACGGCGCGGTGGAGATTGGAGAGGGCGAGGGGATGGGCGATGAAGTGACGAGCTGTGGCGCCTCCTATTTGTACACGAGGGTGACGAAGCGACGGGTGGAATATCCAAGGTGCATTGGTTAGACAAAAGGAAGTAATGCAGGGTTAAGAGATTAATCCGACCAATTTTTTACTCCCAGACTCTGGGCCAATAGTTCAGACCGCTAGGTCAACAAGTACAACTATTACAACTTAAAAAAGGCACGGGGCTTAAGCTAAATAGAACTAGTTAACACACATCTCCTTGATCTTCCTAATCTTAGCCCTATGCGCATCTTCTTGCGAGAGCAAGGATCGAATCGTCTGCTCCTTCCTTTTAGCATCTTCCTTGCACAGCTTCAATTCTTTGTCTGCATCTTTCCTCATGCACTTGTCAATACTCGTAGTTGTGAACTGCAGGACTTTGGCCTGGTGAAGATCCTTCCTTGCTTGAGTCAGTTCTTGCTCTGCTTTAGCCTTCAGGGCCAACGCCGCGTCCCTCTCCTTCTCGACTTTGCTAACCTTGTCTTCCACCCCCATGAGATCTCGCTTATGCTTGGTCGTGTTAACTGGTTCCCATAGCTTCATCTCAACACTGTCAAGAAGTGAGCTGAATGCGGATTATTTCAACTCAACAGTCATTTCCCATAGTTTGTCCAGCGTTTTCTGCATCGATTTCGGCCACTCTGGATCTACCCATTTGACAACACCGCAACTTCCGCCTCGCATCATTGCACGATGTCCTTAACACCGTCGAAACCTCCTTCCTGCGTTTCGTCCTTCGAACGCTACAAATTTAGCAGGCACATATCCATGTTTACATAGCAGAGGACTGTCTTCATCCGCTAAACCGTGATAGTCGGCGTCATACATCGTCTGGTTGGCCTAACACATCATACGCGCATGATTAAACGGAGTAGATCTAGCTCAAAAAAATAGATAACTAGCCACGGATGATAGAGATAGAGATGAGACGACTCACATCGAAATCACCATCCCTGTCGTCACGACGCGTTTCCTCGTCGTCTCCCCTTGAACCCATGGCGAGAGGGGGGTGGCTGCCACAGAGGGGATTGGGATGGCGGCGCCATCGGCTTGCGGCTACGGTAGGATGGGAGTGAAGTGGGGAATGTGGCTTCGAGGGGAAGGAAGAGAAATACGGAAGAGAAGTAATGGGGACGTGACACTGGGATATGGCTTGCTCAACTCATGAGTCGTGACACTCGCAACAGGGGAGCCCCCGGTGTTGCCAGTTTGTCTAGAGCAAGCGTGGCCAATCATGCCACAGAACAGACTACTCGCGGATCGATCTCACGAAAACCATCCCAATCGTCCAAGCGCCCCGATCGAACGGTATGTAACAATCGACAAGCAGAACAACTGTGTTAGGGCGTACCTTCTAGAAGACTCGGTCTAACGCTAAGGTTAGGGCTCTCCTAAGGTTAATTAGTATCCATATGCGGTTTATGAAAAGAACATGCATCCAATGACACGGGTGGATCTAGCTGTGGTTAATGAGAAGAGCAGACATGCAATGACACTGATGGATCCATGTGGGGTTAATGAGAAGAACACACATGCAATGACACCGGGTGTGGTTCATGACATGGTTTGTGAGAAGAACAATGACTCTAGCTGTGGTTCATGGGAAGAACACACATGCAATGACACTAAGTGGATCCATGTGTGGTCTGTGGGAAGAACACACATTCAATGACACTGGTGGATCCATGTGTGGTCTGTTGGAAGAACACACATGCA
Organism: Avena insularis; assembly: GCA_023614405.1. Lineage (NCBI taxonomy): Eukaryota > Viridiplantae > Streptophyta > Magnoliopsida > Poales > Poaceae > Avena > Avena insularis. The sequence goes on along the minus strand of CM042694.1, from coordinate 213,502,028 downwards.
ATGACAGAGGTGATATGTGGTCTGTGAGAAGAACACACATGCAATGACTCTAGTTGTGGTTCATGAAAAGAGCAGACTTGCGATGACTCTAACTGTGGTTCATGGGAAGAACACACATGCGATGCCACTGGTGGATCCATGTGTGGTTCATGGGAAGAACACACATGCAATGACACTGGTGTATCCATGTGTGGTCTGTGGGAAGAACACACATGCAATGACTCTAGTTGTGGTTCATGAAAAGAGTATACATGCGATGACTCTAACTGTGGTTCATGGGAAGAACACACATGCGATGCAACCGGTGGATCCATGTGTGGTCTATGAGAGGAACACACATGCAATTACACCGGTGGATCCATACGTGGTTTGTGAGAATAACACACATGCAATGACACTGGTGGATCCATGTGTTGTTCATGGGAAGAACACACATGCAATGACACTGGGTGGATCCATGTGTGGTCTGTGGGAAGAACACACATGCAATGACACTGGTGATATGTGGTTTGTGAAAAGAACAGACATGCAATGACTCTAGCTGTGGTTAATGAAAAGAGCAGACATGCAATGACACCGATGGATCCATGTGTGGTTAATGAGAAGAACACACATGCAATGACACTAGGTGTGGTTCATGATATGGTTTGTGAGAAGAACACACATGCAATGACACTGGTGGATCCATGTGTGGTCTGTGGGAAGAACACACATGCAATGACACTAGTGATATGTGGTTTGTGAGAAGAACACACATCCAATGACTCTAGTGGATCCTTACGTGGTTTATGAGTGGTTTATGAGAAGAACACACATCCAATAAACTCTAGTGGATCTATCTTGTCATAATTTGATGTATGTCACGATGTATTTCATTGTACAAGACACTCACTTTCCATTTTTATACTACTCAGTATCGCCCTTGGTTTTATGTGGTACTACTCAGTTTTGCCCCCCTCTCTCTCTATCTTTCGTAGAAGCACAAATCTGTGCTCACCCTGTCTGCTACTCCCTGATTGGTTATCACAGTTGTCACGCGGATCGTGCGCACCAACCGTTGATTCTGTGCGATCCAACGATGATCGTTGCACACGGCGTGCCCTTCACAGTACAGCGTGAGACAGCACGGACGTCTCCCTCAGTGAGACTTCTACAAGAAGGAACATAATGCCGTCCATGGAAAAAGTCGTCGAGCGGTCATGTCATGTTTAATCAAGTCTGAAAAGCCTACTACTGCTACTACTACGCCACAACGCATGCGTCATTGAGTGCACGGTCATCGATGGACAGCTGCAATTTATTGCCAATTGATTTTAATAAGACATATCCCATTTTTTACGCAACGGCTCTCAATCGCCCATTTTAGGGCCATGTCAAACTTCGTACATAGAAATTGTGTGTGCGCCCTTTGCATGCGGCTCAATACAGAACTGCCATGCATGGCCCGGGAAAAAAATGTGATCATGCATCATGGTGCACGGTGTCGCGGTGCACGATCTTGATCATTTGTGGTGCAACGAAACATGCCTTGCTTCTATCCACCTTAACTATAGAGCCCCTCTCTGCACACCCACTCCCACTCTCGCTCAGTGTCCCCACGCAACCCTCTCCACTGTCCCACCAGCATCCGCAAACTCCCGGAATACCCCGTCCGTGCCGGCGATGGCCGAGGAGGATAAGGTGGCCATCGTCGCCTCCATGGCCGCCGTCAAGGAGGCCCCCGTCTCCTTGCCGGTCCCCCTCGACGCGTTGAAAGCAGCCGCTGTCCCTGTCCAGGCCCTAGTCGAGGCATCGATGGCAGCTGCCGTTCCTATCCAGGCCCCTGTCCCAGCTACCGACGGAGCCGCCGAAGAGGATCCCCCGCCGGTGAGGAGGCCCCCGCCGGTCCCAAGCAGATCACGCACTTCTTGGGCACCTACGATCCAGATAAGTACATCGCTCCGCTGAACCCATACGACACCGGCATCGATGACCTATGGTCGGAGGTAACTAGGGTTTGCTCCCCTCCCCTGGTTCTTCTACCGTTTGTTAGAAATAATGGGCTAATCTATTTAAAATTTAGCTGGTATTGTCATGTTTAATATTCTGGAATTAATCATGGAAATTGTGCCTAATTATCCAAAACGGTTCCCATCATTGGATGCTAGATCTTGGTTTATTAGGATTCGCTTGTTCGCATTTCGATTGCTCGATCTTCTTACACCATCTACTCCCCCATTTTCCCTTTCTTCCAATAGGTTTCTGGCAGCGATGTCTGCAGCGATGACAAGTCCATTCACACCAAGGCTCGTCAGGTGCTGAGGAGCCTACGGGGCAGCAAGTACGACAGCTTCCTCACGGGCCCCTACTACAGCTGCCCCTTCCGTAAGGGGATCGCCTACTGCTTGACGAGTCGCGCCGCCGGCGGCACCGACTTCAACACCTTACTGAAGCATGCAAAGGCCACGGGCTCCAGCATCCACAAAGGCGGCAAGCGCGAGACCGTGAACATCAACGCCTACATCGCTGAACACTAGGCTCTCGGCATTCACCTCCGAAACCTCCAGCGGGTGGCCATCAAAGAAGGTCGCATGCCTCCAATCTGGTCCAAGGCCCCCAAGTCCAAGAAACTGGGCAGCAAGAAGTGGAGGAAGCGCCGGAGGGAGGAGGCGGAGGTGCGGGCACTTGCAGGATGTGCTGCCAGCATGCCGCGCCGCCCTCGCCACTTCTTTCTAGCTATATCCTATTTCTGGCTGAATGCATCGAACCTCGTTAAGCAACCTACTTTCTATCGCTATATCCTATTTAGCTGTGCACAACTATATCTACATTTGTTTTGTTTTCTGAATGAATGTATTCTGCCTGGTGTGATTTGCTGCTTTAGATTTGCTACCTGATTGGAGGCAAAAGGAGGTCCAAAAGGGAACGAAATATCGAAGTGAGAATCTACTCTAGATTTGCTACCAATTTGGGCAAAATGAAACATATATGTTTAGCGAGAGAGGAAAAGGGCACTCTTTCAAACTGCTAGTTAAGAAGCTACCATCTTGACGTCTCCCTCTACAAGAAGGAACACGATGCCGTATATGGAAAAAGTCGTCGAGCGGTCATGTCACGTTTAATCAAGTCTGAAAAGCCTACAACAACTACTACTACGCCACAACACATGCGCCATCGAGTGCACGGTCGTCGATGGACAGATGCAATTTATTGTCACTTGATTTTAATAAGACACGTCCCATTTTTTACGCAGCGGCTTTCAATCTCACTTCCAACTGGGGCCCACCGTAAGAAGCTTGCACGCGCTAGCCGGAGGCCGAATAGCTGAGCTCGACGAGACCTAACGTCTCCGGTTCATCGAGTCACTCGCAGTCATCAACACATCCCTCTAGCGAATCTAGCATAACCCCACAAATCTCACCGTATAGCCACCTAGCTCCCCCTCTACATTTCTAATTTTAACTATCGCCAATTTTAGGGCTGTGTCAAACTTCGTACATAGAAATTGTGTGTGCGCCCTTTGCATGCGGCTCAATACAGAACTGCCATGCATGGCCCGGGAAAAAAATGTGACGTACCGTGCACGTGTCGCGGTGCACGGTGCAGTAGACTACGCGGCGTGTTGCACGGTGGTGCAACAAAACGTGCCTTGCTTCTATCCACTTTAACTATTGAGCTCACTGACCCCACGCAACCCTCTCCACTATCCCACCAGCATCCGCAAACTCCCAAGAATACCCCGTCCGTGCCGGTGATGGCCAAGGAGGATAAGGTGGCCATCGTCGCCTCCGTGGCCGCCGACGAGGAGGCCCCCGTATCCTGGCTATATCCTATTTCTGGCTGAATGCATCGAACCTCGTTAAGCAACCTACTTTCTATCGCTATATCCTATTTAGCTATGCACAGCTATATCTACATTTGTTTTGTTTTCTGAATGAATGTATTCTTCCTGGTGTGATTTGTTGCTCTAGATTTGCTACTTGATCAGAGGCAAAAAGAGGTCCAAAAGGGAACGAAATATCGAAGTGAGAATCTTCTCTAGATTTGCTACCAATTTGGGAAAAATGAACATATCTGTTTAGCGAGAGAGGAAAAGGGTACTCTTTCAAACTGCCAGTTAACGAGCTACCATCTTGACAAGATACAAGACACATACATAAACATAACACAAAGAGGGTTAAATTTATTTTACTACTCTCACTTGAGGCGCTAGCCATCTTGACAAGCTAACTGAGTTCCACAAAACAAAAACGTAACACTAAGAAGTAAAATTTAATTCACTTCTGATTAGACCACTTGAGGCACTTGCCATCGTTCCTAGGCGACCAACTGCGATCATTCCAGGTGGATCTTACATTATTGGCCCTCCACAGCTCACGAAATGCAAGTTCATCCCACCTGGGATCTAACTTGGCTTCCCTATCTTCAGCATCCTGCGGCACAATTAGCGGTGCATCACATGCCTGATTGTTGCCGCTAGAAGATGTAGCCTCTCTATCAGCTGCTTCACCGCAGCTCTCTTCACCGCTTCGCAGCCAATTTCTTTCACCGTTTGCGTTTCATATTTAGCTTCAAACTCAGCTATTCTACATTCTCTACAAAGGGCTCCCCTAAGCTCGTCTTCCCTCTTGCAAATAGGGAAAAACACGAGGTAACGTAGAAAAAAATGGATCTTCTTGTACAGCTGGTAGGTCACGTAAGCATCTATGGCTGCATACTTCAGGTTTATATCAGACAACAACCACTCGTCCCAGAAATCGTGCCTATCCATAGGGAAATCTTCCTTCATTTTTTCGTACGACTCATCAAGGATTCTAGTTGCAAGTGATGCCATTACATCCTACCTCGAGCCCCCTAGGATCTTGACAAGACTCTGAATATCGATCCACTTGTGCGCAGGAATTATAATCCCCTCTTGATACAATTTCGAAAAATCAGTTCTTTTATCGACAGTGCAGAAAACAATTCCCCTTTCTACAAGGAACTGGCACATACCGACATTTCTGTCGATCCCGAAAGTATGTAGTTTGTCATCACCAAAATTTGTAACTACAAATATTTTGTCAATGCAAGATCATCATGTCAATATAATTTTGAAAAGTTTAGTAAATGCAAGTTCAAGACTCTCAACATTGTATTGTCATAATTTATTCGGTTTTGCTATTTCTCAGTTGACTGAACGAGTTGCACATTTCTTTTAACTACGGTTGCACTTTTCTTAGGTGATTGAGACTAAAGAAAATCTCAGTCGATTGAGACATAGGCAAACCCTAATTTATTTGGTCCTAAATAAAATCCAGTAGTTGCAAGATGAGCAAGTGGATAAAGAACAAGAGGAGAAAACCCTAAAAGCGGTTAGCTACAGAGAGCAGATCTACAAACCGGGAGAGGTGGTAGACGAGGACGTGTTTCCGCATGGCCAGTTGAACGACGGCGACTTCACTCCCTACATATGGGTGCTCCGGGGTGTACTCAAGGTCCAATCCCACAAACTTGTCCTCGTCTATCCCAAGCCAACCCTCGTACATCCTCAGGACACGCACTACTGTCTCCTCCTTGTTGGTGTACACAACGTCTATCTTCTTGTTGTCATGGGTAGTGAAGCTTGTCTCTAGAGTGCGTAGACCTTTCATGGCGGCAAGGAGAAGACGGGAAGAAGATAGTAGATGACAGGAAGAAGAAGAAGAGTGGTTTCTGCGAGGCAGGGGAACGGTGGAATCGTCAATGCGCTTTTATGGTAGGGGTTAACGATTGGGACGGAAGTCCAAGCAGAGACGCGTGGCGGTGGCCGTTCCAGCTTCCGAGTAAACAAAAAATAATTATAATGCCGATACATGGGCCCTCTTTTGTCATGTCAATACACTGGGTAGGGGTTGTTGTCCTATCCACTGTGCCAATGCTGCAAGCCTACGTGACAGCCACCCTACCTAAGCGACGGGAGCGACATAACGATGAACTGACAGGGGGCCCAACTTGACGACCGTTAGCCTGATTTTTTGTATTGAAACGTAAAGTTGAATTCGTGCCGAAAACGACCCTCTAAGTATTTGGCACACCAACTGTAGTCATCCCGGCTGATTTCAGGGAACTTGGGTACCGCGTTGCTTGTACACCCCAACTTTCGGGCCGCAAAATGATATTCTCCATTACATGTGTGTTCTTCTCACAAACCACACATGGATCCACTAGTGTCATTGCATGTGTGCTCTTTTCAAAAAACACATAAGGATACACCAATGTCATTGGATGTGTGTTCTTTTCATGAACCACAGCCAGTGTCATTGCATGTGTGTTCTTCTCACAAACCACACATGGATCCACCAGTGTCATTGCATGTGTGTTATTTTCCTGAACCACAGCTAGAGTCATTGCATGTGTGTTCTTCTCACAAACCACACATGGATCCACCAGTGTCATTGCATGTCTGTTATTTTCATGAACCACAGCCAGAGTCATTGCATGTCTGTTCTTTTCACAAACCACAGCTAGAGTCATTGCATGTCTCTTCTTTCCACAAACCACATATGGATCCACCAGTGTCATTGGATGAGTGTTCTTTTCATGAACCACACCCAATGTCATTGCATGTGTGTTCTTCTCACAAACCACACATGGATCCACCAGTGTCATTGCATGTCTGCTCTTTTCATTAACCACACCCAGTGTCATTGGATGTCTGTTCTTCTCACAAACCACACATGGATCCACTAGTGTCATTGCATGTGTGCTCTTTTCACAAACCACATAAGGATACACCAGTGTCATTGGATGTGTATTCTTTTCATGAACCACACCTAGTGTCATTGCATGTGTGTTCTTCTCACAAACCACACATGGATCCACCAGTGTCATTGCATGTGTGTTCTTTTCATGAACCACAACTAGAGTAATTGCATGTTTGTTCTTCTCACAAACCACACATGGATCCACTAGTGTCATTGCTTGTCTGTTCTTTTCATGAACCACAGCAAGAGTCATTGCATGTATGTTCTTCTCACAAACCACATAAGGATACACTAATGTCATTGGATGTGTGTTCTTTTCATGAACCACTCCCAATGCCATTGCATGTGTGTTCTTCTCGCAAACTACACATGGATCCACCAGTGTCATTGCATGTATGTTCTTTTCACAAACCACAGCTAGTCATTGCATGTCTGTTCTTTCCACAAACCACATATGGATCCACCAGTGTCACTAGATGTTTGTTCTTTTCACAAACCACAACTAGAGTCATTGCATCTCTATTCTTTTCACCAACAACAGCTAGATTCATTGCATGTCTGTTCTTTCCACAAACCACATATAGATCCACCAGTGTCATTGGATGAGTGTTCTTTTCATGGACCACACCTAGTGTCATTGCATGTGTGTTCTTCTCACAAACCACACGTGGATCCACTAGTTTCACTGCATGTCTACTCTTTTCATTAACCACACCGAGTGTCGTTGGATGTCTGTTCTTATCACAAACCACATAAGGATACACCAGAGTCATTGCATGTGTGTCGTTTTCACAAACAATATAAGGATACACCAGTGTCATTAGATGTGTGTTCTTTTCATGAACCACACCTAGTGTCATTGCATCTGTGTTCTTCTCACAAACCACACATGGATCCGCCAGTCTCATTGCATGTGTGTTCTTTTCATGAACCATAGCCAGAGTCATTGCATGTGTTCTTCTCACAAACCACACATGGATCCACCAGTGTCATTGTATATTCTTTTCATGAACCATAGCCAGAGTCATTGCATGTATGATCTTCTCACAAACCACAGAAGTATACACCAGTGTCACTGGATGTGTGTTCTTTTCATGAACCACACCTAGTGTCATTGCATGTGTGTTCTTCTCACAAACCACACATGGATCCACCAGTGTCATTGCATATGTGTTCTTTTCATGAACGACAACCAGAGTCATTGCATGTTTGTTCTTCTCACAAACCACACTGATCCACTAGTGTCATTGCTTGTCTGTTCTTTCATGAACCACAGAAGATTCATTGCATGTCTGTTCTTCTCACAAACCACATAAGGATACACTAATGTCATTGGATGTGTGTTCTTTTCATGAACCACCCCCAGTGTCATTGCATGTGTGTTCTTCTCACAAACTACATGGATCCACCGTCTCATTGCATGTGTTTTTTTCACAAACCACAGCTAGTCATTGCATGTATGTTCTTTCCACAAACCACATATGGATCCACCAGTGTCACTGGATGTTTGTTCTTTTCACAAACCACAACTAGAGTCATTGCATCTCTATTCTTTTCACCAACAACAGCTAGAGTCATTGCATGTCTGTTCTTTCCACAAACCACATATGGATCCACCAGTGTCATTGGATGAGTGTTCTTTTCATGAACCACACCCAATGTCATTGGATGTGTGTTCTTCTCACAAACCACACATGGATCCACCAGTGTCATTGCATGTCTGCTCTTTTCATTAACCACACCCAGTGTCATTGGATGTCTGTTCTTCTCACAAACCACACATGGATCCACTAGTGTCATTGCATGTGTGCTCTTTTCACAAACCACATAAGGATACACCAGTGTCATTGGATGTGTATTCTTTTCATGAACCACACCTAGTGTCATTGCATTTGTGTTCTTCTCACAAACCACACATGGATCCACCACTGTCATTGCATGTGTGTTCTTTTCAAGAACCACAACTAGAGTAATTGCATGTTTGTTCTTCTCACAAACCACACATGGATCCACTAGTGTCATTGCTTGTCTGTTCTTTTCATGAACCACAGCAAGAGTCATTGCATGTCTGTTCTTCTCACAAACCACATAAGGATACACTAATGTCATTGGATGTGTGTTCTTTTCATGAACCACTCCCAATGCCATTGCATGTGTGTTCTTCTCGCAAACTACACATGGATCCACCAGTGTCATTGCATGTCTGTTCTTTTCACAAACCACAGCTAGTCATTGCATGTCTGTTCTTTCCACAAACCACATATGGATCCACCAGTGTCACTGGATGTTTGTTCTTTTCACAAACCACAACTAGAGTCATTGCATCTCTATTCTTTTCACCAACAACAGCTAGAGTCATTGCATGTCTGTTCTTTCCACAAACCACATATAGATCCACCAGTGTCATTGGATGAGTGTTCTTTTCATGGACCACACCTAGTGTCATTGCATGTGTGTTCTTCTCACAAACCACACGTGGATCCACTAGTTTCACTGCATGTCTACTCTTTTCATTAACCACACCGAGTGTCGTTGGATGTCTGTTCTTATCACAAACCACATAAGGATACACCAGAGTCATTGCATGTGTGTCGTTTTCACAAACAATATAAGTATACACCAGTGTCATTAGATGTGTGTTCTTTTCATGAACCACACCTAGTGTCATTGCATCTGTGTTCTTCTCACAAACCACACATGGATCCGCCAGTCTCATTGCATGTGTGTTCTTTTCATGAACCATAGCCAGAGTCATTGCATGTGTTCTTCTCACAAACCACACATGGATCCACCAGTGTCATTGTATGTCTGTTCTTTTCATGAACCATAGCCAGAGTCATTGCATGTATGTTCTTCTCACAAACCACATAAGGATACACCAGTGTCACTGGATGTGTGTTCTTTTCATGAACCACACCTAGTGTCATTGCATGTGTGTTCTTCTCACAAACCACACATGGATCCACCAGTGTCATTGCATGTGTGTTCTTTTCATGAACGACAACCAGAGTCATTGCATGTTTGTTCTTCTCACAAACCACACATTGATCCACTAGTGTCATTGCTTGTCTGTTCTTTTCATGAACCACAGCAAGATTCATTGCATGTCTGTTCTTCTCACAAACCACATAAGGATACACTAATGTCATTGGATGTGTGTTCTTTTCATGAACCACCCCCAGTGTCATTGCATGTGTGTTCTTCTCACAAACTACACATGGATCCACCAGTCTCATTGCATGTCTGTTCTTTTCACAAACCACAGCTAGTCATTGCATGTATGTTCTTTCCACAAACCACATATGGATCCACCAGTGTCACTGGATGTTTGTTCTTTTCACAAACCACAACTAGAGTCATTGCATCTCAATTCTTTTCACCAACAACAGCTAGAGTCATTGCATGTCTGTTCTTTCCACAAACCACATATGGATCCACCAGTGTCATTGGATGAGTGTTCTTTTCATGAACCACACCCAATGTCATTGCATGTGTGTTCTTCTCACAAACCACACATGGATCCACCAGTGTCATTGCATGTCTGCTCTTTTCATTAACCACACCCAGTGTCATTGGATGTCTGTTCTTCTCACAAACCACACATGGATCCACTAGTGTCATTGCATGTGTGCTCTTTTCACAAACCACATAAGGATACACCAGTGTCATTGGATGTGTATTCTTTTCATGAACCACACCTAGTGTCATTGCATTTGTGTTCTTCTCACAAACCACACATGGATCCACCACTGTCATTGCATGTGTGTTCTTTTCATGAACCACAACTAGAGTAATTGCATGTTTGTTCTTCTCACAAACCACACATGGATCCACTAGTGTCATTGCTTGTCTGTTCTTTTCATGAACCACAGCAAGAGTCATTGCATGTCTGTTCTTCTCACAAACCACATAAGGATACACTAATGTCATTGGATGTGTGTTCTTTTCATGAACCACTCCCAATGCCATTGCATGTGTGTTCTTCTCGCAAACTACACATGGATCCACCAGTGTCATTGCATGTCTGTTCTTTTCACAAACCACAGCTAGTCATTGCATGTCTGTTCTTTCCACAAACCACATATGGATCCACCAGTGTCCGGATGTTTGTTCTTTTCACAAACCACAACTAGAGTCATTGCATCTCTATTCTTTTCACCAACAACAGCTAGAGTCATTGCATGTCTGTTCTTTCCACAAACCACATATAGATCCACCAGTGTCATTGGATGAGTGTTCTTTTCATGGACCACACCTAGTGTCATTGCATGTGTGTTCTTCTCACAAACCACACGTGGATCCACTAGTTTCACTGCATGTCTACTCTTTTCATTAACCACACCGAGTGTCGTTGGATGTCTGTTCTTATCACAAACCACATAAGGATACACCAGAGTCATTGCATGTGTGTCGTTTTCACAAACAATATAAGGATACACCAGTGTCATTGGATGTGTGTTCTTTTCATGAACCACACCTAGTGTCATTGCATCTGTGTTCTTCTCACAAACCACACATGGATCCGCCAGTCTCATTGCATGTGTGTTCTTTTCATGAACCATAGCCAGAGTCATTGCATGTGTTCTTCTCACAAACCACACATGGATCCACCAGTGTCATTGTATGTCTGTTCTTTTCATGAACCATAGCCAGATTCATTGCATGTATGTTCTTCTCACAAACCACATAAGGATACACCAGTGTCACTAGATGTGTGTTCTTTTCATGAACCACACCTAGTGTCATTGCATGTGTGTTCTTCTCACAAACCACACATGGATCCACCAGTGTCATTGCTTGTTTGTTCTTTGCACAAACCACAGCAAGAGTCATAGCATGTCTGTTCTTTCCACAAACCACATATGGATCCACCAGTGTCACTAGATGTGTGTTCTTTTCACAAAGCACAACTAGAGTCATTGCATGTCAGTTCTTTTCACAAACCACAGCTAGAGTAATTATATGTCTGTTCTTTCCACAAACCACATATGGATCCACCAGTGTCATTGCATGTGTGTTCTTTTCATGTACCACACCTAGTGTCATTGCATGTGTGTTTTTCTCACAAACCACACATGGATCCACCAGTGTCATTGCATGTCTGCTCTTTTCATTAACCACACCTAGTGTCATTGCAAGTGTTCTTCTCACAAACCACACATGGATCCTCCAGTGTCATTGCATGTGTCCTCTTTTCACAAACCACACATGGATCCACCAGTGTCATTGCATGTGTGTTCTTTTCATGAACAACACCCAGTGTCATTGCATGTGTGTTCTTATCACAAACCACACATGGATCCACCAGTGTCATTGCATGTGTGTTCTTTTCATGAACCACAGCCAGAGTCATTGCATGTGTGTTCTTCTCACAAACCACACATGGATCCACCAGTGCCATTGCATGTCTGTTCTTTTCATGAACCACAGCCAGAGTCATTGCATGTCTGTTATTCTCACAAACCACATAAGGATACACCAGTGTCATTTGATGTTGTGTTCTTTTCATGAACCACACCGAGTGTAATTGCATGTGTGTTCTTCTCAAAAACCACATATGGATCCACCAGTGTCATTGCATGTCTGGTCTTTTCACAAACCACAGCTAGAGTCATTGCATGTTTGTTCTTTCCACAAACCACATGTGGATCCACAAGTGTCACTAGATGTTTGTTATTTTCACAAACCACAACTAGAGTCATTGCATATTTGTTCTTTTCACAAACCACAGCTAGAGTCATTGCATGTCTATTCTTTCCACAAACCACATATGCATCCAATAGTGTCATTGGATGAGTGTTCTTTTCATGAACCACACCCAGTGTCATTGCATGTGTGTTCTTCTCACAAACCACACATGGATCCACCAGTGTCATTGCATGTGTGCTCTTTTCACAAACCACATAAGGATACACCAGTGTCATTGGATGTGTGTTCTTTTCATGAACAACACCCAGTGTCATTGGATGTGTGTTCTTCTCACAAACCACACATGGATCCGCTAGTGTCATTGCATGTATGTTCTTTTCATGAACCACAGCTAGAGTCATTGCATGTGTGTTCTTCTCACAAACCACACATGGATCCACCAGTGTCATTGCATGTCTATTCTTTTCATGAACCACAGCCAGAGTCATTGCATGTATGTTCTTCTCACAAACCACATAAGGATACACCAGTGTCATTGGATGTGTGTTCTTTTCATGAACCACACCTACTGTCATTCCATGTGTGTTCTTCTCACAAACCATCATGGATCCACCAGTGTCATTGCATGTCTGTTCTTTTCACAAACCACATATGGATCCACCAGTGTTACTGGATGTGTGTTCATTTCACAAAACACAACTAGAGTCATTACATGTCTGTTCTTTCCACAAAGCACATATGGATCCACCAGTGTCACTGGATGTGTGTTCATTTCATAAACCACAACTAGAGTCATTGCATGTTTGTTCTTCTCACAAACCACACATGGATCCACTAGTGTCATTGCTTGTCTGTTCTTTTCATGAACCACAGCAAGAGTCATTGCATGTTTGTTCTTCTCACAAACCACATAACGATACACTAATGTCATTGCATGTGTGTTCTTCTCGCAAAATATACATGGATCCACCAGTGTCATTGTATGTCTGTTCTTTTCACAAACCACAGCTAGTCATTGCATGTCTGTTCTTTCCACAAACCACATATGGATCCACCAGTGTCACTGGATGTTTGTTCTTTTCACAAACCACAACTAGAGTCATTGCATCTCTATTCTTTTCACCAACAATAGCTAGAGTCATTGCATGTCTGTTCTTTCCACAAACCACATATAGATCCACTAGTGTCATTGGATGAGTGTTCTTTTCATGGACCACACCTAGTGTCATTGCATGTGTGTTCTTCTCACAAACCACACATGGATCCACTAGTTTCACTGCATGTCTACTCTTTTCATTAACCACACCGAGTGTCGTTGTATGTCTGTTCTTATCACAAACCACATAAGGATACACCAGAGTCATTGCATGTGTGTTGTTTTCACAAACAATATAAGGATACACCAGTGTCATTGGATGTGTGTTCTATTCATGAACCACACCCAGTGTCATTGCATCTGTGTTCTTCTCACAAACCACACATGGATCCACCAGTGTCATTGCATGTGTGTTCTTTTCATGAACCATAGCCAGAGTCATTGCATGTGTTCTTCTCACAAACCACACATGGATCCACCAGTGTCATTGCTTGTCTGTTCTTTTCACAAACCACAGCTAGAGTCATAGCATGTCTGTTCTTTCCACAAACCACATATGGATCCACCAGTGTCACTGGATGTGTGTTCTTTTCACAAAGCACAACTAGAGTCATTGCATGTCAGTTCTTTTCACAAACCACAGCTAGAGTCATTGTATGTATGTTCTTTCCACAAACCACATATGGATCCACCAGTGTCATTGCATGTGTGTTCTTTTCATGTACCACACCTAGTGTCATTGCATGTGTGTTCTTCTCACAAACCACACATGGATCCACCAGTGTCATTGCATGTCTTCTCTTTTCATTAACCACACCCAGTGTCATTGCAAGTGTTCTTCTCACAAACCACGCATGGATCCTGCAGTGTCATTGCATGTGTCCTCTTTTCACAAACCACACATGGATCCACCAGTGTCATTGCATGTGTGTTCTTTCCACAAACCAGACATGGATCGATTACTGGTCATTGCATGTGTGTTCTTTCCACAAACCACACATGGATCCCCCTGAGTCATTGCATGCGTGTTCTTTCCACAAACTACATATGGATCAACCAGTGTCATTGCATGTGTGTTCTTTCCACAAACCACATATGGATCCACTAGAGTCATTGAATGTGTGTTCTTTTCACAAACCACATATGGATCCACCAGTGTCATTGCATGTGTGTTCTTTCCACAAACCACACATGGATCCACCAGTGTCATTGCATGTCTGCTCTTTTCATTAACCACACCCAGTGTCATTGCAAGTGTTCTTCTCACAAACCACACAGGGATCCTCCAGTGTCATTGCATGTGTCCTCTTTTCACAAACCACACATGGATCCACCAGTGTCATTGCATGTGTGTTCTTTTCATGAACCACACCCAGTGTCATTGCATGTGTGTTCTTCTCACAAACCACACATGGATCCACCAGTGTCATTGCATGTGTGTTCTTTTCATGAACCACAGCCAGAGTCATTGCATGTGTGTTCTTCTCACAAACCACACATGGATCCACCAGTGTCATTGCATGTTTGTTCTTTTCATGAACCACAGCCAGAGTCATTGCATGTCTGTTATTCTCACAAACCACATAAGGATACACCAGTGTCATTGGATGTCGTGTTCTTTTCATGAACCACACCGAGTGTAATTGCATGTGTGTTCTTCTCAAAAACCACATATGGATCCACCAGTGTCATTGCATGTCTGGTCTTTTCACAAACCACAGCTAGAGTCATTGCATGTCTGTTCTTTCCACAAACCACATATGGATCCACAAGTGTCACTAGATGTTTGTTATTTTCACAAACCACAACTAGAGTCATTGCATATCTGTTCTTTTCACAAACCACAGCTAGAGTCATTGCATGTCTGTTCTTTCCACAAACCACATATGCATCCAATAGTGTCATTGGATGAGTGTTCTTTTCATGAACCACACCCAGTGTTATTGCATGTGTGTTCTTCTCACAAACCACACATGGATCCACCAGTGTCATTGCATGTGTGCTCTTTTCACAAACCACATAAGGATACACCAGTGTCATTGGATGTGTGTTCTTTTCATGAACAACACCAAGTGTCATTGGATGTGTGTTCTTATCACAAACCACACATGGATCCGCTAGTGTCATTGCATGTATGTTCTTTTCATGAACCACAGCTAGAGTCATTACATGTGTGTTCTTCTCACAAACCACACATGGATCCACCAGTGTCATTGCATGTCTATTCTTTTCAAGAACCACAGCCAGAGTCATTGCATGTATGTTATTCTCACAAACCACATAAGGATACACCAATGTCATTGGATGTGTGTTCTTTTCATGAACCACACCTAGTGTCATTGCATGTGTGTTCTTCTCACAAACCATCATGGATCCACCAGTGTCATTGCATGTCTGTTCTTTTCACAAACCACATATGGATCCACCAGTGTCACTGGATGTGTGTTCATTTCACAAAACACAACTAGAGTCATTACATCTCTGTTCTTTCCACAAAGCACATATGGATCCACCAGTGTCACTGGATGTGTGTTCATTTCATAAACCACAACTAGAGTCATTGCATGTTTGTTCTTCTCACAAACCACACATGGATCCACTAGTGTCATTGCTTGTCTATTCTTTTCATGAACCACAGCAAGAGTCATTGCATGTATGTTCTTCTCACAAACCACATAAGGATAAACTAATGTCATTGGATGTGTGTTATTTTCATGAACCACCCCCAATGTCATTGCATGTGTGTTCTTCTCGCAAACTACACATGGATCCACCAGTGTCATTGCATGTCTGTTCTTTTCACAAACCACAGCTAGTCATTGCATGTCTGTTCTTTCCACAAACCACATATGCATCCACCAGTGTCACTGGATGTTTGTTCTTTTCACAAACCACAACTAGAGTCATTGCATCTCTATTCTTTTCACCAACAATAGCTAGAGTCATTGCATGTCTGTTCTTTCCACAAACCACATATAGATCCACTAGTGTCATTGGATGAGTGTTCTTTTCATGGACCACACCTAGTGTCATTGCATGTGTGTTCTTCTCACAAACCACACATGGATCCACTAGTTTCACTGCATGTCTACTCTTTTCATTAACCACACCGAGTGTCGTTGTATGTCTGTTCTTATCACAAACCACATAAGGATACACCAGAGTCATTGCATGTGTGTTGTTTTCACAAACAATATAAGGATACACCAGTGTCATTAGATGTGTGTTCTTTTCATGAACCACACCCAGTGTCATTGCATCTGTGTTCTTCTCACAAACCACACATAGATCCACCAGTGTCATTGCATGTGTGTTCTTTTCATGAACCATAGACAGAGTCATTGCATGTGTTCTTCTCACAAACCACACATGGATCCACCAGTGTCATTGTATGTCTGTTCTTTTCATGAACCACAGCTAGAGTCATAGCATGTCTGTTCTTTCCACAAACCACATATGGATCCACCAGTGTCACTGGATGTGTGTTCTTTTCACAAAGCACAACTAGAGTCATTGCATGTCAGTTCTTTTCACAAACCAC
The DNA here is from genome assembly GCA_023614405.1 of Avena insularis. Taxonomy (NCBI): domain Eukaryota; kingdom Viridiplantae; phylum Streptophyta; class Magnoliopsida; order Poales; family Poaceae; genus Avena; species Avena insularis. The sequence goes on along the minus strand of CM042694.1, from coordinate 213,485,038 downwards.
AGCTAGAGTCATTGTATGTCTGTTTTTTCCACAAACCACATATGGATCCACCAGTGTCATTGCATGTGTGTTCTTTTCATGTACCACACCTAGTGTTATTGCATGTGTGTTCTTCTCACAAACCACACATGGATCCACCAGTGTCATTGCATGTCTGCTCTTTTCATTAACCACACCCAGTGTCATTGCAAGTGTTCTTCTCACAAACCACACATGGATCCTGCAGTGTCATTGCATGTGTCCTCTTTTCACAAACCACACATGGATCCACTAGAGTCATTGCATGTGTGTTCTTTTCATGAACCACACCCAGTGTCATTGCATGTGTGTTCTTCTCACAAACCACACATGGATCCACCATTGGCATTGCATGTGTGTTCTTTTCATGAACCACATCCAGAGTCATTGCATGTGTGTTCTTCTCACAAACCACACATGGATCCACCAGTGTCATTGCATGTCTGTTCTTTTCATGAACCATAGCCGGAGTCATTGCATGTCTGTTATTCTCACAAACCACATAAGGATACACCAGTGTCATTGGATGTTGTGTTCTTTTCATGAACCACACCGAGTGTAATTGCATGTGTGTTCTTCTCAAAAACCACATATGGATCCACCAGTGTCATTGCATGTCTGGTCTTTTCACAAACCACAGCTAGAGTCATTGCATGTCTGTTCTTTCCACAAACCACATATGGATCCACAAGTGTCACTAGATGTTTGTTATTTTCAAAAACCACAACTAGAGTCATTGCATATCTGTTCTTTTCACAAACCACAGCTAGAGTCATTGCATGTCTGTTCTTTTCACAAACCACATATGCATCCAATAGTGTCATTGGATGAGTGTTCTTTTCATGAACCACACCTAGTGTCATTGCATGTATGTTCTTCTCACAAACCACACATGGATCCACCAGTGTCATTGCATGTGTGCTCTTTTCACAAACCACATAAGAATACACCAGTGTCATTGGATGTGTGTTCTTTTCATGAACAACACCCAGTGTCATTGGATGTGTGTTCTTCTCACAAACCACACATGGATCCGCTAGTGTCATTGCATGTATGTTCTTTTCATGAACCACAGCTAGAGTCATTGCATGTGTGTTCTTCTCACAAACCACACATGGATCCACAAGTGTCACTGCATGTCTGTTCTTTTCATGAAGCACAGCCAGAGTCATTGCATATGTGCTATTTTCACAAACCACATAAGGATACACCAATGTCATTGCACGTGTGTTCTTCTCATGAACCACACCCAGTGTCATTGCATGTGTGTTCTTCTCACAAACCACACATGAATCCACCAGTGTCATTGCTTGTCTGTTCTTTTCACAAACCACAGCTAGAGTCATTGCATGTCTGTTCTTTCCACAAACCACATATGGATCCACTAGTGTCACTGGATGTGTGTTCTTTTCACAAAGCACAACTAGAGTCATTGTGTGTTAGTTCTTTTCACAAACCACAGCTAGAGTCATTGCATGTCCTATCTTTCCACAAACCACATATGGATCCACTGGTGTTATTGGATGAGTGTTCTTTTCATGAACCACACCCAGTGTCATTGCATGTGTGTTCTTCTCACAAACCACACATGGATCCACCAGTGTCATTGCATGTCTGCTCTTTTCATTAACCACACCCAGTGTCATTGCAAGTGTTCTTCTCACAAACCACACATGGATCCTCAAGTGTCAATGCATGTGTCCTCTTTTCACAAACCACACATGGATCCACCAGTGTCATTGCATGTGTGTTCTTTTCATGAACCACACCCAGTGTCATTGCATGTGTGTTCTTCTCGCAAAACACACATGGATCCACCAGTGTCATTGCATGTGTGTTCTTTTCATGAACCACACCTAGAGTCATTGCATGTGTGTTCTTCTCCCAAACCACACATGGATCCACCAGTGTCATTGCATGTCTGTTCTTTTGATGGACCACAACTGTAGTCATTGCATGTGTGCTCTTTTCACAAACCACATAAGGATACATCAGTGTCATTGGATGTGTGTTCTATTCATGAACCACACCCAGTGTCATTGCATGTGTGTTCTTCTCACAAACCACACATGGATCCACAAGAGTCATTGCATGTCTTTTGTTTTCACAAACGATAGCTAGAGTCATTGCATGTATGTTCTTTCACAAACCACAGCTAGAGTCATTGCATGTCTGTTCTTTCCACAAACCACATATGGATCCACCAGTGTCACTGGATGTTTATTATTTTCACCAACCACAACTAGAGTCATTGCATGTATGTTCTTTTCACAAACCACAACTAGAGTCCTTGCATGTCTCTTCTTTCCACAAACCACATATGGATACACCAGTGTCATTGGATGAGTGTTCTTTTCATGAACCACACCCAGTGACATTGCATGTGTGTTCTTCTCACAAACCACACATGGATCCACCAGTGTCATTGCATGTCTGCTCTTTTCATTAACCACACCTAGTGTCATTGCATGTCTGTTCTTCTCACAAACCACACATGGATCCACTAGTGTCATTGCATGTGTGCTCTTTTCACAAACCACATAAGGATACACAAGTGTCATTGGATGTGTATTCTTTTCATGAACCACACCCAGTGTCATTGCATGTGTGTTCTTCTCACAAACCACACATGGATCCACCAGTGTCATTGCATGTATGTTCTTTTCATGTACGACAACCAGAGTCATTGCATGTTTGTTCTTCTCACAAACCACACATGGATCCACTAGTGTCATTGCTTGTCTGTTCTTTTCATGAACCACATCAAGATTCATTGCATGTCTGTTCTTCTCACAAACCACATAACGATACACTAATGTCATTGGATGTGTGTTCTTTTCATGAACCACCCCCAGTGTCATTGCATGTGTGTTCTTCTCACAAACTACACATGGATCCACCAGTGTCATTGCATGTCTGTTCTTTTCACAAACCACATGACTAGTCATTGCATGTTTCTTTCCACAAACCACATATGGATCCACCAGTGTCACTGGATGTTTGTTCTTTTCACAAACCACAACTAGAGTCATTGCATCTCTATTCTTTTCACCAACAACAGCTAGAGTCATTGCATGTCTATTCTTTCCACAAACCACATATGGATCCACCAGTGTCATTGGATGAGTGTTCTTTTCATGGACCACACACCCAGTGTCATTGCATGTGTGTTCTTCTCACAAACCACACATGGATCCACTAGTTTCACTACATGTCTACTCTTTTCATTAACCACGCCGAGTGTCATTGGATGTCTGTTCTTCTCACAAACCACATAAGGATACACCAGAGTCATTGCATGTGTGTTGTTTTCACAAACAATATAAGGATACACAAGTGTCATTGGATGTGTGTTCTTTTCGTGAACCACACCCAGTGTCATTGCATGTGTGTTCTTCTCACAAACCACACATGGATCCAGCAGTGTCATTGCATGTGTGTTCTTTTCATGAACCATAGCCAGAGTCATTGCATGTGTTCTTCTCAAACCACACATGGATGCAGTGTCATTGTATGTCATTCTTTTCATGAACCACAGCCAGAGTCATTGCATGTCTGTTCTTCTCACAAACCACATAAGGATACACCAGTATCACTGGATGTGTGTCCTTTTCATGAACCACACCCAGTGTCATTGCATGTGTGTTCTTCTCACAAACCACACATGGATCCACCAGTGTCATTGCTTGTCTGTTCTTTTCACAAACCACAGCTAGAGTCATAGCATGTCTGTTCTTTCCACAAACCACATATGGATCCACCGGTGTCACTTTGGATGTGTGTTCTTTTCACAAAGCACAACTAGAGTCATTGCATGTCAGTTCTTTTCACAAACCACATCTAGAGTCATTTTATGTCATTCTTTCCACAAACCACATATGGATCCACAGTGTCATTGCATGTGTGTTCTTTTCATGAACCACACCTAGTGTCATTGCATGTCTGTTCTTTTCACAAACCACAGCTAGAGTCATTGCATGTCTGTTCTTTCCACAAACCACATATGGATCCACTAGTGTCACTGGATGTGTGTTCTTTTCACAAAGCACAACTAGAGTCATTGTGTGTTAGTTCTTTTCACAAACCACAGCTAGAGTCATTGCATGTCCTATCTTTCCACAAACCACATATGGATCCACTGGTGTTATTGGATGAGTGTTCTTTTCATGAACCACACCCAGTGTCATTGCATGTGTGTTCTTCTCACAAACCACACATGGATCCACCAGTGTCATTGCATGTCTGCTCTTTTCATTAACCACACCCAGTGTCATTGCAAGTGTTCTTCTCACAAACCACACATGGATCCTCAAGTGTCAATGCATGTGTCCTCTTTTCACAAACCACACATGGATCCACCAGTGTCATTGCATGTGTGTTCTTTTCATGAACCACACCCAGTGTCATTGCATGTGTGTTCTTCTCGCAAAACACACATGGATCCACCAGTGTCATTGCATGTGTGTTCTTTTCATGAACCACACCTAGAGTCATTGCATGTGTGTTCTTATCACAAACCACACATGGATCCACCAGTGTCATTGCATGTCTGTTCTTTTGATGGACCACAACCAGAGTCATTGCATGTGTGCTCTTTTCACAAACCACATAAGGATACATCAGTGTCATTGGATGTGTGTTCTATTCATGAACCACACCCAGTGTCATTGCATGTGTGTTCTTCTCACAAACCACACATGGATCCACAAGAGTCATTGCATGTCTTTTCTTTTCACAAACGATAGCTAGAGTCATTGCATGTCTGTTCTTTCACAAACCACAGCTAGAGTCATTGCATGTCTGTTCTTTCCACAAACCACATATGGATCCACCAGTGTCACTGGATGTTTATTATTTTCACCAACCACAACTAGAGTCATTGCATGTCTGTTCTTTTCACAAACCACAACTAGAGTCCTTGCATGTCTCTTCTTTCCACAAACCACATATGGATCCACCAGTGTCATTGGATGAGTGTTCTTTTCATGAACCACACCCAGTGACATTGCATGTGTGTTCTTCTCACAAACCACACATGGATCCACCAGTGTCATTGCATGTCTGCTCTTTTCATTAACCACACCCAGTGTCATTGCAAGTGTTCTTCTCACAAACCACACATGGATCCTGCAGTGTCATTGCATGTGTCCTCTTTTCACAAACCACACATGGATCCACTAGTGTCATTGCATGTGTGTTCTTTTCATGAACCACACCCAGTGTCATTGCATGTGTGTTCTTCTCACAAACCACACATGGATCCACCAGTGGCATTGCATGTGTGTTCTTTTCTTGAACCACATCCAGAGTCATTGCATGTGTGTTCTTCTCACAAACCACACATGGATCCACCAGTGTCATTGCATGTCTATTCTTTTCACAAACCACAACTAGAGTCCTTGCATGTCTCTTCTTTCCACAAACCACATATGGATCCACCAGTGTCATTGGATGAGTGTTCTTTTCATGAACCACACCCAGTGACATTGCATGTGTGTTCTTCTCACAAACCACACATGGATCCACCAGTGTCATTGCATGTCTGCTCTTTTCATTAACCACACCCAGTGTCATTGCATGTCTGTTCTTCTCACAAACCACACATGGATCCACTAGTGTCATTGCATGTGTGCTCTTTTCACAAACCACATAAGGATACACCAGTGTCATTGGATGTGTATTCTTTTCATGAACCACACCCAGTGTCATTGCATGTGTGTTCTTCTCACAAACCACACATGGATCCACCAGTGTCATTGCATGTGTGTTCTTTTCATGAACGACAACCAGAGTCATTGCATGTTTGTTCTTCTCACAAACCACACATGGATCCACCAGTGTCATTGCATGTCTGTTCTTTTCATGAACCACAGCAAGATTCATTGCATGTCTGTTCTTCTCACAAACCACATAAGGATAAACCAGTGTCATTGGATGTGTGTTCTTTTCATGAACCACACCTAGTGTCATTGCATGTGTGTTCTTCTCACAAACCATCATGGATCCACCAGTGTCATTGCATGTCTGTTCTTTTCACAAACCACATATGGATCCACCAGTGTCACTGGATGTGTGTTCATTTCACAAAACACAACTAGAGTCATTACATGTCTGTTCTTTCCACAAAGCACATATGGATCCACCAGTGTCACTGGATGTGTGTTCATTTCATAAACCACAACTAGAGTCATTGCATGTTTGTTCTTCTCACAAACCACACATGGATCCACTAGTGTCATTGCTTGTCTATTCTTTTCATGAACCACAGCAAGAGTCATTGCATGTCTGTTCTTCTCACAAACCACATAAGGATAAACTAATGTCATTGGATGTGTGTTCTTTTCATGAACCACCCCCAATGTCATTGCATGTGTGTTCTTCTCGCAAACTACACATGGATCCACCAGTGTCATTGCATGTCTGTTCTTTTCACAAACCACAGCTAGTCATTGCATGTCTATTCTTTCCACAAACCACATATGCATCCACCAGTGTCACTGGATGTTTGTTCTTTTCACAAACCACAACTAGAGTCATTGCATCTCTATTCTTTTCACCAACAATAGCTAGAGTCATTGCATGTCTGTTCTTTCCACAAACCACATATAGATCCACTAGTGTCATTGGATGAGTGTTCTTTTCATGGACCACACCTAGTGTCATTGCATGTGTGTTCTTCTCACAAACCACACACGGATCCACTAGTTTCACTGCATGTCTACTCTTTTCATTAACCACACCGAGTGTCGTTGTATGTCTGTTCTTATCACAAACCACATAAGGATACACCAGAGTCATTGCATGTGTGTTGTTTTCACAAACAATATAAGGATACACCAGTGTCATTAGATGTGTGTTCTTTTCATGAACCACACCCAGTGTCATTGCATCTGTGTTCTTCTCACAAACCACACATAGATCCACCAGTGTCATTGCATGTGTGTTCTTTTCATGAACCATAGCCAGAGTCATTGCATGTGTTCTTCTCACAAACCACACATGGATCCACCAGTGTCATTGTATGTCTGTTCTTTTCATGAACCACAGCTAGAGTCATAGCATGTCTGTTCTTTCCACAAACCACATATGGATCCACCAGTGTCACTGGATGTGTGTTCTTTTCACAAAGCACAACTAGAGTCATTGCATGTCAGTTCTTTTCACAAACCACAGCTAGAGTCATTGTATGTCTGTTTTTTCCACAAACCACATATGGATCCACCAGTGTCATTGCATGTGTGTTCTTTTCATATACCACACCTAGTGTTATTGCATGTGCGTTCTTCTCACAAACCACACATGGATCCACCAGTGTCATTGCATGTCTGCTCTTTTCATTAACCACACCCAGTGTCATTGCAAGTGTTCTTCTCACAAACCACACATGGATCCTGCAGTGTCATTGCATGTGTCCTCTTTTCACAAACCACACATGGATCCACTAGAGTCATTGCATGTGTGTTCTTTTCATGAACCACACCCAGTGTCATTGCATGTGTGTTCTTCTCACAAACCACACATGGATCCACCAGTGGCATTGCATGTGTGTTCTTTTCATGAACCACATCCAGAGTCATTGCATGTGTGTTCTTCTCACAAACCACACATGGATCCACCAGTGTCATTGCATGTCTGTTCTTTTCATGAACCATAGCCGGAGTCATTGCATGTCTGTTATTCTCACAAACCACATAAGGATACACCAGTGTCATTGGATGTTGTGTTCTTTTCATGAACCACACCGAGTGTAATTGCATGTGTGTTCTTCTCAAAAACCACATATGGATCCACCAGTGTCATTGCATGTCTGGTCTTTTCACAAACCACAGCTAGAGTCATTGCATGTCTGTTCTTTCCACAAACCACATATGGATCCACAAGTGTCACTAGATGTTTGTTATTTTCAAAAACCACAACTAGAGTCATTGCATATCTGTTCTTTTCACAAACCACAGCTAGAGTCATTGCATGTCTGTTCTTTTCACAAACCACATATGCATCCAATAGTGTCATTGGATGAGTGTTCTTTTCATGAACCACACCTAGTGTCATTGCATGTGTGTTCTTCTCACAAACCACACATGGATCCACCAGTGTCATTGCATGTGTGCTCTTTTCACAAACCACATAAGAATACACCAGTGTCATTGGATGTGTTCTTTTCATGAACAACACCCAGTGTCATTGGATGTGTGTTCTTCTCACAAACCACACATGGATCCGCTAGTGTCATTGCATGTATGTTCTTTTCATGAACCACAGCTAGAGTCATTGCATGTGTGTTCTTCTCACAAACCACACATGGATCCACAAGTGTCACTGCATGTCTGTTCTTTTCATGAAGCACAGCCAGAGTCATTGCATATGTGCTATTTTCACAAACCACATAAGGATACACCAATGTCATTGCACGTGTGTTCTTTTCATGAACCACACCCAGTGTCATTGCATGTGTGTTCTTCTCACAAACCACACATGAATCCACCAGTGTCATTGCTTGTCTGTTCTTTTCACAAACCACAGCTAGAGTCATTGCATGCCTGTTCTTTCCACAAACCACATATGGATCCACTAGTGTCACTGGATGTGTGTTCTTTTCACAAAGCACAACTAGAGTCATTGTGTGTTAGTTCTTTTCACAAACCACAGCTAGAGTCATTGCATGTCCTATCTTTCCACAAACCACATATGGATCCACTGGTGTTATTGGATGAGTGTTCTTTTCATGAACCACACCCAGTGTCATTGCATGTGTGTTCTTCTCACAAACCACACATGGATCCACCAGTGTCATTGCATGTCTGCTCTTTTCATTAACCACACCCAGTGTCATTGCAAGTGTTCTTCTCACAAACCACACATGGATCCTCAAGTGTCAATGCATGTGTCCTCTTTTCACAAACCACACATGGATCCACCAGTGTCATTGCATGTGTGTTCTTTTCATGAACCACACCCAGTGTCATTGCATGTGTGTTCTTCTCGCAAAACACACATGGATCCACCAGTGTCATTGCATGTGTGTTCTTTTCATGAACCACACCTAGAGTCATTGCATGTGTGTTCTTCTCCCAAACCACACATGGATCCACCAGTGTCATTGCATGTCTGTTCTTTTGATGGACCACAACCAGAGTCATTGCATGTGTGCTCTTTTCACAAACCACATAAGGATACATCAGTGTCATTGGATGTGTGTTCTATTCATGAACCACACCCAGTGTCATTGCATGTGTGTTCTTCTCACAAACCACACATGGATCCACAAGAGTCATTGCATGTCTTTTGTTTTCACAAACGATAGCTAGAGTCATTGCATGTATGTTCTTTCACAAACCACAGCTAGAGTCATTGCATGTCTGTTCTTTCCACAAACCACATATGGATCCACCAGTGTCACTGGATGTTTATTATTTTCACCAACCACAACTAGAGTCATTGCATGTCTGTTATTTTCACAAACCACAACTAGAGTCCTTGCATGTCTCTTCTTTCCACAAACCACATATGGATACACCAGTGTCATTGGATGAGTGTTCTTTTCATGAACCACACCCAGTGACATTGCATGTGTGTTCTTCTCACAAACCACACATGGATCCACCAGTGTCATTGCATGTCTGCTCTTTTCATTAACCACACCTAGTGTCATTGCATGTCTGTTCTTCTCACAAACCACACATGGATCCACTAGTGTCATTGCATGTGTGCTCTTTTCACAAACCACATAAGGATACACAAGTGTCATTGGATGTGTATTCTTTTCATGAACCACACCCAGTGTCATTGCATGTGTGTTCTTCTCACAAACCACACATGGATCCACCAGTGTCATTGCATGTGTGTTCTTTTCATGTACGACAACCAGAGTCATTGCATGTTTGTTCTTCTCACAAACCACACATGGATCCACTAGTGGCATTGCTTGTCTGTTCTTTTCATGAACCACAGCAAGATTCATTGCATGTCTGTTCTTCTCACAAACCACATAACGATACACTAATGTCATTGGATGTGTGTTCTTTTCATGAACCACCCCCAGTGTCATTGCATGTGTGTTCTTCTCACAAACTACACATGGATCCACCAGTGTCATTGCATGTCTGTTCTTTTCACAAACCACAGCTAGTCATTGCATGTCTGTTCTTTCCACAAACCACATATGGATCCACCAGTGTCACTGGATGTTTGTTCTTTTCACAAACCACAACTAGAGTCATTGCATCTCTATTATTTTCACCAACAACAGCTAGAGTCATTGCATGTCTATTCTTTCCACAAACCACATATGGATCCACCAGTGTCATTGGATGAGTGTTCTTTTCATGGACCACACCCAGTGTCATTGCATGTGTGTTCTTCTCACAAACCACACATGGATCCACTAGTTTCACTGCATGTCTACTCTTTTCATTAACCACGCCGAGTGTCATTGGATGTCTGTTCTTCTCACAAACCACATAAGGATACACCAGAGTCATTGCATGTGTGTTGTTTTCACAAACAATATAAGGATACACAAGTGTCATTGGATGTGTGTTCTTTTCGTGAACCACACCCAGTGTCATTGCATGTGTGTTCTTCTCACAAACCACACATGGATCCAGCAGTGTCATTGCATGTGTGTTCTTTTCATGAACCATAGCCAGAGTCATTGCATGTGTTCTTCTCACAAACCACACATGGATCCACCAGTGTCATTGTATGTCTGTTCTTTTCATGAACCACAGCCAGAGTCATTGCATGTCTGTTCTTCTCACAAACCACATAAGGATACACCAGTATCACTGGATCTGTGTCCTTTTCATGAACCACACCCAGTGTCATTGCATGTGTGTTCTTCTCACAAACCACACATGGATCCACCAGTGTCATTGCTTGTCTGTTCTTTTCACAAACCACAGCTAGAGTCATAGCATGTCTGTTCTTTCCACAAACCACATATGGATCCACCAGTGTCACTGGATGTGTGTTCTTTTCACAAAGCACAACTAGAGTCATTGCATGTCAGTTCTTTTCACAAACCACATCTAGAGTCATTTTATGTCTGTTCTTTCCACAAACCACATATGGATCCACCAGTGTCATTGCATGTGTGTTCTTTTCATGAACCACACCTAGTGTCATTGCATGTCTGTTCTTTTCACAAACCACAGCTAGAGTCATTGCATGTCTGTTCTTTCCACAAACCACATATGGATCCACTAGTGTCACTGGATGTGTGTTCTTTTCACAAAGCACAACTAGAGTCATTGTGTGTTAGTTATTTTCACAAACCACAGCTAGAGTCATTGCATGTCCTATCTTTCCACAAACCACATATGGATCCACTGGTGTTATTGGATGAGTGTTCTTTTCATGAACCACACCCAGTGTCATTGCATGTGTGTTCTTCTCACAAACCACACATGGATCCACCAGTGTCATTGCATGTCTGCTCTTTTCATTAACCACACCCAGTGTCATTGCAAGTGTTCTTCTCACAAACCACACATGGATCCTCAAGTGTCAATGCATGTGTCCTCTTTTCACAAACCACACATGGATCCACCAGTGTCATTGCATGTGTGTTCTTTTCATGAACCACACCCAGTGTCATTGCATGTGTGTTCTTCTCGCAAAACACACATGGATCCACCAGTGTCATTGCATGTGTGTTCTTTTCATGAACCACACCTAGAGTCATTGCATGTGTGTTCTTCTCACAAACCACACATGGATCCACCAGTGTCATTGCATGTCTGTTCTTTTGATGGACCACAACCAGAGTCATTGCATGTGTGCTCTTTTCACAAACCACATAAGGATACATCAGTGTCATTGGATGTGTGTTCTATTCATGAACCACACCTAGTGTCATTGCATGTGTGTTCTTCTCACAAACCACACATGGATCCACAAGAGTCATTGCATGTCTTTTCTTTTCACAAACGATAGCTAGAGTCATTGCATGTCTGTTCTTTCACAAACCACAGCTAGAGTCATTGCATGTCTGTTCTTTCCACAAACCACATATGGATCCACCAGTGTCACTGGATGTTTATTATTTTCACCAACCACAACTAGAGTCATTGCATGTCTGTTCTTTTCACAAACCACAACTAGAGTCCTTGCATGTCTCTTCTTTCCACAAACCACATATGGATCCACCAGTGTCATTGGATGAGTGTTCTTTTCATGAACCACACCCAGTGACATTGCATGTGTGTTCTTCTCACAAACCACACATGGATCCACCAGTGTCATTGCATGTCTGCTCTTTTCATTAACCACACCCAGTGTCATTGCATGTCTGTTCTTCTCACAAACCACACATGGATCCACTAGTGTCATTGCATGTGTGCTCTTTTCACAAACCACATAAGGATACACCAGTGTCATTGGATGTGTATTCTTTTCATGAACCACACCCAGTGTCATTGCATGTGTGTTCTTGTCACAAACCACACATGGATCCACCAGTGTCATTGCATGTGTGTTCTTTTCATGAACGACAACCAGAGTCATTGCATGTTTGTTCTTCTCACAAACCACACATGGATCCACTAGTGTCATTGCTTGTCTGTTCTTTTCATGAACCACAGCAAGATTCATTGCATGTCTGTTCTTCTCACAAACCACATAAGGATACACTAATGTCGTTGGATGTGTGTTCTTTTCATGAACCACCCCCAGTGTCATTGCATGTGTGTTCTTCTCACAAACTACACATGGATCCACCAGTCTCATTGCATGTCTGTTCTTTTCACAAACCACAGCTAGTCATTGCATGTATGTTCTTTCCACAAACCACATATGGATCCACCAGTGTCACTGGATGTTTGTTCTTTTCACAAACCACAACTAGAGTCATTGCATCTCTATTCTTTTCACCAACAACAGCTAGAGTCATTGCATGTCTGTTCTTTCCACAAACCACATATGGATCCACCAGTGTCATTGGATGAGTGTTCTTTTCATGGACCACACCCAGTGTCATTGCATGTGTGTTCTTCTCACAAACCACACATGGATCCACTAGTTTCACTGCATGTCTACTCTTTTCATTAACCACGCCGAGTGTCATTGGATGTCTGTTCTTCTCACAAACCACATAAGGATACACCAGAGTCATTGCATGTGTGTTGTTTTCACAAACAATATAAGGATACACAAGTGTCATTGGATGTGTGTTCTTTTCGTGAACCACACCCAGTGTCATTGCATATGTGTTCTTCTCACAAACCACACATGGATCCAGCAGTGTCATTGCATGTGTGTTATTTTCATGAACCATAGCCAGAGTCATTGCATGTGTTCTTCTCAGAAACCACACATGGATCCACCAGTGTCATTGTATGTCTGTTCTTTTCATGAACCACAGCCAAAGTCATTGCATGTCTGTTCTTCTCACAAACCACATAAGGATACACCAGTATCACTGGATGTGTGTTCTTTTCATGAACCACACCCAGTGTCATTGCATGTGTGTTCTTCTCACAAACCACACATGGATCCACCAGTGTCATTGCTTGTTTGTTCTTTTCACAAACCACAGCTAGAATCATAGCATGCCTGTTCTTTCCACAAACCACATATGGATCCACCAGTGTCACTGGATGTGTGTTCTTTTCACAAAGCACAACTAGAGTCATTGCATGTCAGTTCTTTTCACAAACCACATCTAGAGTCATTGTATGTATGTTCTTTCCACAAACCACATATGGATCCACCAGTGTCATTGCATGTGTGTTCTTTTCATGAACCACACCTAGTGTCATTGCATGTGTGTTCTTCTCACAAACCACACATGGATCCACTAGTTTCACTGCATGTCTACTCTTTTCATTAACCACACCGAGTGTCGTTGTTTGTCTGTTCTTATCACAAACCACATAAGGATACACCAGAGTCATTGCATGTGTGTTGTTTTCGAAAACAATATAAAGATACACTATTGTCATTAGATGTGTGTTCTTTTCATGAACCACACCCAGTGTCATTGCATCTGTGTTCTTCTCACAAACCACACATGGATCCACCAGTGTCATTGCATGTGTGTTCTTTTCATGAACCATAGCCAGAGTCATTGCATGTGTTCTTCTCACAAACCACAGATGGATCCACCAGTGTCATTGTATGTCTGTTCTTTTCATGAACCACAGCTAGAGTCATAGCATGTCTGTTCTTTCCACAAACCACATATGGATCCACCAGTGTCACTGGATGTGTGTTCTTTTCACAAAGCACAACTAGAGTCATTGCATGTCAGTTCTTTTCACAAACCACAGCTAGAGTCATTGTATGTCTGTTCTTTCCACAAACCACATATGGATCCACCAGTGTCATTGCATGTGTGTTCTTTTCATGTACCACACCTAGTGTCATTGCATGTGTGTTCTTCTCACAAACCACACATGGATCCACCAGTGTCATTGCATGTCTGCTCTTTTAATTAACCACACCCAGTGTCATTGCAAGTGTTCTTCTCACAAACCACACATGGATCCTGCAGTGTCATTGCATGTGTCCTCTTTTCACAAACCACACATGGATCCACTAGTGTCATTGCATGTGTGTTCTTTTCATGAACCACACCCAGTGTCATTGCATGTGTGTTCTTCTCACAAACCACACATGGATCCACCAGTGGCATTGCATGTGTGTTCTTTTCATGAACCACATCCAGAGTCATTGCATGTGTGTTCTTCTCACAAACCACACATGGATCCACCAGTGTCATTGCATGTCTGTTCTTTTCATGAACCATAGCCGGAGTCATTGCATGTCTGTTATTCTCACAAACCACATAAGGATACACCAGTGTCATTGGATGTTGTGTTCTTTTCATGAACTCCACCGAGTGTAATTGCATGTGTGTTCTTCTCAAAAACCACATATGGATCCACCAGTGTCATTGCATGTCTGGTCTTTTCACAAACCACAGCTAGAGTCATTGCATGTCTGTTCTTTCCAAAAACCACATATGGATCCACAAGTGTCACTAGATGTTTGTTATTTTCAAAAACCACAACTAGAGTCATTGCATATCTGTTCTTTTCACAAACCAGAGCTAGAGTCATTGCATGTCTGTTCTTTTCACAAACCACATATGCATCCAATAGTATCATTGGATGAGTGTTCTTTTCATGAACCACACCCAGTGTCATTGCATGTGTGTTCTTCTCACAAACCACACATGGATCCACCAGTGTCATTGCATGTGTGCTCTTTTCACAAACCACATAAGAATACACCAGTGTCATTGGATGTGTGTTCTTTTCATGAACAACACCCAGTGTCATTGGATGTGTGTTCTTCTCACAAACCACACATGGATCCGCTAGTGTCATTGCATGTATGTGCTTTTCATGAACCACAGCTAGAGTCATTGCATGTGTGTTCTTCTCACAAACCACACATGGATCCACAAGTGTCACTGCATGTCTGTTCTTTTCATGAAGCACAGCCAGAGTCATTGCATATGTGCTATTTTCACAAACCACATAAGGATACACCAATGTCATTGCACGTGTGTTCTTTTCATGAACCACACCCAGTGTCATTGCATGTGTGTTCTTCTCACAAACCACACATGAATCCACCAGTGTCATTGCTTGTCTGTTCTTTTCACAAACCACAGCTAGAGTCATTGCATGTCTGTTCTTTCCACAAACCACATATGGATCCACTAGTGTCACTGGATGTGTGTTCTTTTCACAAAGCACAACTAGAGTCATTGTGTGTTAGTTCTTTTCACAAACCACAGCTAGAGTCATTGCATGTCCTATCTTTCCACAAACCACATATGGATCCACTGGTGTTATTGGATGAGTGTTCTTTTCATGAACCACACCCAGTGTCATTGCATGTGTGTTCTTCTCACAAACCACACATGGATCCACCAGTGTCATTGCATGTCTGCTCTTTTCATTAACCACACCCAGTGTCATTGCAAGTGTTCTTCTCACAAACCACACATGGATCCTCAAGTGTCAATGCATGTGTCCTCTTTTCACAAACCACACATGGATCCACCAGTGTCATTGCATGTGTGTTCTTTTCATGAACCACACCAGTGTCATTGCATGTGTGTTCTTCTCGCAAAACACACATGGATCCACCAGTGTCATTGCATGTGTGTTCTTTTCATGAACCACACCTAGAGTCATTACATGTGTTTTCTTCTCACAAACCACACATGGATCCACCAGTGTCATTGCATGTCTGTTCTTTTGATGGACCACAACCAGAGTCATTGCATGTGTGCTCTTTTCACAAACCACATAAGGATACATCAGTGTCATTGGATGTGTGTTCTATTCATGAACCACACCCAGTGTCATTGCATGTGTGTTCTTCTCACAAACCACACATGGATCCACAAGAGTCATTGCATGTCTTTTCTTTTCACAAACGATAGCTAGAGTCATTGCATGTCTGTTCTTTCACAAACCACAGCTAGAGTCATTGCATGTCTGTTCTTTCCACAAACCACATATGGATCCACCAGTGTCACTGGATGTTTATTATTTTCACCAACCACAACTAGAGTCATTGCATGTCTGTTCTTTTCACAAACCACAACTAGAGTCCTTGCATGTCTCTTCTTTCCACAAACCACATATGGATCCACCAGTGTCATTGGATGAGTGTTCTTTTCATGAACCACACCCAGTGACATTGCATGTGTGTTCTTCTCACAAACCACACATGGATCCACCAGTGTCATTGCATGTCTGCTCTTTTCATTAACCACACCCAGTGTCATTGCATGTCTGTTCTTCTCACAAACCACACATGGATCCACTAGTGTCATTGCATGTGTGCTCTTTTCACAAACCACATAAGGATACACCAGTGTCATTGGATGTGTATTCTTTTCATGAACCACACCCAGTGTCATTGCATGTGTGTTCTTCTCACAAACCACACATGGATCCACCAGTGTCATTGCATGTGTGTTCTTTTCATGAACGACAACCAGAGTCATTGCATGTTTGTTCTTCTCACAAACCACACATGGATTCACGAACCATAGCCAGAGTCATTGCATGTCTGTTCTTCTCACAAACCACATAAGGATACACCAGTATCACTGGATGTGTGTTCTTTTCATGAACCACACCCAGTGTCATTGCATGTGTGTTCTTCTCACAAACCACACATGGATCCACCAATGTCATTGCTTGTCTGTTCTTTTCACAAACCACAGCTAGAGTCATAGCATGCCTGTTCTTTCCACAAACCACATATGGATCCACCAGTGTCACTGGATGTGTGTTCTTTTCACAAAGCACAACTAGAGTCATTGCATGTCAGTTCTTTTCACAAACCACATCTAGAGTCATTGTATGTCTGTTCTTTCCACAAACCACATATGGATCCACCAGTGTCATTGCATGTGTGTTCTTTTCATGAACCACACCTAGTGTCATTGCATGTGTGTTCTTCTCACAAACCACACATGGATCCACCAGTGTCATTGCATGTCTGCTCTTTTCATTAACCACACCCAGTGTCATTGCAAGTGTTCTTCTCACAAACCACACATGGATCCTGCAGTGTCATTGCATGTGTCCTCTTTTCACAAATCACACATGGATCCACCAGTGTCATTGCATGTGTGTTCTTTTCATGAACCACACCCAGTGTCATTGCATGTGTGTTCTTATCACAAACCACACATGGATCCACCAGTGTCATTGCATGTGTGTTCTTTTCAAGAACCACATCCAGAGTCATTGCATGTGTGTTCTTCTCACAAAACACACATGGATCCACCAGTGTCATTGCATGTGTGTTCTTTTCATGAACCACACCTAGAGTCATTGCATGTGTGTTCTTCTCACAAACCACACATGGATCCACCAGTGTCATTGCATGTCTGTTCTTTTGATGGACCACAACCAGAGTCATTGCATGTGTGCTCTTTTAACAAACCACATAAGGATACACCAGTGTCATTGGATGTGTGTTCTATTCATGAACCACACCCAGTGTCATTGCATGTGTGTTCTTCTCACAAACCACACATGGATCCACCAGAGTCATTGCATGTCTTTTCTTTTCACAAACGATAGCTAGATTCATTGCATGTCTGTTCTTTCACAAACCACATCTAGTCATTGCATGTCTGTTCTTTCCACAAACCACATATGGAACCACCAGTGTCACTGGATGTTTATTATTTTCACCAACCACAACTATAGTCATTGCATGTCTGTTCTTTTCACAAACCACAGCTAGAGTCCTTGCATGTCTCTTCTTTCCACAAACCACATATGGATCCACCAGTGTCATTGTATGAGTGTTCTTTTCATGAACCACACCTAGTGACATTGCATGTGTGTTCTTCTCACAAACCACACATGGATCCACCAGTGTCATTGCTTGTCTGTTCTTTTCACAAACCACAGCTAGAGTCATAGCATGTCTGTTCTTTCCACAAACCACATATGGATCCACCAGTGTCACTGGATGTGTGTTCTTTTCACAAAGCACAACTAGAGTCATTGCATGTCAGTTCTTTTCACAAACCACATCTAGAGTCATTGTATGTCTGTTCTTTCCACAAACCACATATGGATCCACCAGTGTCATTGCATGTGTGTTCTTTTCATGAACCACACCTAGTGTCATTGCATGTGTGTTCTTCTCACAAACCACACATGGATCCACCAGTGTCATTGCATGTCTGCTCTTTTCATTAACCACACCCAGTGTCAATGCAAGTGTTCTTCTCACAAACCACACATGGATCCTGCAGTGTCATTGCATGTGTCCTCTTTTCACAAACCACACATGGATCCAACAGTGTCATTGCATGTGTGTTCTTTTCATGAACCACACCCAGTGTCATTGCATGTGTGTTCTTCTCACAAACCACACATGGATCCACCAGTGTCATTGCATGTGTGTTCTTTTCAAGAACCACATCCAGAGTCATTGCATGTGTGTTCTTCTCACAAAACACACATGGATCCACCAGTGTCATTGCATGTGTGTTCTTTTCATGAACCACACCTAGAGTCATTGCATGTGCGTTCTTCTCACAAACCACACATGGATCCACCAGTGTCATTGCATGTCTGTTCTTTTGATGGACCACAACCAGAGTCATTGCATGTGTGCTCTTTTAACAAACCACATAAGGATACAACACTGTCATTGGATGTGTGTTCTATTCATGAACCACACCCAGTGTCATTGCATGTGTGTTCTTCTCACAAACCACACATGGATCCACCAGAGTCATTGCATGTCTTTTCTTTTCACAAACGATAGCTAGAGTCATTGCATGTCTGTTCTTTCACAAACCACATCTAGAGTCATTGCATGTCTGTTCTTTCCACAAACCACATATGGATCCACCAGTGTCACTGGATGTTTATTATTTTCACCAACCACAACTATAGTCATTGCATGTCTGTTGTTTTCACAAACCACAGCTAGAGTCCTTGCATGTCTCTTCTTTCCACAAACCACATATGGATCCACCAGTGTCATTGGATGAGTGTTCTTTTCATGAACCACACCCAGTGACATTGCATGTGTGTTCTTCTCACAAACCACACATGGATCCACCAGTGTCATTGCATGTCTACTCTTTTCATTAACCACACCCAGTGTCATTGCATGTTTGTTCTTCTCACAAACCACACATGGATCCACTAGTGTCATTGCATGTGTGCTCTTTTCACAAACAACATAAGGATACACCAGTGTCATTGGATGTGTATTCTTTTCATGAACCACACCCAGTGTCATTGCATGTGTGTTATTCTCACAAACCACACATGGATCCACCAGTGTCATTGCATGTGTGTTCTTTTCATGAACCACAACCAAAGTCATTGCATATTTGTTCTTCTCACAAACCACACATGGATCCAGTAGTGTCATTGCTTGTCTGTTCTTTTCATGAACCACAGCAAGAGTCATTGCATGTCTGTTCTTCTCACAAACCACATAAGGATACACTAATTGCATTGGATGTGTGTTCTTTTCATGAACCACCACCAGTGTCATTGCATGTGTGTTCTTCTCACAAACTACACATGGATCCACCAGTGTCATTGCATGTCTATTCTTTTCACAAACCACAGCTTGTCATTGCATGTCAGTTCTTTCCACAAACCACATATGGATCCACCATTGTCACTGGATGTTTGTTCTTTTCATAAACCACAACTAGATTCATTGCATCTCTATTCTTTTCACCAACAACAGCTAGAGTCATTGCATGTCTGTTCTTTCCACAAACCACATATGGATCCACCAGTGTCATTGGATGAGTGTTCTTTTCATGGACCACACCCAGTGTCATTGCATGTGTGTTCTTCTCACAAACCACACATGGATCCACTAGTTTCACTGCATGTCTACTCTTTTCATTAACCACACCGAGTGTCATTGGATGTCTGTTCTTCTCACAAACCACATAAGGATACACCAGAGTCATTGCATGTGTGTTGTTTTCACAAACAATATAAGGATACACAAGTGTCATTAGATGTGTGTTCTTTTCGTGAACCACACCCAGTGTCATTGCATGTGTGTTCTTCTCACAAACCACACATGGATCCAGAAGTGTCATTGCATGTGTGTTCTTTTCATGAACCATAGCCAGAGTCATTGCATGTGTTCTTCTCACAAACCACACATGGATCCACCAGTGGCATTGTATGTCTGTTCTTTTCATGAACCACAGCCAGAGTCATTGCATGTCTGTTCTTCTCCCAAACCACATAAGGATACACCAGTATCACTGGATGTGTGTTCTTTTCATGAACCACACCCAGTGTCATTGCATTTGTGTTCTTCTCACAAACCACACATGGATCCACCAGTGTCATTGCTTCTCTGTTCTTTTCACAAACCACAGCTAGAGTCATAGCATGTCTGTTCTTTCCACAAACCACATATGTATCCACCAGTGTCACTGGATGTGTGTTCTTTTCAAAAAGCACAATTAGAGTCATTGCATGTCAGTTCTTTTCACAAACCACAGCTAGAGTCATTGTATGTCTGTTCTTTCCACAAACCACATAAGGATACACCAGTATCACTGGATGTGTGTTCTTTTCATGAACCACACCCAGTGTCATTGCATGTGTGTTCTTCTCACAAACCACACATGGATCCACCAATGTCATTGCTTGTCTGTTCTTTTCACAAACCACAGCTAGAGTCATAGCATGCCTGTTCTTTCCACAAACCACATATGGATCCACCAGTGTCACTGGATGTGTGTTCTTTTCACAAAGCACAACTAGAGTCATTGCATGTCAGTTCTTTTCACAAACCACATCTAGAGTCATTGTATGTCTGTTCTTTCCACAAACCACATATGGATCCACCAGTGTCATTGCATGTGTGTTCTTTTCATGAACCACACCTAGTGTCATTGCATGTGTGTTCTTCTCACAAACCACACATGGATCCACCAGTGTCATTGCATGTCTGCTCTTTTCATTAACCACACCCAGTGTCATTGCAAGTGTTCTTCTCACAAACCACACATGGATCCTGCAGTGTCATTGCATGTGTCCTCTTTTCACAAACCACTCATGGATCCACCAGTATCATTGCATGTGTGTTCTTTTCATGAACCACACCCAGTGTCATTGCATGTGTGTTCTTCTCACAAACCACACATGGATCCACCAGTGTCATTGCATGTGTGTTCTTTTCAAGAACCACATCCAGAGTCATTGCATGTGTGTTCTTCTCACAAAACACACATGGATCCACCAGTGTCATTGCATGTGTGTTCTTTTCATGAACCACACCTAGAGTCATTGCATGTGCGTTCTTCTCACAAACCACACATGGATCCACCAGTGTCATTGCATGTCTGTTCTTTTGATGGACCACAACCAGAGTCATTGCATGTGTGCTCTTTTAACAAACCACATAAGGATACACCAGTGTCATTGGATGTGTGTTCTATTCATGAACCACACCCAGTGTCATTGCATGTGTGTTCTTCTCAAAAACCACACATGGATCCACCAGAGTCATTGCATGTCTTTTCTTTTCACAAACGATAGCTAGAGTCATTGCATGTTTGTTCTTTCACAAACCACATCTAGAGTCATTGCATGTCTGTTCTTTCCACAAACCACATATGGATCCACCAGTGTCACTGGATGTTTATTATTTTCACCAACCACAACTATAGTCATTGCATGTCTGTTCTTTTCACAAAGAACAGCTAGAGTCCTTGCATGTCTCTTCTTTCCACAAACCACATATGGATCCACCAGTGTCATTGGATGAGTGTTCTTTTCATGAACCACACCCAGTGACATTGCATGTGTGTTCTTCTCACAAACCACACATGGATCCACCAGTGTCATTGCATGTCTTCTCTTTTCATTAACCACACCCAGTGTCATTGCATGTTTGTTCTTCTCACAAACCACACATGGATCCACTAGTGTCATTGCATGTGTGCTCTTTTCACAAACCACATAAGGATACACCAGTGTCATTGGATGTGTATTCTTTTCATGAACCACACCCAGTGTCATTGCATGTGTGTTATTCTCACAAACCACACATGGATCCACCAGTGTCATTGCATGTGTGTTCTTTTCATGAACCACAACCAAAGTCATTGCATGTTTGTTCTTCTCACAAACCACACATGGATCCAGTAGTGTCATTGCTTGTCTGTTCTTTTCATGAACCACAGCAAGAGTCATTGCATGTCTGTTCTTCTCACAAACCACATAAGGATACACTAATTGCATTGGATGTGTGTTCTTTTCATGAACCACCACCAGTGTCATTGCATGTGTGTTCTTCTCACAAACTACACATGGATCCACCAGTGTCATTGCATGTCTATTCTTTTCACAAACCACAGCTTGTCATTGCATGTCAGTTCTTTCCACAAACCACATATGGATCCACCATTGTCACTGGATGTTTGTTCTTTTCACAAACCACAACTAGAGTCATTGCATCTCTATTCTTTTCACCAACAACAGCTAGAGTCATTGCATGTCTGTTCTTTCCACAAACCACATATGGATCCACCAGTGTCATTGGATGAGTGTTCTTTTCATGGACCACACCCAGTGTCATTGCATGTGTGTTCTTCTCACAAACCACACATGGATCCACTAGTTTCACTGCATGTCTACTCTTTTCATTAACCACACCGAGTGTCATTGGATGTCCGTTTCTCACAAACCACATAAGGATACACCAGAGTCATTGCATGTGTGTTGTTTTCACAAACAATATAAGGATACACAAGTGTCATTAGATGTGTGTTCTTTTCGTGAACCACACCCAGTGTCATTGCATGTGTGTTCTTCTCACAAACCACACATGGATCCAGAAGTGTCATTGCATGTGTGTTCTTTTCATGAACCATAGCCAGAGTCATTGCATGTGTTCTTCTCACAAACCACACATGGATCCACCAGTGGCATTGTATGTGTTCTTTTCATGAACCATGCCGAGTCATTGCATGTCCGTTTCTTCTCCCAAACCACATAAGGATACACAGATCCTTTGGATGTGTGTTCTTTTCATGAACCACACCCAGTGTCATTGCATTTGTGTTCTTCTCACAAACCACACATGGATCCACCAGTGTCATTGCTTCTCTGTTCTTTTCACAAACCACAGCTAGAGTCATAGCATGTCTGTTCTTTCCACAAACCACATATGTATCCACCAGTGTCACTGGATGTGTGTTCTTTTCAAAAAGCACAATTAGAGTCATTGCATGTCAGTTCTTTTCACAAACCACAGCTAGAGTCATTGTATGTCTGTTCTTTCCACAAACCACATAAGGATACACCAGTATCACTGGATGTGTGTTCTTTTCATGAACCACACCCAGTGTCATTGCATGTGTGTTCTTCTCACAAACCACACATGGATCCACCAGTGTCATTGCATGTCTGCTCTTTTCATTAAACACACCTAGTGTCATTGCAAGTGTTCTTCTCACAAACCACACATGGATCCTGCAGTGTCATTGCATGTGTCCTCTTTTCACAAACCACACATGGATCCACCAGTGTCATTGCATGTGTGTTCTTTTCATGAACCACACCCAGTGTCATTGCATGTGTGTTCTTCTCGCAAACCACACATGGATCCACCAGTGTCATTGCATGTGTGTTCTTTTCAAGAACCACATCCAGAGTCATTGCATGTGTGTTCTTCTCACAAACCACACATGGATCCACCAGTGTCATTGCATGTCTGTTCTTTTCATGAACCACAGCCAGAGGCATTGCATGTCTGTTATTCTCACAAACCACATAAGGATACACCAGTGTCATTGGATGTTGTGTTCTTTTCATGAACCACACCCAGTGTAATTGCATCCGTGTTCTTCTCAAAAACCACATATCGATCCACCAGTGTCATTGCATGTCTGGTCTTTTCACAAACCACAGCTAGAGTCATTGCATGTCTGGTCTTTCCATAAACCACATATGGATCCACAAGTGTCACTAGATGTTTGTTATTTTCACAAACCACAACTAGAGTCATTGCATATCTGTTCTTTTCACAGACCACAGCTAGAGTCATTGCATGTCTGTTCTTTCCACAAACAACATATGCATCCAATAGTGTCATTGGATGAGTGTTCTTTTCATGAACCACACCCAGTGTCATTGCATGTGTGTTCTTCTCACAAACCACATAAGGATACACTAGTGTCATTGCATGTCTGTTCTGTTCACAAACCACATATGGATACACCAGTGTCATTGGATGTTGTGTTCTTTTCATGAACCACACCTAGTGTCATTGCATGTGTGTTCTTCTCACAAACCACATATGGATCCACCAGTGTAATTGCATGTCTATTCTTTTCACAAACCACAACTAGAGTCATTCCATGTCTGTTCTTTTAACAAACCACAGCTTGAGTCATTGCATGTCTGTTCTTTCCACAAACCACATATGGATCCACTAGTGTCATTGGATGAGTGTTCTTTTCATGAACCACACCCAGTGTCATTGCATGTGTGTTCTTCTCACAAACCACACATGGATCCACCAGTGTCATTGCATGTCTGCTCTTTTCATTAACCACACCCAGTGTCATTGGATGTCTGTTCTTCTCACAAACCACACATGGATCCACCAGTGTCATTGCATGTGTGCTCTTTTCACAAACCACATAAGGATACACCAGTGTCATTGGATGTTTCTTCTTTTCATGAACCACACCCAGTGTCATTGCATGTGTGTTATTCTCAGAAACCACACATGGATCCACCAATGTCATTGCATGTATGTTCTTTTCATGAACCACAGCCAGAGTCATTGCGTGTGTATTCTTCTCAGAAACGACACATGGATCCACCAGTGTCACTGGATGTGTGTTCTTTTCACAAACCACAACTAGAGTCATTGCATGTATGTTCTTTTCACAAACCACAGCTAGAGTCATTGCACGTCTGTTCTTTCCACATACCACATATGGATCCACCAGTGTCATTGGATGAGTGTTCTTTTCATGAACCACACCCAGTGTCATTGCATGTGTGTTCTTCTCACAAACCACACAGGGATCCACCAGTGTCATTGCATGTCTGCTCTTTTCATTAACCACATCTACTGAGAGGGGCCATTTCGAGGCAAACTCATCTCACCCCTGCCAAATACAAACATTCCGTTAAACCGCCCCGTGAAGTAGACGGTCGGGACCCACATGCCGCTTATCTGTCTGTGACGCGAGCGCCAACGCAGTAACCTCTTAGGCAAATCGAGCAGCTAAGTGGATTGGATGCGTTGACCGATTTCACAAATCCATTCCCAGCTTTCCCCTAGCACCGGCGACGTCGGAATCCACCCTCCAGGCATGACGATCCCTTTGGACATTTGACTTCCGGGGCTTGTCACAGGCTTTAAGGCGCTTCTTCACATGATATCGAGCTCCAATGGCACATGCCATAGCCGCGCTATAGGTTTCTAGCTCCGCCTCCGCCGATTTAGCCGAAAGCAGTTCGGAGGATGGCAGATCCTATTATCAAGGAAGAAGAAGTTCTGCCTACAAGCGGGTGAGCTACCCTTCTCTTTGCTCTTCGCACTAATTACAACTGCTAAATGGCTACTGAACCTCAAATTGTTCATTAGCCCAACGCTGACAATCATATTTTGTCCACAGTTTTCTGTCAAGTGGGATCTGTGCGGACCGCCCTTAACTAGTTATGGTAGTCCTCTACAGGTACGACTCCAAGGGCAAGTGGTATGGAAGCCATTGTTTCACGATGGAAGAAGCGCCTGCACAGATCTGCACTATATCTGGTATGGTTGCTGCTCTGCGTAATCATGTTGAAGTATGGCCGAAGCAGACTGCAAAGTTTAACTTCATGGATGAACGTGGCATCATGGTTCCTATATCGTGTGACTGCCAGCTAATTGGGTTGATGAACAGGTATGCTTCGGATTGCATGTTTGAGCTAAATTGTGATGTACTAGATGTGGAAGCTGCTGTAACTGGGAGTCGCCCTTCTATTCTTGGACAGGGTGGTTGCTCGAATGCAATTAGCTCCTGGTAAGCAAAGGTCGCTTGGGGTTCGCATGTTTGTGCTGAATTGTAATTTTTGTTTTATTTACTCTGTAGATATTGGGAAGTTATGCAACAGTCTTATTTCTTCGATAGGAAGCGCCACAAGGTTAGAAACATGACTGTCGGGTCAGTCATTTTGCTGCCCGAAGAAATTAAAAACGAGTGGAAAGATGATGCTGGACACGATTCTGGTGCCCATTGTCTCGGCGATGCAGAGTACGTGAAGCTAAGAAAATTGGCACCGAGGAAGAGGAAGAAGGCAGGAAATGAAGAAGCCATTGGACGTGAAGGCTTGGCACCTAGGCTGCGGAAGAAGGCTGCTGGCAATGAAGATACATAGTAGTGTGTTAAACTTGAACCTATATATGTAATTCTGTTAAATTCTGGAGCTCTATGTGTGGCACGTTGCTGGGCGAAACAATCTACCCACGTTCTCTGAGTAAAATGTAGCGCGACTTAGGGTTTGGAAACGCCTTAGTCAAGAGTTGAATCAAATTGTGATTGTGCCACTACTATCTGAAACAAGGATCCACCGGTTCCACGATTGCTGAGGGGCAGGAGGTCTCCAAATACGCGGAATGTAAGTGGCATGTAATAAATTATTTAAGCCGCCACACTCCACGGCAGCAACTTATTTCAGATGTTGCACAACGACGCAGCAACATAAACAAATGTTCTCACCGATAATGCCTGGATGAGGAGGAAATGGGTACCACTTTCTAGCCTAATCTTGAGCCCGTCTATCTCACCGCCTTCTCTACTCCTGCATCCCTCAGATCGCGAAGCTCCGGATCTCCAAAGAATCGGGTGTAATGCTTCCACTTTATAAATTGTGGTTGTGCCATTTGCATGCGGCCAAATCCACGTAGATTATGTTTAAACAAACCACCAATGTCAGAATACACTAGTAGAAAAGGAGTCTTTGGTCCACGGTCACGTTCCTAATCCGGGACAGAGATCTAAATCGAGGCAGAAATTGATCTAAATCACAAATTCTTCCACAAATTAATCGAGACAGAGATCTAAATCGAGGCATTTCATTAATTCAACCACAAATTCTTCTAAACAAAGGTGCGATTTCACATCCTACATTAATTCAACCACTAGTCAACAATTTCACTTCCGCTGCCGCTGTCCTCCGAGCCACCGGCTTCCTCGTCTTCGTCGGACAGAACCTCCACGATTTCCGCATTGTACGTGAGACGGAGCACCTCTTCGCGGTGAGCGGCGGCGATGACGGTGAACTTGGTCCGTCCAGGGACGGACCAGAACCTCTCCCGCCCTTCTCGGTTGTGGAGATCCCGGTGCACCACGCGCCCGTAAATGATGCGGTTGCCAATCTTGGCCTTCCGCTCCTTCTTGAACAGCGCCGGCCAGTACGGGCTGGCCGCCGCGTACCGGGGCAGCGCCCGTTTCCATGCGGGCATCTGGCAGCGGCGCGTCGCAAATTTGCTCTGCATCACGGCTCCGCCGGGGATGAGGAGTGGAGCCACCGGCACCCCCGCATAGCTGATGCGCCATCCGTGGGGCACCGTCGCGGCCGGCGGCGCGAGAATGTCGAAGTGCGCGAACATCACCGCCTCGTAGAAGTTCAGCGAGGGCATCTCCATGGTGGCGCGGTGGAGATTGGAGAGGGAACGAGGGGGTGGACGGCGCGGTGGAGATTAGAGAGGTCGATGGGATGGGCGATGAAGCGACGAGCTGTGGTGCCTCCTATTTGTACACGAGGGCGACGAAGCGACGGGTGGAATATCCAAGGGGCATTGGTTAGACAAAAGGAAGTAATGCAGGGTTAAGACAGATTAATGGGCGACCAATTTTTTTACTCCGAGGACTCCAGGGCCAATAGTTCAGACCGCTAGGTCAATAAGTACAACTATTACAACTTAAAAGGCACGGGGCTTAATATAAATAGAACTAGTTAACACACATCTCCTTGATCTTCCTAATCTTAGCCCTATGCGCATCTTCCTGCGAGAGCAAGCATCTTCCTTGCACTGTTTCAATTGTTTGTCTGCATCTTTCCTCATGCACTTGTCAATACTCGTAGTTGTGAACTGCAGGACTTTGGCCTGGTGAAGATCCTTCCTTGCTTGAGTCAGTTCTTGCTATGCTTTAGCATTCAACGCCAGCCTTGCGTCCCTCTCCTTCTCGACTTTGCTAACCTTGTCTTCCACCCCCATGAGATCTCGCTTATGCTTGGTCGTGTCAACTGGTTCCCATAGCTTCATCTCAACACTGTCAAGAAGTGAGCTGAATGCGGATTATTTCAACTCAACAGTCATTTCCCATAGTTTGTCCAGCGTTTTCTGCATCGATTTGGGCCACTCTGGATCTACCCATTTGACAACACCGCAACTTCCGCCTTGCATCATTGCACGATGTCCTTGACACCGTAGAAACCTCCTGCCTGCGTTTCGTCCTTCGAACGCTACAAATTTAGCGGGCACATATCCATGTTTACATAGCAGAGGACTGTCTTCATCCGCTAAACCGTGATACTCGGCGTCATACATCGTCTGGTTGGCCTAACACATCATACGCGCATGAGTAAACAGAGTAGATCTGGCTCAAAAAATAGATAACTAGCCACGGATGATAGAGATAGAGATGAGACGACTCACATCGAAATCACCATCCCTGTCATCACGACGCGTTTCCTCGTCGTCTCCCCTTGAACCCAAGGCGAGAGGGGAGGGGGGTGGCTGCCACAGAGGGGATTGGGATGGCGGCGCCATCGGCTTGCGGCTACGGCAGGATGGGAGTGAAGTGGGGAATGTGGCTTCGAGGGGAAGGAAGAGAAATACGGAAGAGAAGTAATGGGGACGTGATGCTGGGATATGGCCCGCTCAACTCGTGAGTCGTGACACTGCAGCAGGAGCCCCGGTGTTGCCGGTTGTTCAGAGCAAGCGTGGCCAATCATGCCGCGAGTAGACTACTCCATGGATAGATCTCACGAAAACCATCCCAATCGTCCAAGCGCCCCGATCGAACGGTATGTAACAATCGACAAGCAGAACAACTATGTTAGGGCATGCCTTCTAGAAGACTCGGTCTAACGCTAAGGTTAGAGCTCTACTAAGGTTAATTAGTATCCATATGCGGTTTATGAAAAGAACATGCATCCAATGACACGGGTGGATCTAGCTGTGGTTAATGAGAAGAGCAGACATGCAATGACACCGATGGATCCATGTGGGGTTAATGAGAAGAACACACATGCAATGACACTAGGTGTGGTTCATGATATGGTTTGTGAGAAGAACACGCATGCAATGACTCTAGCTGTGGTTCATGGGAAGAACACACATGCAGTGACACTGGGTGGATCCATGTGTGGTCTGTGGGAAGAACACACATTCAATGACACTGGTGGATCCATGTGTGGTCTGTGGGAAGAACACACATGCAATGACAGAGGTGATATGTGGTCTGTGAGAAGAACACACATGCAATAACTCTAGCTATGGTTCATGAAAAGAGCAGACATGCGATGACTCTAACTGTGGTTCATGGGAAGAACACACATGCGATGCCACTGGTGGATCCATGTGTGTGCAATGACTCTAGTTGTGGTTCATGAAAAGAGCAGACATGCGATGACACTGGTGGACTCATGTGTGGTTCATGGGAAGAACACACATGCAATGACTCTAGTTGTGGTTCATGAAAAGAGTAGACATGCGATGACTCTAACTGCGGTTCATGGGAAGAACACACATGCGATGCCACCGGTGGATCCATGTGTGGTCTATGAGAGGAACACACATGCAATTACACCGGTGGATCAATAC
This sequence comes from Avena insularis, assembly GCA_023614405.1. Lineage (NCBI taxonomy): Eukaryota > Viridiplantae > Streptophyta > Magnoliopsida > Poales > Poaceae > Avena > Avena insularis. Next base: position 213,454,687 of record CM042694.1, on the reverse strand, counting down.
GTGGTTTGTGAGAATAACACACATGCAATGACACTGGTAGATCCATGTGTTGTTCATGGGAAGAACACACATGCAATGACACTGGTGGATATGTGGTTTGTGAGAAGAACACACATGCAATGACTCTAGCTGTGGTTCATGGGAAGAACACACATGCAATGACACTGGGTGGATCCATGTGTGGTCTGTGGGAAGAACACACATGCAATGACACTGGTGATATGTGGTTTGTGAAAAGAACAGACATGCAATGACTCTAGTTGTGGTTAATGAAAAGAGCAGACATGCAATGACACCGATGGATCCATGTGTGGTTAATGAGAAGAGCACACATGCAATGACACTAGGTGTGGTTCATGATATGGTTTGTGAGAAGAACACACATGCAATGACACTGGTGGATCCATGTGTGGTCTGTGGGAAGAACACACATGCAATGACACTAGTGATATGTGGTTTGTGAGAAGAACACACATCCAATGACTCTAGTGGATCCTTACGTGGTTTATGAGTGGTTTATGAGAAGAACACACATCCAATGAACTCCAGTGGATCTATCTTGGCATAATTTGATGTATGTCACGATGTATTTCATTGTACAAGACACTCACTTTCCATTTTTATACTACTCAGTATCGCCCTTGGTTTTATGTGGTACTACTCAGTTTTGCCCCCCCCTCTCTATCTTACGTAGAAGCACAAATCTGTGCTCACCCTGTCTGCTACTCCCTGATTGGTTATCACAGTTGTCACGCGGATCGTGCACACCAACCGTTGATTCTGTGCGATCCAACGATGATCGTTGCACACGGTGTGCCCTTCACAGTACAGCGTGAGACAGCACGGACGTCTCCCTCAGTGAGACTTCTACAAGAAGGAACATGATGCCGTCCATGGAAAAAGTCGTCGAGCGGTCATGTCATGTTTAATCAAGTCTGAAAAGCCTACTACTGCTACTACTACGCCACAACGCATGCGTCATCGAGTGCACGGTCGTCGATGGACAGCTGCAATTTATTGCCAATTGATTTTAATAAGACATATCCCATTTTTTACGCAGCGGCTCTCAATCGCCAATTTTAGGGCCATGTCAAACTTCGTACATAGAAATTGTGTGTGCGCCCTTTGCATGCGGTTCAATACAGAACTGCCGTGCATGGCCCAGGAAAAAAACGTGACGTACCGTGCACGTGTCGCGGTGCATGGTGCAATCGACTGCACGGCGCGTTGCACGGTGGTGCAACGAAACATGCCTTGCTTCTATCCACCTTAACTATAGAGCCCCTCTCCGCACACCCACTCCCACTCTCGCTCACTGTCCCCACGCAACCCTCTCCACTGTCCCACCAGCATCCGCAAACTCCCGAGAATACCCGTCCGTGCCGGCGATGGCCGAGGAGGATAAGGTGGCCATCGTCGCCTCCATGGCCGCTGTCAAGGAGGCCCCTGTCTCCTTGTCGGTCCCCCTCGACGCGTTGAAAGCAGCCGCTGTCCCTGTCCAGGCCCTAGTCAAGGCATCGATGGCAGTCGTCGTTCCTATCCAGGCCCCCGTCCCAGCTACCGATGGAGCCGCCGAAGAGGAGCCCCCGCCGGTGAGGAGGCCCCTGCCAGTCACAAGCAGATCACGCACTTCTTGGGAAACTACGATTCAGATAAGTACATCGCTCCGCTGAACCCATACGACACCGGCATCGACGACCTATGGTCGAAGGTAACTAGGGTTTGCTCCCCTCCCCTGGTTCTTCTACCGTTTGTTAGAAATAATGGGCTAATCTATTTAAAATTTAGCTGGTATTGTCATGTTTAATATTCTGGAATTAATCATGGAAATTGTGCCTAATTATCCAACACCGTTCCCATCATTGGATGCTAGATCTTGATTTATTAGGATTCACTTGTTCGCATTTCGATTGCTCGATCTTCTTACACCATCTACTCCCCCATTTTCCCTTTCTTCCAATAGGTTTCCGGCAGCGACGTCTGCAGCGATGACGAGTCCATTCACACCAAGGCTCATCAGGTGCTGAGGAGGCTATGGGCCGGCAAGTACGACAGCTTCCTCACGGGCCCCTACTACAGCTGCCCCTTCCGCAAGGGGATCGCCTACTGCTTGACGAGTCACGCCGGCGGCGGCACCGACTTCAACACCTTACTGAAGCATGCAAAGGCCACGGGCTCCGGCATCCACAAAGGCAGCAAGCGCGAGACCGTGAACATCAACGCCTACATCGCTGAACACCGGGCTCTCGGCATTCACCTCCGAAACCTCCAGGGGGTGGCCATCAAAGAAGTTCGCATGCCTCCAATCTGGTCCAAGGCCCCCAAGTCCAAGAAACTGGGCAGCAAGAAGTGGAGGAAGCGTCGGAGGGAGGAGGCGGAGGCGCGGGCGCTTGCAGGATGTGCCTGCAGCTGCGGCGGCTGCCCCTGCTGCTAAGCAGCTTCTTTCTAGCTATATCCTATTTCTGGCTGAATGCATCGAACCTCGTTAAGCAACCTACTTTCTATCGCTATATCCTATTTAGCTGCACACAACTATATCTACATTTGTTTTGTTTTATGAATGAATGTATTCTGCCTGGTGTGATTTGTTGCTTTAGATTTGCTACCTGATCGGAGGCAAAAGGAGGTCCAAAAGGGAACAAAATATCGAAGTGAGAATCTACTCTAGATTTGCTACCAATTTGGGCAAAATGAAACATATATGTTTAGCGAGAGAGGAAAAGGGCACTCTTTCAAACTGCTAGTTAAGAAGCTACCATCTTGAAGTCTCCCTCTACAAGAAGGAACACGATGCCGTATATGGAAAAAGTCGTCGAGCGGTCATGTCACGTTTAATCAAGTCTGAAAAGCCTACTACTTCTACTACTACGCCACAACACATGCGCCATCGAGTGCACAGTCGTCGATGGACAGCTGCAGTTTATTGCCACTTGATTTTAATAAGACACGTCCCATTTTTTACGCAGCGGCTTTCAATCTCACTTCCAACTGGGGCCCACCGTAAGAAGCTTGCACGCGCTAGCCGGAGGCCGAATAGCTGAGCTCGACGAGACCTAACGTCTCCGGTTCATCGAGTCACTCGCAGTCATCAACACATCCCTCTAGCGAATCTAGCACAACCCCACAGATCTCACCGTACAGCCACCTAGCTCCCCCTCTACATTTCTAATTTTAACTATCGCCAATTTTAGGGTTGTGTCAAACTTCGTACATAGAAATTGTGTGTGCGCCCTTTGCATGCGGCTCAATACAGAACTGCCATGCATGGCCCGGGAAAAAAACGTGATGTACCGTGCGCGTGTCGCGATGCACGGTGCAGTAGACTGCACGGCGCGTTGCACGGTGGTGCAACAAAACGTGCCTTGCTTCTATCCACCTTAACTATTGAGCTCACTGACCCCACGCAACCCTCTCCACTATCCCACCAGCATCCGCAAACTCCCGAGAATACCCCGTCCGTGCTGGCGATGGCCGAGGAGGATAAGGTGGCCATCGTCACCTCACGAGGAGGCCCCCTGTCTGGCCTCCTTATATCCTATTTCTGGCTGAATGCATCGAACCTCGTTAAGCAACCGACTTTCTATCGCTATATCCTATTTAGCTATGCACAGCTATATCTACATTTGTTTTGTTTTCTGAATGAATGTATTCTTCCTGGTGTGATTTGTTGCTCTAGATTTGCTACTTGATTAGAGGCAAAAAGAGGTCCAAAAGGGAACAAAATATCGAAGTGAGAATCTTCTCTAGATTTGCTACCAATTTGGGAAAAATGAAACATATCTGTTTAGCGAGAGAGGAAAAGGGTACTCTTTCAAACTGCCAGTTAACGAGCTACCATCTTGACAAGATACAAGACACATACATAAACATAACACAAAGAGGGTTAAATTTATTTTACTACTCTCACTTGAGGCGCTAGCCATCTTGACAAGCTAACTGAGTTCCACAAAACAGAAACATAACATTAAGAAGTAAAATTTAATTCACTTCTCATTAGACCACTTGAGGCACTTGCCATCGTTCCTAGGCGACCAACTACGATCATTCCAGGTGGATCTTACATTATTGGCCCTCCACAGCTCACGAAATGCAAGTTCATCCCACCTGGGATCTAACTTGGCTTCCCTATCTTCAGCATCCCGCGGCACAATTAGCGGTGCATCACATGCCTGATTGTTGCCGCTAGAAGATGCAGCCTCTCTGTTTGCTGCTTCAGCTGCAGCCTCTCTATCACCTTCTGCTTCACATTAAGCTCTCTTCACTTGCTTCGCAGCCTCTCTGCGTCATTGCCTGCAGCCAATTTCTTTGCATATTTAGCTTCAAACTCAGCTATTCTGCATTTTCTACAAAGGGCTCCCCTAAGCTCGTATTCCCTCTTGCAAATAGGGAAAAACACGAGGTAACGTAGAAAAAAATGGATCTTCTTGTACAGCTGGTAGGTCACGTAAGCATCTATGGCTGCATACTTCAGGTTTATATCAGACAACGCCACTGCTCCAAATCGTGCCTATCCGTAGGGAAATCTTCCTTCATTTTGTCGTACGACTCATCGAGGATTCTAGTTGCAAGTGATGCCATTCCATCCTACCTCGAGCCCCCTAGGATCTTGACAAGACTTTGAATATCGATCCACTTGTGCGCAGGAATTATAATCCCCTCTTGATACAATTTCGAAAAATCAGTTCTTTTATCGACAAGGTCTAAAACAATTCCCTTTTCTACAAGGAATCGCACAAATACCGACATTTCGTCGATCTGAAAGTATGTAGTTTGTCATCACCAAAATTTGTAACTACAAATATTTTGTCAATGCAAGATCATCATGTCAATATAATTTTGAAAAGTTTAGTAAATGCAAGATCAAGACTCTCAACATTGTATTGTCATAATTTATTCGGTTTTGCTATTTCTCAGTTGACTGAACGAGTTGCACATTTCTTTTAACTATGGTTGCACTTTTCTTAGGTGATTGAGACTAAAGAAAATCTTAGTCGATTGATACATAGGCAAACCCTAATTTATTTGGTCCTAAATAAATCCAGTAGTTGCAAGATGAGCAAGTGGATAAAGAACAAGAGGAGAAAACCCTAAAAGCGGTTAGCTACAGAGAGCAGATCTACAAACCGAGAGAGGTGGTAGACGAGGACATGTTTCCGCATGGCCAGTTGAACAACGGCGACTTCACTCCCTACATATGGGTGCTCCGGGGTGTACTCAAGGTCCAATCCCACAAACTTGTCCTCGTCTATCCCAAGCCAACCCTCGTACATCCTCAGGACACGCACCACTGTCTCCTCCTTGTTGGTGTACACAACGTCTATCTTCTTGTTGTCATGGGTAGTGAAGCTTGTCTCTAGAGTGCGTAGACCTTTCATGGCGGCAAGGAGAAGACGGGAAGAAGATAGTAGATGACAGGAAGAAGAAGAGTGGTTTCTACGAGGCAGGGGAACGGTGGAATCGTCAATGCGCTTTTATGGTAGGGGTTAACGATTGGGACGGAAGTCCAAGCAGAGACGCGTGGCGGTGGCCGTTCTAGCTTCCGAGTAAACAAAAAATAATTATAACGCCGATACATGAGCCCTGTTTTGTCATGTCAATACACTAGGTAGGGGGTGTTGTCCTATCCACTGTGCCAACGCTGCAAGCCTACGTGACAGCCATCCTACCTAAGTGACGGGAGCGACATAACGGCGAACTGACAGGGGGCCCAACTTGACGCTTGTTAGCCTGATTTTTTGTATTGAAACGTAAAGTTGAATTCGTGCTGAAAACGACCCTCTAAGTATTTGGCACACCAACTGTAGTCATCCCGGCTGATTTCAGGGAACTTGGGTACCGCGTTGCCTGTACACCCCAACTTTCGGGCCGCAAAATGATATTCTCCATTGCATGTGTGTTCTTCTCACAAACCACACATGGATCCACTAGTGTCATTGCATTTGTGCTCTTTTCACAAAACACATAAGGATACACCAGTGTCATTGCATGTCTTTTCTTTTCACAAACCACAACTACAGTCATTGCAAGTCTGTTCTTTCTAGAAACCACATATGGATCCACAAGTGTCACTGGATGTTTGTTATTTTCACAAACCACAATTAGAGTCATTGCATGTCTGTTCTTTTCACAAACCACAGCTAGAGTCATTGCATGCCTATTCTTTCCACAAACCACATATGGATACACCAGTGTCATTGGATGAGTGTTCTTTTCATGCACCACACCCAGTGTCATTGGATGACTGTTCTTTTCATGAACCATACCCACTGTCATTGCATGTGTGTTCTTCTCACAAACCACTCATGGATCCACCAGTGTCGTCCCATATCTGCTCTTTTCATTAACCACACCCAGTGTCATTGGATGTCTGTTCTTCTCACAAACCACACATGGATCCACCAGTGCCATTGCATGTGTGCTCTTTTCACAAACCACATCAGGATACACAAGTGTCTTTGGATGTGTGTTCTTTTCATGAACCACACCTAGAGTCATTGCATGTGTGTTCTTCTCACAAAGCACACATGGATCCACCAGTGTCATTGCACGTATGTTATTTTCCTGAACCACAGCCAGAGTCATTGCATGTGTGTTCTTTTCATGAACCATAGCCAGAGCCATTGCATGTCTGTTCTTCTCACAAACCACATAAGGATACACCGATGTCATTGGATGTGTGTTTTTTTCATGAACCACACCCAGTGTCATTGCATGTGTGTTCTTCTCACAAACCACACATGGATCCACCAGTGTCATTGCATGTCTGTTCTTTTCACAAACGACAGATAGAGTCATTGCATGTCTATTCTTTCCACAAACCAAATATGGATCCACCAGTGTCACTTGATGTTTGTTATTTTCCCAAACCACAACTAGAGTCATTGCATGTCTGTTCTTTTCACAAACCACAACTAGAGTCATTGCATGTCTGTTCTTTCCTCAAACCACATATGGATCCACCAGTGTCATTGGATGAGTGTTCTTTTCATTAACAACACCTAGTGTCATTGCCTGTGTGTTCTTCTCACAAACCACACATGGATCCACCAGTGTCATTGCATGTCTGCTCTTTTCATTAACCACACCCAGTGTCATTGGATGTCTGTTCTTCTCACAAACCACATATGGATCCACCAGTGTCATTGCATGTGTGCTCTTTTCACAAACCACATAAGGATACACCAGTGTCATTTGATGTGTGTTATTTTCATGAACCACACCCAGTGTGATTGCATATATGTTATTCTCACAAACTACACATGGATCCACCAGTGTCGTTGCATGTATGTTCTTTTCATGAACCACAGCCAGAGTCATTGCATGTGTGTTCTTCTCACAAACTATACATGGATCCACCAGTGTCATTGCATGTCTGTTCTTTTCATGAACCACATCCAGAGTCATTGCATGTGTGGTCTTTTCACAAACCACATAAGGATACACCAGTGTCAATCGATGTGTGTTCTTTTCATGAAGCACACCCAGTGTCATTGCATGTGTGTTCTTCTCACAAACCACACATGGATCCACAAGTGTCATTGCATGTCTATTCTTTTCACAAACCACAGCTAGAGTAATTGCATGTCTGTTCTTTCCACAAACCACATATGGATCCACTAGTGTCATTGGATGATTGTTCTTTTCATGAACCACACCTAGTGTCATTGCATGTGTGTTCTTCTCACAAACCACACATGGATGCACCAGTGTCATTGCATGTCTGATCTTTTCATTAACCACACGCAGTGTCATTGGATGTCTGTTCTTCTCACAAACCACACATAGATCCACCAGTGTCATTGCATGTGTGCTCTTTTCACAAACCACATAAGGATACACTAGTGTCATTGGATGTGTGTTCTTTTCATGAACCACACCCAGTGCCATTGCATATATGTTATTCTCACAAACCACACATGGATCCACCAGTGTCATTGCATGTATGTTCTTTTCATGAACCACAGCCAGAGTCATTGCATGTGTGTTCTTCTCACAAACTACACATGGGTCCACTAGTGTCATTGCATGTCTGTTCTTTTCATGAACCACAGCTAGAGTCATTGCATGTGTTCTCTTTTCACAAACCACATAAGGATACACCAATGTCATTGGATGTGTGTTCTTTTCATGAACCACACCTAGTGTCATTGCATGTGTGTTCTTCTCACAAACCACACATGGATCCACCAGTGTCATTGCGTGTCTGTTCTTTTCACAAACCACAGCTAGAGTAATTGCATGTCTGTGAGCTTTCCACAAACCAAATATGGATCCACCAGTGTTATTGGATGAGTGTTCTTTTCATAAACCACACCCAGTGTCATTGCATGTGTGTTCTCACAATCCGCACATGGATCCACCAGTATCATTGCATGTCTGCTCTTTTCATTAACCACACGCAGTGTCATTGGATGTCTGTTCTTCTCACAAACCACACATGGATTCACCAGTGTCATTGCATGTGTGCTTATTTCACAAACCACATAAGGATACACCAGTGTCATTGGATGGATGTTATTTTCATGAACCACGCCTAGTGTCATTGCATGTGTGTTCTTCTCACAAACCACACATGGATCCACCAGTGCTACTCCATGTGTGTTCTTTTCATGAACCACAGCCAGAGTCATTGCATGTGTGTTCTTATCACAAACCATGCATGGATCCACCAGTCTCATTGCATGTCTGTTCTTTTCATGAACCACAGCCAGAGTCATTGCATGTCTGTTCTTCTCACAAACCACACATGGATCCATCAGTGTCACTGCATGTGTGCTCTTTTCACAAACCACATAAGGATACACCAGTGTCATTGGATGTGTGTTCTTTTCATGAACCACACCCAGTGTCATTGCATGTGTGTTCTTCTCACAAACCACACATGGATCCACCAGTGTCATTGCATGTCTGTTATTTTCATGAACCACAGCCAGAGTTATTGCATGTCTGTTCATCTCACAAACCACATAAGGATACACTAGTGTCATTGGATGTGTGTTCTTTTCATGAACCACACCCAGTGTCATTGGATGTGTGTTCTTCTCACAAACCACACATGGATCCACCAGTGTCATTGCATGTGTGTTCTTTTCACAAACCACAGCTAGAGTCATTGCATGTCTGTTATTTCCACAAACCACATATGGATCCACCCGTGTCACTGGATGTTTGTTCTTCTCACAAACCACAACTAGAGTAATTGCATGTCTATTATTTTCACAAACCACAGCTAGAGCCATTGCATATCTATTCTTTCCACAAACCACATATGGATCTACCAGTGCCATTGGATGAGTGTTCTTTTCATAAACCACACCCAGTGTCATTGCATGTGTGTTCTCACAAACCACACATGGATCCACCAGTGTCATTGCATGTCTGCTCTTTTCATTAACCATACCCAGTGTCATTGGATGTCTTTTCTTCTCACAAACCACATAAGGATACACCACAGTCATTGCATGTGTGTTCTTTTCACAAACCACATAAGGATACACCAGTGTCATTGGATGTGTGTTCTTTTCATGAACCACATCCAGTGTCATTGCATGTGTGTTATTCTCAGAAACCACACATGGATCCACCAGTGTCATTGCATGTGTGTTCTTTTCATGAAGCACAGCCAAAGTCACTGCATGTGTGTTCTTCCCACAAACCACACATGGATCCACCAGTGTCATTGCATGTCTGTTCTTTTGATGAACCTCAGCCAGAGTCATTGCATGTCTGTTCTTCTCACAAACCACATAAGGATACACCAGTGTCATTGGATGTGTGTTCTTTTAATGAACCACACCAGTGTCATTGCATGTGTGTTCTTCTCACAAACCACACATGGATCCACCAGTGTCATTGCATGTCTATTCTTTTCACAAACCACAACTAGAGTCATTGCATGTCTGTTCTTTCCACAAACCACATATGGATCCACCAGTGTCACTGGATGTGTGTTCTTTTCACAAACCACAACTAGAGTCATTGCATGTCTGTTCTTTTCACAAACCACAGATAGTCATTGCATGTCTGTTCTTTCCACAAACCACATATGGATCCACCAGTGTAATTGGATGAGTGTTCTTTTCATGAACGACACCCAGTGTCATTGCATGTGTGTTCTTCTCACAAACCACATATGGATCCCCCGGTGTCATTGCTTGTCTGCTCTTTTCATTAACCACACCTAGTGTCATTGCATGTGTGTTCTTCTCACAAACCACACATGGATCCACCAGTGTCATTGCATGTGTGCTCTTTTCATTAACCACAGTTAGAGTCATTGCATGTGTGTTCTTTTCACAAACCACATATCACCAGTGTAATTGCATGTGTGTTCTTCTCATAAACCACATATGGATCCTAACCTTAGGATATCCCTAACCTTAGCCCCCCAATGGTGGCCGTTAGACCGAGTCTTGTAGAAGGCACGCCCTAACACAGTTGTTCTGCGTGATGATTGTTACATACCGTTCGATCGGGGCGCTTGGACGATTGGGATGGTCTTTGTGAGAGTGATCCGCGAGTAGGCTGTTCTGCGGCATGATTGGCCAGGCTTACTGCCCGCTTGCTCTGGACAAACTAGCAACACTAGGCGCTCCCCTGTTGTGAGTGTCACGACTGATGAGTTCAGTGGGCCATATTCCAGTGTCACGTCCCCATTACGTCTCTTCCTCCCTATACTTATCTTCCTTCCCCTCGAAGCCACTTTCCCGACTTCACTCCCATCCTGCCGTAGCCGCAAGCCGACGTCGCCTTGATGTCTACGCACTTTTATTCTTGTAGACAGTTGTTGGGCCTCCAAGTGCAGAGGTTTGTAGAACAGTAGCAAGTTTTCCCTTAACTGGATTACCCAAGGTTTGTCGAACTCAGCGAGGAAGTGGTCAAAGGTATCCCCTCTCAAGCAACCCTGCAACACTACTAGGAAACAACTCTTCTGTGGCGCATGGGATTCCATCTTCTGTGGCGCATGGGATTCCATCTTCTGTGGCGCATATCCTCACCGCCACTGTTACCCGTCGATATCGCTCCAAGGAGGGCATAGGAATGCGCCACGAAAGTCTCACGCATTCCTGCATATGCGCCGCGCCGAAGGCTTATCTATATGCCTAATCGAGTATAGTACATGTATTCAAAATAAAATACATTCCTGGTGTATAATCAGGTATTTATATAATATTTATCCAGATTAGTATAAACAGTACATTGCACATGTAGTAGATGAAAACCGACATATAATACAAACACAAGTATAATGTCATCACACTTAGAGCCCGATCAAGATACATATATAGTGTCAAGTGCCAAATTTTTACACAAGCGCCGAATACAAAGTTCATGTCATCTCACATTACAAATATGAAGTGGCCACCGCCGCCTACACTAGGATCAAATAGAATACAGCTGTGATAATGGTGAGCAAGAGCATTAGCCCGACCAATATCTTCATCCGGTTCTTCTTCCACAAGTGGTTCCTCCACTTGGCTATCGCCTCCTCTCTAGTCGCGTATCCTTTGTAGATGTTGCCGCTGAACTTGTTCACTTGTTTGTGGCAATCCTCCCACTCCTCGTAGACTCCTGGAACCCTACCCATGTACACCACATACCACCTCGTCGCCATCTCTATAGACGACAAGACATATTAGTAAAAATACAACAAAAAGAATGAATAAAGGGTTCACATCCATATATATATATGTTCATAGAATATAAAACAAAGGATCCATAAACCTAAAAGTTAGATCATCATAGAAGCAATAAGTTCAACGACAACACGACCACAAGGTAGTTTAAGTCTAACAACAATGACCATTTCGACCACGAGATAGTAAAGTTTATGACACACACACTAATACAGCAGGCATCCATCAAGAATATACGCACACTGGATCATGCTAGAGACACACATCGATCATGATGACGACTTCCTCTTCTCGCTCGGCTTCGGGAATGGTATATAGCCCTCTTTCGTCGTCCACGTCCTTGTGTCACCCTGCTTACGGAGGCATTCTTCGATCTCCCTCTTACTCAACCCTCTGGCTTGTTGTAGGGCACCGCCCCTTGTGTTGACATCTTCAATGATGATTTGCGACAACTTCATCTGAATGCGATGGAAGTCTTCTCTAAGATCAGCATCTTCGATTTTTGCCAAAGTTTCGGCCCATCCTCGGAGACTTGATGGCAGCGTTAGGTTATGGCAATCCCGAACATAGCCTTTAAGGTGATGGAGGACGTACAAGGCCTCCTTGGCACCAGTAGTTGACTGCTTGACGCAGGGGAAGTCGAGAACGTGCTTGAACACGTGTTTTCCATCCTTGATACATCCCCCCTTATCTACGAAGGTGCATCCCTTCTTGGTGTAGCCCTCGAGAGCCTCATTGAGAACACCCCTTATTCTGGTGTAGTATTTCTTCTTCGTCAAACTCCCCGAGTCGAAATACGTGGCTAGCGAATACCTCGGGGCAAGGATGATGAGTGTTCAGTATTTGTCTCTGCACAACACAATTGGAACAAAATGTTGGAAAAAGAGCAAAGGAAAGAAATCTATAAGAAATGCATAAGTTACGGTGACGATGAGCGAGTGTGTGTACTTACTCAGGAAAGAAAGGCAAAAGAAGTGTGCCCTTCCTCTTGTTGTCCACCATGAACTTCTGGAGGTACGTTGTCGCCTTGGTCCGTGTCTCTGGTCCTTCGACCAACTGGTTGTCCTGCATGTAGTAGGGATCCACTATCGCGATTTCCGGGGTACTTTCTCTCTTGATCGTGAGCGCCAGATTGAGCGCGTATAGGCGGACCAAGTTATAGTCCAGCCATTTCGTGAGAAACAGCTTGAATATGTCCTCGAACGCTATGAAGAATATATCCGCGGGGGGTTCATCGATGAAGCCCACGTCCAATGGCACCTTGGCCATGGAAACCGGGTAATTTGGATCTTCGTCTTTAAGAAGGAGGGGATCTAGTGTCTTGACACCCTCGTGCAAAGTTAACATGGCTCCAACCGCAATGTGGATCATATCCGGAGTCAATATCGGATCACCAGCTACGTGCACTCGGGGCAAGCCAAATTGTGTGGATGGTAATGCGGCGGCGTCGACCGGATCCTCTTCGGAAGAGGCTGGCTCGCACCCTTATTATTATTATTATTACCTCTCTTCCTGTAGTGCTTCTTCTTCACAACAGTGTCAGCCACTGCCATCTGCTCATCAGTCGCCTTTCGGAGTGTGTTGGGGCTGAAAACCAATCCTGGTTTCTCTTGTGGTGGATCGGCGGCTGGAGGCATCTCTTAAGAAAGACCATGGAAGACCAGGCGCTGCATGCATGTATTGGGCCGACCAGCTTGATGGTCGTCGCGAGCTGCGAAGGGTTCTTCATCCATAGAAGGCATATACAATCCTTTGGCGGCGCTGGTGTTGATGAAGTCGTCAACGTTGGCCAATTCATCATCATCTTCATGGGTGCCATCATGTGGTGGTGGTAGCGGGGGCGACGGCGGTTGCGGCACAACGTCTTTGCCATGTGGCGGTGCACACGCTGCCAAGAGTTGATGGTGACGGCTGGTGGTGGTGACAACGGCGGCTACTGGCTTCCGAGGTGGTGGCCGGGCGATGATCGGTCGAGAGGTGGCTCCGGTGATCCCCGCGCAAGACGAATCTGGGTCTTCGGCCATGTCAAGGGCTAGTTGTAGCATTCCCCAAGGGTCTTGTGTTCGTCGGCTCCCCGAGGTTGAAAGGGGGGTCCATGTCATCGCACCCTGGCAACACCCGAGCCAACCTGACCCTCATCACTTCATCATCCATTGGATTGTTGTGCATCGTGCGGCTCGCCGGTTGTATAAGAGTGCCCTTGGCAACATCCTTCAACTCACCGCCGACATCTTTAAGCAGGAGTACGCAAGAAGTGTCCTGAGGCAAAAACATGTTGTTGGGCGTCATGAGATGGCAACAGTCATGCATCAAAGGCATAAAGGAGATGACGTGCACTAACTAATTAGTTACCTTGGTGATGGCGTGGATCTTGGCTAATGTAGAGACACGGCCGATGCCGGCGGCCGGCCTATCATCATCTGCAATCTCCCGCTCGGGTGCCTCATGAAGCACCACCACTGTCGGCTGCACCTTATTGGTATCTTTGGCGGGAGGGGGCGTCAGTGTGACCAAAACGAGGGGCTGCGTCCCGACGTTGACGGCCGGCAGGGTCACCAGGTCCGGCGACACGGTAACATTGATGCCCGAGTTGCTGCCGCTTAAGCTGGGCAGATGTATCGGCCCCTGTCGACCTCCCGCATTCCAAGCAGTAAGCCCCTCGAAAAATTCAGGGGGGATCATCGAGCGGAGCTTCTCTTCCACGAACTTGTCCACCGTTTTCTGGTCCACCGCCTTCTCCTCCAGTGTATGCACCTTCATCTTCAGCTCTACAACAGCGGCTTTATCCTGGTTCTTCCTCTCCCTTCTTTTCTTGGCGTCCTCTTTGTAGAACTCCTTGAACTTCATGCTCGTACCGAAGCCGTACACACGGCCAGCTGAGGACGGCGGCAACCCCTTGTCCCTCTTCTTGTAAGCATTGGTCGCCCTGTTGAAAACCGTGTCCCACGGCTCCGTCGAATCCTGGGACGACTCTATGGCAGTAGCGTTCAGTTCCTCCTCCTGCAGAGACAAGGAAAGGTGAACCCATTTAGATTCTTGGCTTCATTATCTTAATTAGAAAGCAATAGACTTGAGATCAGCGATAAATTCCTTACCAGATTCTTCTTGAGGTCCTTCACCTCCAGATCGTCGGTGATGAACTCCCCTGTTTCCTTGTCCAGGTAGTAGCGGGCCTGAACAAATTGCCTAAGTTGCAAGTCCGTGATTTTAAGCCAAGGGTTGTCTTTACCAAGGCATTCAAGCTCGGCGTCCTCCTTGTCCCAGATGGCATGTTTCCCCCTGTAACCGCCGCTTCCAAGGTGGTGGTTACCTATGTTCTGTTCCCGCATACTCCTTCCCCATTGAGTCCATTTTATAGCGTCAGTGGTAGCTATATCCGCCTTGAATATCCTAAACTCCTCTTACGAAAGCATCGGATTTTTCTTACTAATAACCTCCCAGCTTTCACCTTTGTCAATGCTATTCTTCACCCGGGTTTTCCAGCTGCTCAAGTCATTGCTCATCTTCGTGAGGGCTAGTTTGTTCACCGGGTTCTTTCTCTCGAGGTTTCTAAACTGCTCTGGGAATCTATATCGCTTGTGAAGCTTCTTAAGGAGGTTATCGACCAAAGTTGCATCGTCAGCATGTCTGATGTACTTCGTGTTGATCGACATGCTTTCCCGGACGATGCACCCGAGTTGCAGGCCGTACCCTTTAGCAATCGCCTCTGGCGCAATGGTTAGGCCACTTTCTGTGACCTCAGTGAACTCATCGCAGACGGTGGCGAGCACTAGCACCTTCCGCTCCTTCTGTTCCTTCTTCTTCTTCTGAGAAGCGGCCGGGTTACCGCTACCGCCATCCGTGCGCTTGCTGCCATTGGTGCGGGCGCCGCCATCGGTGGTGCCATCCTCTTCGCCGCCGCCTTCACTAGTTCCATTGTTGTCGTCTTAGTCCCCCTCGTAATCAGGATCTCCGCCCTCATTGTCCCGAGCAGCTCTGGCGATGGTCGCCTCCTCCTCTGGTGGTGGTGTCATCCTCATCGCCTCCTCCTCCTCCTCCTTCTGTTGGGACCCCCGCCAGAATGACTGGTTGGCCTGTCTAGCTTGTTCTTCGATGCTGATCATGTGCTTAGAAGGGCCAGACTCCTTGTTGCCCGAGATGTTTGCACTACTCTATTTAAAAGAGGCAAAAAGTTAGCACAAATCTTGGCCGAAAAATTCGGCATGACCTTTGCTAATTTTTTGACCTAGGAGTGCCCATTTCTCAACCGAAACGGAAGTGAATCGACACTTCGGGAGAAATGGGCAACTCAAATGAAATCCCTGCAAGACAAAACACCCCATCCCCATATTGACAGCCCCATCCCCATATAACAGCAGCACCATATAGCATATAACAACACCATGTAATAGGAGCACCATATGACAACACCATATAGCATACAACAGCAGCACCATGCATGTAACAACACCAACACAGCAAGCAGTAGCAGCATAGCAAGCACCAAGACACCGAGAAGCTTAGCAAGCAGTAGTAAGAACCAACAGATACATGTATAAGAACTTAAAAAACTTTAAAATTTACATCATTATACACTTAAAACACTGAGCACTTTAAACCTCCAGCTTACCCAACAACTAATCCTTGACTATATACACTTGTACACTTTACATACACCATGCCTGATTGATATATATGTGGATGATGGCAACCTAATTAATTTTAACTACAAGAACATCTTGGAATTAATTTTAACTACAAAAACTCCAAGAACCAATGTGTGTGTGCCTGTATACATACTCCATGAACTAATTACAGCTGATATAACTGCAGTATAACTGAAGCATAAAATCCATGGTTTGTGTATAACTGAAGCATAAAATAAACCAGAACATTTTTTGAAGCACTACTCTGTAATTGTGCTACTCTGTAATTGTGCACTTCCCTTCTCTGGATCAAGCCAGGCACTACTCTGTCAAAGCCAGGAACAACAATACTAGTAGCATACAAGGTGTCCTATTTTTATTCTTATTCTATGAGCTAGCTCTGCCTCCAAAAGAGTATTATTGATACACTCTAAAACATGTTAGCTAGTTAAAGAACCTAGAAAATTCCTAACACATTTTAACTTCAGATGTATTATAGAGACCATTTGGTGAATACATCAAGCAGCAAGAAGGCAGTATTAACAGTACTCTGAATTTAGCACTACTCTGAATTTCACACTACTCTGAACATCCATGCATGTACTCTGAATTCATGTACTCTAAATCCATGTACTCTGAACATCCATGCATGTACTCTGAACATCCGTGTATTAGCACTACTCTGAACATCCATCCATGTACTCTGAATTTAACTAGGAATAATGAAAATCACATCTCTGAGCACAATTGCACAAACATGACAGGTAACAATGAAGATGGACATGGTGTCGAGGGTACCTGGTGCTGCTGTGGTGGTCGTCGATGACGAGGGTGGCGGCGGTGCTCCTGCTGCTGCTCCTGCGGTGGTTGTCGTGGTGGTGTCACAGCAGATGCCATGGATAGGCTAAAGGTGGGGACTAATATGCGCTAGGGGAATCCAGGGAGGGATAGTAGAGTGATTCTCTACACAGAAGCTTTGTATTGATGTTCTATCTCCAAGATTACAAGTGCTCCTTGAGCTGTATTGACAAGAGGAGGAAGAAGAAACTCTCTTACTCTTGCCTACTAACTAGCCCAAGAACCCTAGATCCACTAGTGCTCAATCAACTAGAATTCAGCCAACCCGTATCCCAGAAAAACCCAACCCCTCTACCAGAACCCTAACCCCCCTTATATAGTGGTGGTTCGGTCCTAGCCTAGGGCATACGTGGAGGCATATTCCTAAGAATATGCCCCCTCCCAAAGAAGTAACCCGACAGGGGTGCTTTTCCCCCTCGTCACACTTGCTTTAGCGACGTAGCCTCTGCGGCGCCCGCGTCAGCCGACGTGAGCATCGTCACCCTGGTCGGCCACGATCCGGTGGTCCTGCCCTTGCTTTATTCGCTCATCCAGTACGCGCCGAACCTTCTTTTTTGACCAGAGAGATTCCTTCCTTCTCCTAGAAGCCAAGCGAGGATCCGGATCACAGTAGATCCGGCCACACCTGTTCCTGCATATAAATTAGACAAGCATTTCCGACTTACTCCTTAAGTCGGACGAGACAACGTTAGGCGTCCCCCCTGGCCCGGGTTACTCCGTGATCCGGCCTGCCTTGAGGTGACTCGGCCAGCATCCGCTTTGACCTTGCCGACCCTCGGCTAACTCGGCCCTTATACCCCGGAGTGACCCTACCTCCAACATTAGTCCCCGAAGCTGGTGCGGTCTTAGCGGCCTTGGTCGCTAAGGCCACATCAGGTTCATTCATATTCGAGCCTCGGGCGCTTAGTTCCGGGTTAACTTCTTGTCTCGGATTATATGGATTTATGTTCCCTTCTCACGCTCCAAGTTTTCACTTGCCGGCCGGGTCACCACTTCGGCTCGGATCCTATGGTTTTACTTTCCCTCTGCACATTTCAAGTTTTCACTTGCCGGCCGGGTTACCATTGTGGCTCGGATCCGGGCCTTGCTTCCTTCTCTCATACGCCAACCCATGTAAAGGTTAATCATTACGTTGCCTTATTTTAAGGGCCTGCATAGTAACCGCCGCAGTAACTGTCAGTGATTACTGTGCGTGGGTTACGTCACGCCTGTCTCCTTGTTTACCGCAACTGCACGTCGTGTCATGGGATCGTATTTACTCTATGGCCCCCAGTGTGGCTTCTCTTTGATTGGCTGATGCCGGTGATACACGGCCACACCGTGGGGCTCTCCGGTGCAGCGTGATCCCACTCATCGATCACTGGGGGCAGTTAAATAGGGGAGGGGCACGTCCCTTAGCACCTTTCCATCTCCGTGCCCCTTTGCCCGTTCCTCTTCTTCTTCCTCGCGACCGCACCGCCGCCAGTGCCCGTTGCAGCAGCGCCGCCGCCGCACCTTCTCCGTGCCTCCGCACCGCAGCCACTGCTGCACAACTACTTAGCCACGGGTCCTTGTCAATCTAGACCGCAGAGCCCCGGCGCCACTAGCTCCAGAGAGGACAGTGGATTCGAGATGACGGAGGAGGAGCTCATCATCGTCGAGCAGGAGATGGAGGAGGACGCCGGCACGGCAGACCGCGGCGCGTGGGCCGGTTCGTGGGTCTGCCAGGACGACATCGACTGGCTCTACCGGACCCGGTGTATCCCTGCCGGTGTCGCCGCTCGTCTCCCCTCCTCGGAATTGGCCCCCTCACCCAATCCAGGTGAGTTTGTTGTTTTCCTATCCCATTTCCAACGGGGATTTCGTCTTCCGGTGAGTGATTTCTTCCGGGACTGAGTCCGTACCTATCACCTGCAACCACATCATCTCCCGGCGAACGCCATCACCTCTCTGTCCGCTTTCGTCTCTTCGATCGAGGGCTACACCGGACTATGGCCCACGAAGGAGTTGTGGATCCGGTTCTTCAGCCTCCGTCGCAACGTCGTCCCCAACATCCACGTTGAGTCGGAGGACAAGCAGCTCACTCAGTTCGGAGCTGCCTCGATCTCGCCCCGGAGATTTTCAATCTTTACCCGGGTCACCGGGCTTGACTCCTGCAAAGGATGGGCCCGGACCTTCTTCTACGTCTGGAACGAAGGTACCGAAGACTTGATCCGGTTGCTGCCCTACGCTCCGGGTCCTCCTAACACGGATTTCTAGGAGGAGGTCGCCAAGACACCTACAGCTCTGGCCAACCAAGTCCACAAAAGGTTTGCGGAGCTGAAGAAGCTCGGATTGCGCAACGAGGATGCCATGATCACATTCATGCGCAACTGAATCTCTCCCCTCCAGCGGCGCACTCACAAGTTGTGCCACATGAGCTTCAGCCGCGACCCCAACCGAACCTCCTCGTTCGAGTTGAGCAATACGGAGATCTTTCGCCGGGTCAAGGCTCTTTTCACCACCCATAAGGATTTCTCTACCAAATGGACATGGGGAATCGAGCACTACTGCCGTGACAGGCTCCCTCCCGCGGTAAGCTTCGCGGGGTAAACTTATTTCGGGTCAATTACATGTCGGTTCTTATCATATTTTTGACTCTACTCTTTGTGCTTTTTTCTTAGCTGTTTCTCCAGCAAACCCTCGAGGATGGTACAGATCTGACCCTTAAGTGGTCCCCGGACCGAGAAATCCTGGATGAGGAGGAGCCGGACCAGGAGATGTTCCTCCCCACGACCGACGCCACCAAACATCCTAGCGGTAAATTCTCTTCTCTTAGAGATTGGCCCGACGATGAGGATGACTCGGATATCGACATGATTGAACCCGTTGAGGCTGTCCCTCTTTCTTTTGCCTTCCCGGCATCAGCTAACCCCGGTGGGCATATCCACGAGGATCCTCCACTTGCCACGGGCGAGCCTGTTCCGGTGGCGTCGAGGAAGAAGCGCGGATCCGCGTCAAGTTCTTCTTCCGACCCTTCTCAGCCTACCAAAAGGCAAAAGAAGGCCGGAGACAAGATCGCCTCAAGCGGGCAAAGCCCCGGCACGAAGGGCCCGGAAACCTAAGGAGGCCGAGACCTCGGATGCGTAAGTCATTTTTCACTGCGCAACATACTTCCTCCTGCATCGGGGTAATTTCACTCCTGACATCATTTTCTTTTGTAGGGCTCCTGTGGAGGTCCCTCAGAGTGGATCGAGCATCTCTTCTCCCCTTCAGTCTGGTCCTTCCCCTCCTCGTGACGACGAGTCACGCCCGTTGAGCCCTATTCCGAGGGTTGCGGCCTCCGGTTCCATGCATACCTCCTCCAGAGGAACGCGACCTCGGATCGAGAGGGGTCGGATTGGCCGAGGCAACGACGTCCGCCACTTCGACATTGCCGCAACCAGAAACCACCAAGTCTACCGCAACTCCAGCACTAGCAGCAGCTCCAGCACCAGCCACCGAACCAGCGCCTGTCCCGGCTCCGAAGAAACCAATAGCAGCTCCCAGTCCTACTACCAAAGCACCCGTGCCAAGTTCGTCTGCCTCATCCGAGTCATCCCAAGCTCGGCGAGGAACCACTCCAGAGCTTCCACGGGAAAATCCACTGTGGTCACATCCTCCCAGCAAGCTAAAGGCAAGAAGGCTCCGGATGCTGCCAAGTCTACCTCCGTTGAGGCCGGGCAGCGAACCTTGTCGTCAATGCTTCCAAAGAAGTCACCAGCAGCGACGGATCCTCCTGCCGAGCCAGCCGATTCGCAGCAGATGGTTCTTCACACCAGCCCAGCCCTTGCCCTGATTGAGAGGAAGGAAGCTCACGCAAAGGGCTTGGTGGCACCCCACATGCCCACTGGCGAACGGTACCCTCCGAGCCTTATCGAGTTCGTCATGAACTGGAATAAGGTGGAGTTCGTCTACAATGACGATCTCCCGGAAAAGTTCGGGCCCGCTGAATTTTCCGCTCAGCTGAATACCGCCGCCAAGGCCATTAACCTCGCTGGGCGAATTATGGAGGTACACCGTTTCTTCTTTACATGCTGTAGATAATAACCATTAGTTCCCGAGCCTCCGGCGGAGTAACTTGTTACTCGGTCGGATGCTCATTAGAAGATCAACGTAGCTGCATGTAAACTTCAAATATGCACACATTTAGAGCCGGGTTAAGTTCCACTTGGACCGGATCTTGCACACTTTGAATATGCACACACCTAGAGCCGGGTTAAGTTCCGCTTGGCCTGGATCTTGTACACTTCGAATATGCACACACCTAGAGCCGGGTTAAGTTCCGCTTGGCCCGGATCTTGCACACTTCAAATATGCACACACCTAGAGCCGAGTTAAGTTCCGCTTGGCCCGGATCTTGGACACTTTGAATATGCACACACCTAGAGTCGGGTTAAGTTCCGCTTGGCCCGGATCTTGCACACTTCGAATATGCACACACCTAGAGACGGGTTAAGTTCCGCTTGGCCTGGATCTTGGACACTTCGAATATGCACACACCTAGAGCCGGGTTAAGTTCCGCTTGGCTCGGATCTTGCACACTTCGAATATGCACACACCTAGAGCCAGGTTAAGTTCCGCTTGGCCTGGATCTTGTACACTTCAAATATGCAACAAACTAATTTTACACTCATGTACCTTTGTCAGGTAACTACCAATCGCCGGAGCGCCGAATTTCAGCGCCTGCTTGATACCCACAAGATCTTTCGCGCAAAACATGTTGCACTTGGCGCGGAGCATGAAAAGAGGGTTAATTTCCTCCCTCAACACCTCTCTGTTTCACTTGTTTCCGCTGGACTAACTTCCTCATTCGGTTTTTTGCAACTGGGGTGGAGGCTGAAAACAAAATTATGCGGAAGAACTTGGAGGAAATCCGAGGTATGTCCTCTTTCGCCCAACCTTGTTGTGTTTTCCATTTCTTCTTCTCCTTGGCTCGGCAAACATTCACTCCTCGGCTTTGCCGGGTCAACATACTATTTCAGCATCGCTTGAGGATAGTGTGCCCGTGCCTGATATGATGCTGCATTTTCTCGAACAAGCAGGACAGCATCAAGCCGAGCTGAAGAAGAAGAATGATGAGCTTGCCCTCCTCCGGACCAAGGACGACGAGATAGCCAAACTTAAGGCCGAGATGGAGAAGATGAAGGCCCAACACAAAACCGAGCTCCAAAAAAGTTGGCCAGAACTTCACCGAAGAACGTGAGCGCTTTACCCTCCAGA
The DNA here is from genome assembly GCA_023614405.1 of Avena insularis. NCBI lineage: Eukaryota > Viridiplantae > Streptophyta > Magnoliopsida > Poales > Poaceae > Avena > Avena insularis. Next base: position 213,432,348 of record CM042694.1, on the reverse strand, counting down.
TCTCCAAGGACCAGGACCTGCTCAAGGAATCCGAGGTCCAGCTTGGGTCGGCGCTTTCTGAGCTTGAACAACTTCGCCAGAGACGCGACAGTTGTATCAAGGAGTTGACCCGAATCCATCGTCATATCTCACGTAAGTTTCTTCCCCTTATCCGACATAGTTTTCCGGGTTAGCTCATATGCCTTTGCTTCAGCATCTTCCCTTTCCTTATTTCCAGATCACTTTCCGGAGGGTACTCCCATTGCCAGTGCTGCCGTTGCCAAATTCCGCCGAGAGAGGGGTACTCCCGTCGCTCCTGATGGTGAGAGCGTCCCCTTAGACATGGAGGACCTGTTGGTCAGCGTGTCAGCTCGGGTGGAAACCATCAAGAACTATGGGAAAGATCTCCTCGACGTTGCGGTCCGGATCTACAACACTTTTTGGCCAAGCGAGAGCGCTCCAAAAAGGATCACACTCCTTGCTGAGAAGCTATTGGAAATCGAGACACAGCTTGATCTCTGGAGAGAATCCGCCGGTTGTGCCGTAGCAGATACCCTCCTCCATCATATCCTTACATGGTACGAGAAGATCGACCTGAGCCTCCTCACACGCCGGCGCACCGGATCCAAATGGACCGATGATCCAGAGTGGGTAGCTCGGCGCCAGGCTTGTGCCTACAGCCTTGTCGAATATTCTCCCATCCATGACTGGGTTGAGGGGCCGAGCTTTCTGGAGTCCGGCGAGGAGGAGCAGATGGAGAACGTGGAGGATGGGTCGGGCGAGGATGGAGAAGATGCTGCTTCAGATATTAAAGACAGTGATGATGACGCCGAACTTCCTCCTACTGCCGCTCCTTAGTGGAAAAAACTTGAAAATTTATCAGATCCCCGGTATGCCGGGTGCAATTGTATGCTGAATACATGATATTTTGCTACTATGCTTGTATGCCGGATTAACTTGGGCGTAGTCCCCGAGTTTCATTTTCTTGTTCATCCAATTCTCCGGCTCGATCCATGTCTACCTTGATTCGGTTTTACGACTTACGAATCCGAGCCTCAAGAATCGTTTTAACAATACTGAGAAACTTTGAGGCTTGGCTCAAAATAATTCAACATAATAACTTGAAAGTAAATACGGGGTTAGTCCGAAAAAGCAAACGTTAGCTAGAATAAGATCGTTTCCTTAGTGGTTTTTCACGTGCTACGCAATTCCAAACTTGTTCCCTTGCTTGCCATGAAGCCAATTCTTGTTGGACAGCAACAAGTCGAAGGGTTGGGTTTTTGGTTCTCACACATTACTAATCCGGGTTAAGTGAAACGGATCATTCCAGCTAACGCATAAAAAGTAAGAACAATCATTTATTAAGGCAGTCCCCGAGTTACTGCTCGAGGCTCCGCTATTTCATTGATAGGCTCATTGCCGACATACATACCGACATATGAGATGACTCGGATACATACACTTCTTAGCTAAGTGTAGAAGGGGCGAAGTAGTGCTACATTCCATGGTCGCTTCGATTCCTCTCCGGACCTGTCCGCCTTGTTCTTTTCCTGTGGCTTCGCATCTATAAGATAGTAGGAATCATTGTGCAATGCTTTGCTCACAATAAATGGCCCTTCCCATGGGGGGGATAATTTATGCATGCCAGTGGTACGTTGTACCAACCGGAGCACCAGGTCGCCTTCCCGGAAGACTCGGGGGCACACTTTCCGGCTATGATAGCGTCGGAGATTTTGCTGATATATGGCGGATCTGGGCGATGCCGTTCTCTCGCTTCTTCCAGCAGATCAACATCATTTTGCGGGCTTCTTGCGCCCGGCTTCTGTGTATTGGGTGACCCTAGGCGAATCATGCTCTATGTCGGCTGGTAATACAGCTTCTGCCCCATATACTAGAAAGAATGGCGTGTAGCCTGTTGATCGATTCGGAGTTGTTCTTAAACTCCACAGTACCGCTGGTAGTTCTTCTATCCAGCACCCTGCTGATCTTTGCAGCAGCTCAATGAGCCGGGGTTTTATCCCGGATAGCACTAATCCATTGGATCTTTCCACTTGTCCGTTCGATGCGGGGTGGGCTACCGAGGCTACGTCGAGTCGGATTTTCTTGTCTCGGCAAAAGCGCGCAAATGCTCCTTCCGCGAAATTCGTTCCATTATCAGTTATAATGCTGTGTGGATAACCGTATCTCAAGATGACGTCTTTGAGAAATGTCACGGCCGTAGCTCCATCACATTTTCTTATAGGCTTCACTTCGATCCATTTTGTAAACTTGTCCACCATGACCAGAATGTGTGTCATGTTTCCTCTCGCAGGTTTGAACGGGCCAACCATATCCAAGCACCACACAGCAAATGGCCATGTAATTGGTATGGTTTTGAGTTCCGACATAGGCATATGTGTCTTGGTGGCGTATCTTTGACAACCATTGCATTTTCTCACCAGATCTTCTGCTTGCTCCAAGGCACTTGGCCAGTAGAATCCATGTCGGAACGCCTTTGCCACTAAGGCCCGGGATGAGGCATGATGCCCGCATTCTCCTTGGTGTATATCTCGGAGGATGTTAAGTCCTTCTTCCGGGTCAACACACCGCTGGAGGACATTGGTTACACTCCGTTTGTACAGCTCGGAATTGATGATTGTGTAAGCTTTGGCTCTCCTCTGAGTTTGCCTGGCTAGCACCTCCTCAGTGGGTAACGTTCCATCTTTCAAGAATTGGTATATAAGCAGTGCCCAAGCTGGTATCGCTCGCGTAGGGAACATCTCCTCATCAATTTCCATCCGATCCACCGGCATAACTTCAGCCGGATCACGCTCAATGAGCGAGGTAGCCCGGGTCTCTTGCGATCCGGTTTGTTTCGGTCGAGCCCCGGGTTCGGCGTGCTACCTCCCATGTCAATGTCCATGGGCTCAGCTCTGGATTCCGCGTTTTCCGGGACATAGATTGAGTCGGTTCCTGGGGACGGCCTGATAGAAGGTTTTCTGAGGTGCTCCAATGCTACGCCTGGTGGAATTGCCTGTCGGGTCGATCCGAGCTTTGACAGCATGTCGGCAGCTTCGTTTTCCATGCGAGGTACATGGCGAAATTCGCATCCCTCAAAGTAGCCCGAGATCTTCTACACATGAAATCTGTATAGTGCCATGTTTGGATCCAGGGAGTCCCACACTCCGGACACTTGTTGTATTACTAGATCTGAGTCGCCAAAGCATATTATTCGACGTATGCCAATCTCCTTTGCCACTTTGAGACCATGCACAAGAGCCTCGTACTCAGCGACATTGTTCGATGCCGCGAAATGGATCTGTAATACGTACTTGAGTTGATCCTTCTTTGGCGAGGTAAGCACAACCCCGGCACCTAACCCGGTTTTTATTTTCGATCTGTCAAAGTGCATCCTCCAGTAGTTCGGATCTGGTGGCGGTGGTTTGTATTGCACCTCGGCCCAATCTACGAAAAAGTCCGCCATAGCCTAAGACTTGATTGCTTCTCTTCTATCATACTGGGGTGCGTAAGCTGCTAGCTCAATTGCCCATTTCGCAATTCTGCCATTCGCATCTTTGTTACCCATTATCTCGGATATGGGGGCTTCGCATATCACTTTGATGGGATGCTCCTCAAAGTAGTGCTTTAACTTCTTTGCCGCCATATAGACACCGTATGCCACCTTTTGAAAATGCGGGTAGTTCTGTTTTGAGGCAGACAATACCTTGCTCAAGTAATACACTGGCCTCTGCACCGACTTACCCTCTTCATCACGCTCCACTACAATCACTGCACTTACAACTCGGTTGGTTGCGGCTATGTAGAGCAACATTGGCTCCTTTGACAGTGGAGAAGCTAACACTGGTGCGGTGGCCAACATCTTTTTTAAGTGGGCAAAAGCTTCATCGGCCTGCAGCGTCCAAACGAATTTATCTGACTTTTTCATGAGTTGGTAGAGAGGCAGTGCCTTTTCTCCCAACCGACATATAAACCGACTCAACGAGGCCAGGCACCCAGTGAACTTCTGGACATCGTTGAGACACTTCGGCAGCTCCATTCGTTCGATGGCTCGGATCTTAGTTGGATTAACCTCGATACCTCGGCTAGAGACGAGAAATTCGAGTAATTTCCCAGCCGGGACACCGAAGGTACATTTCTCCGGGTTAAGCTTCATCCAGAATCTCCTCAAGTTCGCGAATGTTTGCCTTATGTCGTCAAGGAGCGTTGCGCTTTCCTTGGTCTTAATAACCACATAATCCACCTAGACTTGTACATTTTGACCTATTTGATCGTGCAAACATTTTTGCATACATCTTTGGTACGTTGCACCTGCGTTTCGTAAACCAAACGGCATAGTGCGATAGCAATAAGCCCCGTACGGGGTAATAAAGGCCGTTTTTATTTGATCATCCGGGTTCAGAGGTATGTGGTGGAAACCAGAATAGGCGTCAATGAATGACAATAGTTCACATCCCGCGGTAGAGTCGATGACCTGATCTATCCTCGGCAGTGGAAATGGATCTTTTGGACACGCCTTGTTCAGGTTCGTGTAATCGATACACATACGCCAAACCACTGCCATGTTCGGATCATCCTTCTTCTTTTCTACCAACACCAGATTAGAGAGCCAATCCGGATACAGCACTTCCATGATAAATCCAGCTACTAGCAACCGAGCTATCTCGTCGCCAATGACCTTTCTCCTATCCTCGGCGAAGCGTCGGAGAGGTTGCTTCACCGGCCTTGCTCCGGGTCTTACGTTCAAAGAGTGCTCGGCCAACTCCCTCGGAGCACCTTGCAAGTCCTGTGTGGACCAAGAAAAAATATCCCGATTCTCATGGAGGAAGTTGACGAGCTTGCTTTCCTATTTGTCAGTTAACCCGGCACCAATTGTTACGGTACGCTCCAGAAACATGTTATCCACTGGAATCTTCTTGGTGTCTTTTGCGGCTTGAAACGAAACGCTTCCATGCGGGTTACTTAACGCCGGCATATACTGCTGCGCGGACTGAGCTAATGCCGCCACCTCTTGGATTTTTCTTTTCTCTTGCGCAATTAAGAGTGACTCGGCTAGGTTGGACCTGGCTGAGGCGCACTCAATAGAACGTCGGAAATCCCCAGCGATAGTAATTGCCCCATTTGGCCCGGGCAACTTCATCTTCAGATAACTAACGTGACAATTTGCCATGAATTTGCTCAGTGCTGGTCTCCCGAGTAATGCATGATACGCGCTCTCCAAGTTCACCACCTCAAACTCTAGATTCTCAGTTCGGCAGTTATCCCTCGTACCGAATAGCACGTCGACCCGGACTTTGCCTATGGTCTCACAGGAGATGCCTGGTACGATACCATGGAAAGTTGTTCTTGTAGCCTGGAGCATGTTCTCCGAGATGCCCAACTTGCGCATCGTATCCGCATACATGATGTTAATGCTACTGCCATTGTCGATCAGTACCTTGGAGAACCTCACATTAATGTTTGGTCCAATGAACGTCGGATCTAACACTAGTGCATACGAGCCTGGACTTGGCATAAGCTTGGGATGATCTTTGACGCTCCAGGTGATTTCCTGGTCCGACCAAGGCATGTACCTCGTCACTGCAGGCATAACCGCGTTAACCTCCATATGTCGGTGCTGCAAGCTCTTCCTATCTGTTTCCTCTGTTGTCAGCACACAATAGCTCTGGTGATGTTCTCTGTACTCATTCCTCCCCTCGTTTCCGGAGTACCTCTGATCCGGTTGTTGCTGGTTTTCCACCTGATGCACTGCATCCCTTCTCTCATTGTTGTCATACCTCGGCGGAGGGGGAGGCAACATTAGTTGTTGCGTGTTTGCCCTAGAGAGCAATTGCTGCCGGGGTAACTCCTGCCGAGGTTGATCATTCCGGGGTGCCTGAGCATTCCCCGAACCACCTTGTTCTATCTTACGCATCCACTCACATTGCCTCGTTGCGTGACCCGCCGGGCTGTTCGGATTTGGCGTGTGAAACTTACACGGCTGGTCCAACATTGACTCATAGGTATACCTCGGACAGTCCTTCTTCTCTTGCCATTGCTTCTTCTGCTCCGGAGTCCATGTTTTCTTGCCATCATTTCGAGGAGTCCATTGCCCTCCCGTTTTCTGGCGTTGGTTGCTCCCTGCTCCGGGTTGATCTTGATTCACAGTTGCAACTTGTTGCGAACTATACCGATGATCCGGTCTATCGTCTCTCCTTTTTCCCCTGTAATCGTTCCTCCGGGATGACCCGGCTCCGTCCCTCGGATAGTACTCCTCATTTGACTCGTTCGACGCGATCCTAGGTTGAGTCGGATCACCCAAAGCATATGAATCCGCAATCTGGATCATCTCTGCCAACGTGACTGGCATTTTCCTTTGCAATTTCATCCACAACTCGCTGCCATACCTGCACCCTTGTGCGAACCATGCTATGGCCTGTGACTCTGTGACTCCCTCACACGAGTTCCTCACAGTACACCACCGGGTCAAGAATTCACGATCCGTTTCATTAGATGTCTGCTTGCACATCGCCAGGGTCTGCGGTCTATTCGGTCTCTGATATGTACTTGAGAAGTTGCTGATAAACATTTCTTCAAAATCTATCCAGCAATTGATGCTTCCGGGTGGCAAATTATTCAGCCATACCCTAGCCGGACCTTCCAACATCTGGGGTACGTATTGTACAGCCCATCTCAAGTTGCCAGTTGCAATTTTCACAGCTGTTGCGTAGTTTATCAGCCAATCCTCCGGCTTTGTACTACCGTCATACGTCTTCGTGCCCCTAGGTAATTGGAAATTGGGTACTGGCGGTTCCTTCATGATCCGGGGTCCAACCGGAGGACCTTGACATTCGATCTGTTCCGACCTATACAGGCGATCCAGATTTAACCTGGTGTCATCCGGCATCAAATCCCTGCTTCCCAATCTCGACCCTATCACATGATAGTCCGGTCTTGCGTATCCCGCATTCATCATCTCCGAGTCTCCATCATTGTATCGGTTTTGCTCTCGTTGTGCTCCTCTCTGTTGCATACCTTGGACGGCACTTTGCTCTTGCCTTGGTATATTCCGCTGCTGCGGTTGACCTGCTCCTGCCGAGTTTCGCTATCCGGCATTGCCGTTGGCAGCATTCCCTTGACCGGCATTGCCTTGGTCGTGATTACCTCGGCCAGCTTCACCTCGGCTCACACTTTGTCGATCGTCGTTTTTCCGCATCTCTTTTTCTTTTCCCGCACGCGTTGGATCATACGGAACGATCTGCTTGTTCCGTCTAGCCGAGGTTACTACCTCCTCTCTCCTTGGGCCACCATGAGGCTATGATGCGGCTCTAGCGAATTTCTCCGGGTTACCCATCACCGAATGGACGATCTTAGAAGCTCCAACTCTCTTCGGGTTACCTCTTACTAGCTCCTCGTTCTGCCTGTTCGCGATCCGAACCAACTCGTTAACCCAGTCTTGTTGTCTTTGACGGGCCTCACTCGTTAGACCCTCTAGCTCGGATGCAGCGGCATCTGCTGCCCTGAGATTCTTCGCCGGTGTGTTGTACCTCGGCAACCCCACAGACAGATAGTTTTCTGACCCTTCTGGTCCTTCATCACCTTCTCTGTTCATCTCGTTTATGAGATTTTTCCCTTTTACCCTTACTGCGTCAACCTTGTTTGCCTTCGCGTACTCACGCAGCGTCATGTTCAACGACTACTGAGCCGCTGATATTTTCTTTGCGCCCTCCAGTATCTTTTGCTGGGTCTCCTCTAGCTCGGCCTGTGCCTGAGCCGGATCTACCACTACTGCCATCGGGTTTGCCAAGCTATCCATGGCTTCCCTCAGCACGTTCTCAGGCCTCTCTAGCGGAGGACCCCTAGTTTTCCTCGGTGCCTTAGGCATTACCTCCGGGTCTGGCGCTGGATCCATGCTCATGCCCGCGCCTGGCGCAGTCATCATCACCTCTGCGTGGTCCGGGGAGCAAGCGATACGCGCCCCGCGAGCCACAGTGAGGGGTGGTTCTCCCGCATCGACGACGCGATGCGGATGAACGCAAGACACGTCCACAGCAACGTAGACCTTGTGCGCACCGAGCTTGACGAAGATGCCGTTGCGCGGAAGGGGGCGCGTGCCGAAGCAGCCAGCGTTGTCGCTGACGTAGTCCAGCGCTCCAAAGCGCTGAACGAGCCCGGAGACGATGCGTTCACCGGTGCCGATGAGGTTTCCTGTCCGGATCTTCACCCCTGCTAGCGCCGCTAGCCCCACGGTGGGCGCCAACTATCGTGGTGGTGTCACGGCAGATGCCATGGATAGGCTAAAGGTGGGGACTAATATGCGCTAGGGGAATCCAGGGAGGGATAGTAGAGTGATTCTCTACACAGAAGCTTTGTATTGATGTTCTATCTCCAAGATTACAAGTGCTCCTTGAGCTGTATTGACAAGAGGAGGAAGAAGAAACTCTCTTACTCTTGCCTACTAACTAGCCCAAGAACCCTAGATCCACTAGTGCTCAATCAACTAGAATTCTGCCACCCGCTTTGACCTTGCCGACCCTCGGCTAACTCGGCCCTTATACCCCGGAGTGACCCTACCCGGGGGTATCCCCCCAACAGTGGTCGTCGATGATGAGGGTGGTAGGCTCCTCCTCCACGGGCTCCGGCGATGGGGGCCGCCTCCTCCACGGGCTTCAGAGCGGCGGCGGCGGGCCTCCTCCTCCACGGGCTCTAGCGCGGTGGTGGTGGGCCTCCGCCTCCACGGGCTTCAGCGTGGCAGTGGCGGCTCTGGCAGCGAGGGCTAGCGCGGCGGTGGCGGCTCCGTCAGCGAGGTCTAGGTCTAGGGCTAGCGCGGCGGTGATTGAATCGAATGGAGATTGAATGGGGAGAAGGGGAATGAAGGCCGAACCGTTTATTTCGCTAAGTCCATAGGTTCTGTGGCGCATTTCGGCAATATGCGCCACAGAAGTTGGAACTCAGGCGCATAATGCGAAATGCGCCATGTAACCTGTGGACTTAGTACAAAACGCGGCGCGCGTGGTACTATGACAAGATCACGCACTTGCCTTAGTGGTCTCTGCTTGCTTGTGCCATTCTAAACTTGGGGCAGTTAGGTTCGAATCCTGGCTGTCTCACACTTTTTTTCTTTTTTAAAAACACATTTTTAATTATAGATCTGTTTAAAATAAAGCAAGAACATATACAAACATTCATATTTATTCAAAAAACTCTCTCCCCGAACATATACAATCATGTGATGTGTTTTTAATTATATATGTTTAAAATAAAGCAAGAACATATGCAAACATTCATATTTATTCAAAAAACTCTCTCTCCGAACATATACAATCATGTGATGTGTCAAGCTAGTGTCTCTTCACAATCTTCTTGCCCTTTTTCGTCGCGGTTGAATATTTTAGCCCGTGCACTTTGAGATTTCTTCTTGTGAATGGACAACCTTTAGTAGGCAGTGTGGTCTTCCTTCTTACTTTAGTAGTAGTAGGCATGTCGAAGTACTTGTCGAATTCCTCTTCGATCTTTGGGTCGTCGTTTTTGTCGAAGTTTTGCTTGTTGGCGGCTCCTTCCATTCCGATGATGCTCCTCTTGCCCCTTCTAACTACAACACGGTTGGGCTTTGACGGGTCGGTAATAAAAAAAGCATTGATCAACTTGGCTAGCGAGTACCCAAGGCTCATTTTTTGCGGAGGCGTTCTTTGTTGATTTGGCATCTGGTATAACCATTGTGGTGAAATAGTGGCCTTCTTTTTCCACGTTCTTGGCCCATCTAACATGGAACATCGGTACGATCTCTCCACAGTAGTCGAGCTCCCATATCTCCTCGATCCTTCCGTAGAATCTTTCTATCATAGTAGTCTCGTCATCAGCAAAGGATAACATAGTTACTCCTGAGTTTTGATATTCACTATTCTTGTCCTTTTCCTCGGTGTAGAATCTGTAACCGTTTATGTCGTATGACTGATAGGTCCTTAGGTTGTGCCCTAGGCCCTGCGACAAGGATAATATGAGTTTTTGATCTTCCGTAGAAGGCGTCTGTGGGGGATTGTCCAGTTGCCTTTTCTTGAACCAACCCGTGAAGCTAGAGTTGTGCTCTCTGGTTACGTCTCCCTTCTTCCTCGGCCGGCCCTGGTCGACGTACTCCTGCTTGATTAAGCTTCTGTGCTCTTCGACCCAAGGGCCGACCACTTCAATGTGTTGTAGCACGACTCGGTGTGCCCTTTCAAAATCAGTGCGTCGACCATCAATGCCGACATGTAGTGAGTGGCAGCCCTCGCGGTGACCATATCCACCGAGCCTGCCGAGGTGCTTCTTTGTGGGTATTCCAACATCCTCGTTCTTGCTGGTTAGATAATTCTGGAAGAAGGAGATGCACTCGTAGATCAGAAAGCCCTTGGCTATGCTTCCATCTAGACGAGACCTGTTGTGAACAAATCCTTTGATGACACTGTTTAGCCTTTCAAATGGCATCATGTTGTGCAGGAATGTCGGCCCGAGCTGGATGATGTCATTCACGACATGTACAAGCAGATGCACCATGATGTCGAAGAATGCGGGTGGGAAGTAAATATCAAGCTCGCATAGTATCATCACGATCTCTTCCTTTAGCCTGTCGAGCTGCTTCACACCGATCGACTTCCTAGATATGACGTCGAAAAAGTTACAGAGGCCAAACAACGTCTCACGGACATGCTCGTCCATTATCCCACGGATCGCAACGGGGAGTATCTGCGTCATCAGCACGTGACAGTCGTGAGACTTCATACCGCTGAACCTCTTCTTCACCACGTCCAGATATCTGCTTATCTTCCCTGAGTAACCGTGAGGAACTTTCACTCCTAAGAGGCACCTGAAAACTGCTCGAGCTCCTCCAGACTTAGAGTAAAGCAGGCAGCGCGAAGCACCACCTCATTCTTCTTAACTCTTTTGCGGCGACCTTGAGTCCCTTCCTGATGATCATCATCATCACTATCAGGGTACTGAAGATCTTTCTTTATGCCAAGCAATTTAAGGTCCTTTCTTGCTTTCGGCCCATCCTTGGTCCTCTTCGGCATGTTCAGTAGAGTGCCAAGCAGACTCTCGGTAACGTTCTTCGTGATGTGCATTACATCGAGGATATGGGGAGTGTGAAGGACCTTCCAATACGGCAGGTCCCAGAAAACAGACCTTGCTTTCCATACACCCAGCAGCAGCTTTGTCCTCGGTCGTTTTTTCCAGGCGCAGGGCAATCTACCCAATTATTCAAAAGCTCCTCGATTTCTTCGCCGCTCCTCGGACGCAGGGCTCTTTCGAGCTCGTCCTTGCCATTGAACAGGTCACCACGTTTTCTCCACGGGTGATCCATGCGGAGCCACTTTTGAGTACCTTGGAACACGGTTTTCGAAGACCCGGGATCCCTTGGTAGCTGGAGATGCGGTGTCTCATCCATGCACTTGACGCATGCATTGTGTCTGTGGTTCACCTGGGCCGATACATATGCGTAACCAGGATAGTCCTGCACGGTCGTGAGAAACGCGGCTCTCAGATTGAAATATTCTTTAGTGTAGGCGTCCCACGTACGGGCCGGTGTCTCCCACAAGCTGGCTAACTCCTCTCTCAATAGCCCGAGATACAGATGCATATCGATACCTGGTTGTTTTGGACCCTGAATAAGAATGCTCATGTGTACATACCTTTGCTTCGTGCATAGCCACGGGGGGAGGTTGTATGGCCATACAAACACGGGCCAGGTGCTATGCGTGCTACTCTGGTTTCCAAAAGGATTGAGTCCATCGGTGCTCATACCCAGCCTGACGTTCCTTGCATCGCCCCTAAACTCTTCGAACTCGATGTCTAATGCGTTCCACTGGCTAGCGTCTGAAGGGTGTGTCAGGATCTTGCCCTTCTCTGGATCATCTTCGGGTTTCTCTCTTTCAGCGTGCCATTGCATGAGCTTTGCTTCCTTAGGATCTACGAAATATCGCTGCAGACGAGGGGTGATAGGAAAGTACCATACCACTTTTCGAGGAACTTTCTTGTTCCCTCTCTTGTACCGTCCTTAGCCACACACCAGACATGTGGTTCTATCCGCGTACTCGTTCCGATAAAGTGTGCAATCATTGATGCATGCGTGGTATTTAATGTGTGGTAGGTAGAGAGGGCACACGATTTTCTTGGCCTCCTCGATACTTGTTGGCAATGTGTTCCTCTTAGGAAGTCGGTCGTGCCAGTATTCCATGTTCGCGTTGAAGCTCACATCGGTCCATTTGTGCTCGGCCTTCATCTCTAGAGCCTTGAGCGTTACACTCAAACGTGTATCCTCGGGGCGACACCCAGGATACAATGGAGTCATCCCGTCTACCTCTATTTGGGCCAGCTTGGCTTTCTCTCTGGCTGTAGCTTTGTCGTTGCTCGTCTCCTTGAGGAGCAGTTCTTGAACATGAGGGTCCTGCAAGATCGAAGTTAGCAGTGTCTGTGTGTTCGCGTCTTCTCCTTCTTCATGATCATTCCCGTCGTCATCTCCTTCTCCATGCTGATCATGCCCGCCGACATCTCCTTCGTCATGATGATCATGCCCGCTGGCATCTCCTACGTCATGATGATCATGCCCGGTACACTCTTCGTCTTCTCGCTCGCCCACGTCTTCGTGACCACCACCATGTCCTGTCGGCGCCTCATTGAGGTCGCGCATGAAACCGCGCCTGAGCAGGTGACCCTCCAATTGTCCAGATTCAGGGTCGATCTAGTGCTGCAGTTTGCATGTTCGACATGGACATCTTATCATGGTCTTGTTGTTCAGAATCATGTCCTCCTTCGCGTCTTCCTTGTACCTAGCAATTCGACCTTCGCTCATCATGAGGACCATGGTTGTCTGAGCGGTCAAAACAGAGAGTATAGGTGAGAACCACACCATATGAACACACACATGCATGAATGCTAGCCGGAAAAAATTCGGCATGACCTTTCCTAAAATTAGGACATATGGGTAGTGCAAAAATTTGCCGAAATGGAAATGAATCAACATTTCGGCAAACATCCATGCAACCACACCGGCCGGGAAAACAACAAGCAACCAACAAAGAACTTCCTCCCATTGCAAACATTCATGCACCACACAAGCATCGTCTCGCCATGGATCGCACACACACACACCGCCTGCGCGACAAGCTTCACCTACATGTTCATGATGGCCAAGTACTCACCTATAGTAGACACAATAATAGCGAGACGAGACCGCGCGATGAGAGAGTGTGGACAAATAGATCTACAATGCAAGTTGGTGGAGAGGAAATTAGTAAACAAATAGAGATGTGAGAGAGAAAAGTAAGGAGCTTTTAGATCTAGAAGTTGGAGCGAAGCTTCCACTTACCAATCTATGGATTAAAGTAGGTTTAGTTATAAGAAAATGGAGAAACTATGGGTAAGATGGGGTGTGAGGGAGGAGGAAGACGAGTTGGGAGGAGGTAGAGATGTGAAATGGTTGGTGGTGGATAGATAGATAAGAAAGCTAGCTCTTGTCACCTTTTTAACATGGATCTGGACGCCCTCATCTGTGGCGCATATGGAGGAAATGTGCCACATATGTGAAACTTCTGTGGCGCATAAGTCCATATGCGCCACAGAAGTGGGAGAATAAGATTCACTCTATGGGGCCCACCTCCAAGTTCTGTGGCGCATGTCGGACTTATGCGCCACAGATGTGACAAGCATCTGTGGCGCATATGACAACATGCGCCACAGAACTTGGGTGATCTTAGATTCCGTGGTGGGGCCCCCTCCATGTTCTGTGGCGCATTCAGGAAATATGCGCCACATAAGAAACAACATGGCACATATTTGAATGCCACGAACTTGATCAACCCACCGTGGCGGGTCCCACCAATCTTCTGTGGCGCATGTTCTGGAGAATGCTCCACAGAACTTCTAATCTTCTGTGGCGCATGCTTTCTGGTGCGCCACTGATGTTTTCCTGTGGCGCATATTTTCGCATATGCGCCACTAAACATCTTGTCTATCTATAGGCCATTTCCTAGTAGTGCAATCAAGATACAAGAAGTCTCTTGTGTCCCCAACACACCCAATACACTTGTCAGGTGTATAGGTGCACTAGTTCGGCGAAGAGATAGTGAAATACAAGTGGTATAGATAATTATAAGTGGTAACAGTGATAGAAAATAGCTTGATGGCATGGAAGAGACTAAAGTCAAACTGAAATAAAGATGGAGGCAAGCAAACATGTAACAGATCTAATAGCAAACGGTGTTTCAGTGCTTAGAAACAAGGCCTAGGGATCATACTTTCACTAGTGAACACTCTCATATAAATATATTATCTTCATGATACTACTCTCCGGTTAGACACTCTAATCCATGGTAGGGCTATAACAGCACACCTCAAAGTAAGTCTTTCCCATCTAGATAACCCCACACTGTCACCTTGAGTAGTAGATGGTTCCAACAAACATCACAATTTCATAAAGACATCCAACTCCAAATATAACTCATAACAAGTATTTGTAATCTCTAGCCTAAGTGCCCCATGGTGTGCACGCTGTCACTTTCACACACATGGGGAGAGCAGAGATCTATTAAAGCACTCGAGTAGCAAGGTAGATCTACTTGATTACAAAGCTCATGATCACAATATGATCATGCATAGAGAGAGAGAGAGAGAGATGAACACATAGCTACCGGTAGAACCCTTAGCCCCGAGAGAGAACTACTCCCTCCTCATCATGGGAATCAGCAATGGTGATGGAGATGGTGGTGGAGATCGATGGAGATGGCTCAGGGGGCACTTCCCCGTCCCGGCAAGGTGCCGAATAGACTTATGTCCCCGAATCTCCCCTTGATTGGCGCGACTTGGAACTTTTCGTGGATTTCTGATTGACGCTTTAGGGTTTCTGTATCGGGAGGAATATATAGGCGAAAGGGCGAGGTCGGTGGCTGGCCAGGGGGCCCACACCATGCCCCCGCGCGGCCTTGGGGTACCTGTGACTGGGGGGTGTGGCCAGGCCCTGGCCCTCCTCCGTCTCGTATTCTGGCTCCGTGAGTCTTCCGGTAAAATAGGAACTTTGGCTTTTGTCCCGTCCAATTCTAAGAATATTCATTTTCTGACTTTCCTGGAACCAAAAATAGCAGAAAACAGGCAACTGGCACTGTGGCATCTTGTTAATAGGTTAGTCCAAGAAATCATATGAAAAGTACTCCAAAGTTGGAACAAAACACAAGAAAGTAGATAAAACCAAGCATGGAACATCAAAAATTATAGATACATTTGCAATGTATCAACATCCCCAAGCTTAACTCCTGCTCGTCCTCAAGTAGGTAAGTGATAAAAAGAAAGAATAATTTTTGAGGTGACATGCACCATCATAAACTTGATCAAAGTATTTGTAAAACATTGATAGCTGGGATCATAGTACTTCAATCATAACATGAAAGACAAAGTTCTAGCAACAAGACAAAGCAACTATGTTGCAACATGAAAAGGCACAATCAAAAGATTCATGAATAACAATGCTTTGCAAGACGTTTGTTTGTTTCACATAAAGAAAACATAGCATAGTGGGATTCAGCTTGTCCCTCATAGAGTAGCAAACATAAATGCATAGGACACCTTCAAAGTTCATAAGAGTGACTAGATACAAATAGTTTAAAACAAGCAATATCAAAGCTATGCATCAATCAACAAGTCTTGGGACAATGCACATAGAACTAAGAATGTCCACTATGCTCTCAAAGTAGGTGCATAAAGATAGAAGGTGGAGACTCAATATATAAGTGGAAGAAAGGCCTTCATAGAAGGAAGTAGAGATTCAAGTTTCATAAAGAGCTTCCAAAAATTATGGTACTTATAGCTTTCAGCTCTCATTGCCCCTATCATAACCATCTTGAAGTAATTAAGGTTAAAATGAAAAAACTATGGTGTATATGCTTGACGAAGTATAAGTTGGAAATCTCATGTCCCTTGAATACGAGGGCCGCTCCTCATGCTACTCAAATTTAGTCATCGGTAAGTTCTTGTCATCGTAAGTACATGTGTATCATAGAGAACCGCCAACGGGGTACCCCTTGCCCAATGATACGGAAGAATCCCCATATCAAAATGACAAGGCAAGAAGACAACAAGCATCTCAACAATATATAAGTGGAAGAAAGGCCTTCATAGAAGGAAGTAGGGATTCAAGTCTCATAAAGAGCTTCAAAAAATTATGGTACTTATAGCTTTCAGCTCTCATTGCCCCTATCATAAGCATCTTTAAGGTGATTAAGGTTAAAGTGACACAACTAAGAGGATATGCTTGACAAGTTATAAACCGAAATCTCATGCCCCTTACTTACGAAGACCGAACCTCATGCTACTCAACTTTAGTCACGAGTAAGCTCTTGTCATTGTAAGTACATGTGTATCATAAAGAACTTAACGGGTACCCCTTGCACATGATACAGGAGCTATCCCATAATCAAAATGACAAGGCAAGCAGACAATGAGCATCTCAGCAATCTTTTTATTTGCTATTTGCATAGGTTTTTATTGAGGATGCTTCATAGAGTTCTCATTATGGTGATGCTGCAAGTTTCCACCATGATTAGGCATGGCCTAGGCTAGCGGCCCAGGCGTTTCTCTAACACACATACAAACTCCATGATCTTACAAGTTCCACTTTTATTTCACACCACCGGGATCCATAAGCAAAAGAACATGATATCAACAGGGTACAAAGTACAGGTGCAAAGTCGAAAGCGTTCCCCATGATACATGGTTCTGCTAATTTCAACTTATAAAGAACAAGCATATACGCAACAAAGAAGGACCCAATGGTTCAAGTTTATTAGATGCAAAAAAGTAAAGTGTGCCATCAAGTTCGTGAGAGCTTTAACCACTAGTTTTATCATAACAAGTTTAATTTGGAAGGTAAACAAAAGCATGAATATACTTGGAATAGCATAAGCTAGTAGGTAGGTATGGTGGACTCTTTGTAAAAACTTGGTTTAGGGAGTTGGATGCATGAGTGGAACTCATACTTGGTTGTGGAGGCTAGCAAAAGACTGGGAGCGACAAACTAAGAGAGCAATAATGGCCATAATCATGCAGAGCGACAAAACATCATTGATCAAAGCATAAAGTGATACTACAAGTTGAAAACTAAAGGATCATAAAGGCTTGTGCTGACTTGAGGTAGTCATAACATGGTGTGAGCATGTGCCAAGTCAACCCAAATAAAGCATCAAAGGAGAATACCACTATACTATGCTTTAATATGCTAAAACAACACATGATTCATCCAAGGCACATTAAGCAATCTCAATTGTTTATAAGAAGTCATGCTACAGCAAAGAATACTAAGAATAAAGCCAAAACAATACCAAGAATGGCATGACAAAGCATAGGCCACAGTCAAAAACAAGCTCTTTTTACCACATAAGCATGAACTTTCCTACTCTTTTCCAAACCAAACCAAACTATTTGCAAACCAATGTATAAAAGAGGGGGTCCAACCAATTTATTAAGAAAACTAAGCAAACCAAGCAACAAAAAATCAAAACGAAAACGAAAAATAAGACGCTCCAAGAATAACACAACTGTGCATGAAACAATAAAAATGAATTGTTTGGAAGAAACCTGGGATTTTTATTGATGAAGAAGGGGATGCCTTGGGCATCCCAAAGCTTTGACGCTTGTACTTCCTGGATATTTATTGGGGTGACATGCGTGGCATCCCCAAGATTGAGTTTTATTCCATACTTCATCTCATTACTCATTCCTTCAATACACCTAAAATTTTTCCTTCATACAAAACTTCACACAATCTTTATTAGCAATATTAGTGCACTCAAGATAATAGGTATTAAGGTTCAGTTCTAAAACCAAATAAACTTTCATTATAACACTATATACTGTAGTACTTCCCTCAAAAAGCTCAATTCCCCAAAAGAACTCAAAAAGGAACCAACAAGAAGCAAATGCAGAAAATAGCAGAAATCTGTCAAAACAGACCAGCAGGTAAAGACGAATTTTTTAGAAGACCTTCTGTTGCTCAAATCAAAAAGTGTTGAACTAACTAAAGTTATATAACAACCTGGGGCAGAAGCACAAAAATTCACGCCTCAAAAAGACGTTCAGAGATTTTACACGAATTTTTACGGTAAAGCACAGAAATCTGTTTCGGGACAGCAACTTTCCCAATCATTACTTCTCTCTCATTAGAGGTTACTCTTGGCACAAAAAGTAAATAAAAAGGATAAGGAGCGGTTATTACTGAGGTAATAACTTCCAAGACTCATCTAAAACTTTTGGATTATCTCCCAATAAGTACTTTTCTTTAACGCCTTTAAGTTAGGACAAAGAAGCAAGAAAAAGAATCAAGTGTTCTCAAATGAAGAAGCATTAAGACGAAATTTTGTTTTCATAGGAGAAGCAAAAGAAATCTTCTCTATCTTCTTAGGGAAGTGTTATATACCTTTCTTGAGTGGGATTTGATATTTAATGGTGCCTTCTTTCATATCAATAATGGCACCAACAGTTCTAAGAAAAGGTCTTCCCAAAGTAATAGGACAAGAAGCATTGCATTCAACATCCAGAACATAGAAATCAACAGGGACATAGGCATTGTTAACCATAATAAGAACATCATTAAGACTCCCCGTGAGTTTATTTTTAGCATCATCATCAAGTGGGACATTCAAATAACAATCTTCAAGTGGAGGCAAATCAAGCATATCATAAATCCTTCTAAGCATAACAGAAACACTACTATCAAGATCACATAAAGCTTTGAAATCAAAGTCATTCACTTTCATATTAATGATGGGTTCCCAACCATCTTCTTGTTTTATAGGAATAGAAGCTTTATGTTTCATATTTTCTTCTTTAATCTTTATGAGAGCATCAGTAATGTGTTTTGTAAAGGCCATGTTCATAGCACTAGCATTAGGACTTTTAGCAAGCTTTTGTAGGAACTTAATAACTTCAGAGATATTGCAACCATCAAGATCAAAATCAAAATTATCATCTAAAGTAGTAGAACTATTACTAGCCTCAACACTAGTGGTAGTGATAGTAGAAACACTAATGTTTCTAGCAATTTCATCTTCTCTTTCCCACTTAACATGTAATTCAGCTAATAGTCTAACATTTTCATCAATTCTTACTTGTATAGCATTAGTAGCTGCAAAGGGATTATCATTAGTTTCAGGTTTTGCAGCCATTTTATTCAAAGAAGATTGAGCTTCAGCCAAAGATGCTATATTTCTTTCAGCATTAGAGAGTTTTTCCTCAATAGTTTTATTGAAAGCAGTTTGTTTACTAATAAAGTCTTTAAGCATAACTTCAAGTTTAGAGGGTGCACTCCTATTATTGTTGTAAGAATTTCCATAAGAATTACCATTGTTGGGAGGATATGGCTTATAATTGTTGTTACCAAAATTACTCCTATAAGCATTATTGCCAAAATTATTATTTCTTATGAAGTTCACATCAACTTGATCTTCTTGAGCAACCAAAGAGGCTAAAGGAACATTATTTGGATAAATATGGGCTTTGCCATTAACAAGCATAGACATAATAATATCAATCTTATCACTCAAGGAGGAGGTTTCCTCAACAGAATTTACCTTCCTACCTTGTGGAGCTCTCTCAGTATGCCATTCAGAATAATTAACCATCATATTGTCCAGAAGTTTTGTTGCAGCACCCAAAGTGATGGTCATAAAGGTACCTCCAGCAGCAGAATCCAATAGGTTCCTTGAAGAGTAGTTCAATCCTGCATAAAAAGTTTGGATGATCATCCAAGCAGTTAGTCCATGAGTGGGACAATTATTTACCAAAGATTTCATTCTTTCCCAAGCTTGAGCAACATGTTCATTATCAGATTGTTTAAACTTCATTATTTCACTTCTCATAGATATAATCTTAGCAGGAGGATAGTATTTTCCAATAAAAGCATCTTTGCACTTAGTCCAAGAATCAATACTATTACTAGTTAAGGAATTCAACCATTCTTTAGCTTTTCCTCTCAAAGAGAAAGGAAACAATTTCAGCTTAATAATATCACCATCTACATCCCTATGCTTTTGCATCTCACAAAGTTCAACAAAGTTATTTAGATGGGCAGCAGCATCTTCATTACCAATACCAGAAATTGTTCTCTCATAACAAGATTGAGTAAAGCAGGTTTTATCTCAAAGAAAGTATCTTCAGGCACAGGTGGAGCAATAGGTGTGCTCATAAAATCATTGTTGTTGGTGCTAGTGAAGTCACACAACTTAGTGTTTTCAAGGGTAGTCATTTTTTTGTGTTTTCAAATAAGAAAGCAAACTTGTAAAACTATTTTTTTTGTGTTTTTGATAAAGAAGCAAGCAAACAAAACAAAAAGAAACTAAGCAAAACAGAAATAACAAAGTAAAGAGATTGGTTATGAGGGACTCCCCTTGTGAAGATGTCCTTGACTCCCCGGCAACAGCGACAGAAAAATGCTGGCGCATGGTTGACGTGGGATCTTCTTCTTGTTCTTCGGATCCCCGGCAACGGCGCCAGAAAATAGTCTTGATGACCCACAAGTATAGGGGGTGTACCGCAGTATTTTCGATAAGTAAGAGTGTCGAACCCAACGAGGAGCAGAAGGTGCTGGCTAGTGGTATGGATCAGGAATTCTCTGCAAATACTTAGCAAACGGATTTTTAGGGTTTTTTTATAAGGCAAGTAAATGAAGTACGAGTAAATAAAAGACAGTAGGAATAAATGCAGCAAGTAGCCCAATCCTTTATGCAGCAAAGGACAAGCCGGTTGTATTACTTAAGATGACCAAACGTTCTCGAGGACACATGGGAAGACTGTCAAGTGTTTTCGCTTCATATAGTTGATTAATCTTCTTTAGCTTGCTAAGTGTTGTGTGGGTGAACCTGTGCTAATGTACCGACCTTCCTAGGACTAATACATACTCCCTCCGTTTCAAAATATAAGATGTTTTAGGTTTGTGAAGAAAATGAATCTAGACTTGTTTTAGTATGTAGGTTCACTTAACTTTGGGGTGAATCTAAATACAAAAAGAAGTCTAGATTCATTTTTTTTACAAACCTAAAACATCTTATATTTTGAAACGGAGGGAGTACTTGTGATTATACCCCTTGCAAACATCTGTAAGTACAAGAAAGTAATTAAGGTAGAAACCTAACCACAGCTTTAAACTCTAAGACCCTTACGTCCCTTGTGCAATGGTTTCCTAACGGGGGTTCAGGTTTCACATCCGCAACCCCTACGATTAGTAGCCAAATACACAATGCATTCCCCTAGGCCCATATAGGTGAAGTGTCATGTAGTCGACGTTCACATGACACCACTAGAAGAAGTACACCACAACTTAAATATCAAACTATTGAATCTTTCTCAATACAATTCCACTACTAACAACATGACTTCTCCCATGTCCTCAAGAACAAAACGAACTACTCACAAGACATCATATGGATCATGATCAGAGATGGAATAATGATGTATAACAATCTGAACATAAACAATAATTCAATGGTTCACTCAATAGCATCAACTACAAAGAGTAATTAACACCAGGAAAGTTTCCCCTATGAACTAATGTAAGATTCAACCCAATTGTTACATAAATATGGAGATGGTTGTGAGGGTGCTACTGATGATGATGGTGGTGGTGATGATGATGATGATCCCGATGAAGTCCATCTTGATGGTGGTGTTGATGGCGACGATCTCCCCTCTCCGGGAAGGAATTCCCCCGGCAGAAATCTGTCTGCTGGAGAGATCTTTCTCTCTCGGTGTTTTCCGCCCCACAGAGGCGGCAGAATCTTTCTGTGGTCGCTCCCCGAGCCTTAGGGTTTCGGGAGGATAATATACGCCAGAGGGGAGTGCCAGGGGTGGACCAGGGCGGCCACACCACCTGGTGGCGTGGCCTAGGCTGGCCCGCGCCAGGGGGTGGTGTGGTCCCCCTGTGGCCCATCTCCAGCCCCCCTTCTGGCTTCCTTCGTCTTCTGGAAAAATAGGATTTTCCGTATATTTTCTCAGATTTTCTGATCTTCACGAATTTTGCCTCCAAACAGCACCTTTTCCATCAGAATCCTGACTGCAGCGGTCCATGCTCCAAAAGTCATCAACCATGCAAAAACAGATGAAATAACATAAGTGTCACCTCTCAATATGAAATATATCAATGAATAACAGTGAATTATGATATAGAATAGTGATGCAAAATGGACGTATCAACTCCCCCAAGCTTAGACTTCGCTTGTCCCCAAGCGAAACTGAGCTCAATAAACATGACCTCAGGTTTATGGAGTGAAGAGTCGATAGAAGAATACGGACAAGAAGCATCACATTCATCAATACATAGATCATAATAGAAGACAACTCACCATTATATAACTCAACTTGCAATGAGTAAAGGAAACACAATAAAGATACATAAAGTAAATCGTAATTGGTAATGGCAAACTTAGCTCTTGGTCGAAGAATAGTTGATAACTTGCTGGAGTTCACAAATAACTGGTTTTCAATGATAGCTTTCAAAGTAGTGAACATCAAGATAAGAGCAATGTGAAAAACAAGGAACATAAGAAACATGATTGAATAAATCATCATATGAATGAATGAAACACAACAACTCAAAATACTTGTTGAGATAGAAGGGAATAGGTTTACTGACTCAACTAAAAGGGTAAAAGAAAGGCCCTTCACAGAGGGAAGCAGGGATTTTAAGTTTCATAAAGAGCTCCCAAAAATTATGATACTTACTAGCTTTCAGCTCTCATTGCCCCTATCATAGGCATCTTTTGGTGATTAAGGTTAAAGTGACACAACTAAGAGGATATGCTTGACAAGTTATAAATTGAAGTCCCATGCCCCTTACTTACAAAGACCGAACCTCATGCTACTCAACTTCAGTCACGAGTAAGCTCTTGTCATTGTAAATACACGTGTATCATTGAGAACCGCCAACGGGGTACCCCTTGCACATGACACAGGAGCTATCCCATAATCAAAATGACAAGGCAAGCAGACAGTGAGCATCTTAGCGATATTTTTATTTGCTATTTGCATAGGTTTTTATTGAGGATGCTTCATAGAATGCTCACTATAGTTATGCTGCAAGTTTCCACCATGATTAGGCATGGCTTAGGCTAGCGGCCCAGACGTTTCTCTAACACACATATAAACTCCATGATCTTACAAGTTCCACTTTTATTTCACACCGCCGGGATCCATAAGCAAAAGAACATGATATCAACTAGGTACAAAGTACCAATGCAGTGTTGAAAGTGTTCCCCATGATACATGGTTCTGCTAAATTCAACTCATAAAGCGCAAGCATATACGCAACAAAGAAGGACCCAATGGTTCAGGTTATTAAATGCAAGAAAATTAAAGTGTGCCATCAAGTTCGTGAGAGATTTAATCACTAATTTTCACATAACAAGTTTAATTTGGAAGGTAGATAAAACAAGAATTTACTTGGAATAGCAATAGTGCTAATAGGTAGGTATGGTGGACACAAATGGCATGGTTTTTGGTCTAAGGAGGCAGATGCACGAGAAGAATTCCCTCTCAGTACAGGTTTTTGGCTAGCAAGGTTGGGTAGCAAGTATAAGAGTTGAAGGAAACAAACAAACATACAAGTGATAAAAACAAACATGCAATCTTCCTTGGAGGCACAAAAGATCTTAACTAGAGAATACTAGACTTATGAGCAAATCAAGAAAGAAAGATGATGAAATTATATTCCTTTAGAGTACTTTTATGTTTTCTTTCAACTCTCAAAAATAGTATTGCTACTGACTGAGCCAGGTTTGCCAAAACGAACTAAATTAACTCAGTGATCCCAAAGTGATACCAATACTAACAACAAGGTCAATCATATAACCACGAATTGAAAACTAATATAAGCTATGCAAAAGAATGAATGATAGAACATCTCATTAATATTCCATAACGGCAACTCACACCAAGGGATACATATCTAACGAGAGAGGGGTCACTTCCATAATGCAAACCATCCTACATAATAACTCCTCTATTCATGATATGACTCTACTAAAAAGGTAAAAAGATAGAAGATAGTGATGTGATACCGCGGCACTCCCCCAAGCTTGGAACAAACCAAGGGGATGCCAAACCTGATGACGAATTACTCCTTCGGTGGTGGTGGTATCCTCTCATCTTCATCCGACTTCCAAGGTAAGGGCTTCCCATCAACAAAGGACATCGTGGTTTCCAGCATCCTGAAACTTGCAGCAGCACTTATGCGTTTAAACCTAACCTCATACTCACAATTTTGATTTTGAACATCGTAGAGCTGTGCTTGCAGTTCGTTGGTTGTTTGGCGGAGTGAGAAGACTTCATCCTTGAGTTCAGCAGTCTCCTTTTGGTGCTTGGTGATGAGTTCGGAACAAATCTTATGGATGATATCCACTTCGTGCTCCGCCATCTCCTTGTACCTAACGACTTCTTGCTCCAGCGCTTCCATCCTGTCCTCCAGACTTCCTTCACCTTTAGGGCATCAAACCTCTTTTATCCGGAGTTCCCCATCTTCAAGCAACAACTCCTTGGGATGAATCTTCAACTCTCTCATGTATGGGTTGATGATATCCTCTAAAGAATCTTCCTTAGTTGATCCAGAGGAAGACATTGTAGCTCCAAATCTAGGACTCTACCTGTCAGAAACAGATCAAAACGAAAACACGACAAAAACACGATATACAAACCTCGGGAGATCCGGGGGATTATATATTACGAAGTTTCAGGACAAAAGGAAGGTAAGGAAGGTCTTTGGAGAAAGCGGGTGGAGGCTGCAGGGTGGCCAAACCACCAGGTGGCGCTGGCAGGTGGCTCACATGCAGGTGGTGTGAGCCACCCCCGCTCGTTCCGTCCCTTTTTCGCTTTGTAGCTTCCCTTGTTGACTGAAAACTACAAAAATATAGTTGGATAGTATTTTTGTGGAACTTTTCTTATCAGAACTGTTACCTATTTGAAAGCGGATTCTACAGGACTCTGAATTTGGTCCTTGATAAATTTTTCTGGAGTTATAACTTGAAAGGCATCAACATCTTCATTATAAGAATCCCCATCAATATAGTGTTTGAGTCGCTGCCCATTCACTACTTGTGTAGTATTATCTTTTAAAGAAGATATTTTTATTGCTCCTGAACAATATACTTCTTCAATAATGAAAGGTCCTTCCCATTTTGACAGTAGCTTTCCTACAAAAAATCTGAGACGAGACCTATACAATAGAACTTTCTCACCAACATGAAATTCTCTCTTAAGTATTTGCTTGTCATGCCATCTTTTAACTTTTTCCTTGAAGAGCCTAGCATTTTCATAGGCTTCACTCCTCCATTCATCTAAAGAACTTAAGTCAAATAATCTTTTCTCACCAGCGAGCTTACAATCTCTATTTAGTTCTTTAACTACCCAGTAAGCTTTATGTTCTAATTCTAAATGTAGGTGACAAGCTTTCCCATAAACCATTTTATAAGGAGACATCCCCATGGGATTTTTGTAGGCAGTTCCATAAGCCCATAAAGCATCATTCAACTTTTTAGCCTAGTTTTTTCTAGATCTATTAACAGTCTTTTGCAAGATGGATTTAATTTCTCTATTTGATAACTTTACTTGCCCGCTATTTTTGGAGTGATAGGCTAAAGTAATTCTATGATTAACATCATATTTAGCAAGGGTCTTTCTAAAACCACCATGAATGAAATGAGAACCCCCATCAGTCATGAGATACCTAGGCACTCCAAACCTAGGGAAGATAACATCCTTAAGCATTTTTAGAGAAGTTTCCCCGTCAGCACTCTTCGTATGAATGTCTTATACCCACTTAGTAACATAATCAACGGCAACAAGAATATGAGTATAACCTTTCGAGGGAGGGAAAGGACCCATAAAGTCAAATCCCCAGCAATCAAAGGGTTCAATAACTAGAGAGTAGTTCATAGGCATTTCATTGCGTCTAGAAATATTACCAACACGTTGACATTCATCACAAGATAAAACAAGCTTTCTTGCATCTTTAAAAAGGGTAGGCCAGTAGAAACCTGATTGTAGCACCTTTTGCGCAGTTCTGTCTCCTGCATGATGTCCTCCATAAGCACTACCATGACATTTACGCAATATCTCCTTTTGTTCATATTCTGGAACACATCTTCGCATAATACCATCCACTCCTTCTTTATATAAGTGTGGGTCATCCCAAAAATAATGCCTCAAATCATAGAAGAACTTCCTTCTTTGCTGAGCTATAAAAGTTGGAGGCAAATACTTGGAGACAATAAAGTTAGCATAATCAGCATACCAAGGGCTCCCTCGCGAGCTTACCCCTACTGCAGCTAACTGTTCATTTGGGAAACTATCATTAACAGGCATGGGGTCAAAAGAGATGTTTTCCAATCGAGATAAATTATCAGCTACAGGGTTTTCAGCACCTTTCCTATCTACTATATGTAGATCAAATTCTTGTAAAAGCAACACCCATCTAATAAGCCTAGGCTTAGCGTCTTTCTTTGTCATAAGGTATTTTATAGCAGCATGATCTGTATGAATGGTGACTTTTGAGTCTACAGTATAGGGTCTAAACTTACCACAAGCAAAAACAACAGCTAGAAATTCTTTTTCAGTAGTAGCATAATTCCTTTGAGCAGCCTCTAGAGTCTTACTAGCATAATGAATAACGTTTAACTTTTAATCAATACGTTGCCCAAGGACAGCACCTACAGCAAAATCACTAGCATCACACATTATTTCAAAGGGTAAACTATAATCAGGTGGTTGAACAATAGGGGCTGTAGTTAAAGCCTTCTTAAGAGTTTCAAAAGCTTCCTTACAATCATTATCAAAAACAAAGGGTACATCTTTTTGAAGAAGATTACTAAGGGGTTTTGATATCCTAGAAAAGTCTTTAATAAACCTTCTATAGAAACCAGCATCACTGAGGATACTACGAATACCTTTGATGTCTCTTGGACATGGCATCTTTTCAATTGCCTCAACCTTAGCTCTATCAACTTCTATCCCTCTTTCAGAAACTTTATGCCCGAGGATAATCCCTTCATTAACCATGAAGTGGCATTTCTCCCAATTAAGAAAAAGATTAGTTTCTTCACATCTCTGCAAAACTTTATCAAGGTTGTGTAGACAATTATCAAAAGAAGTTCCATAGACAGAAAAGAGGTCCATGAACACTTCTACAATTTCCTCACAAAAACCATGAAAGATAGCAGACATGCACCTTTGAAAAGTAGCAGGAGCATTACATAAACCAAAAGGCATACGTCTATAAGCATAAGTTCCGTAAGGGAAAGTAAAAGTAGGTTTTTCTTGATCTTGTTGTTTAACAGCAATTTGAGAGAAACCAGAATAACCATCAAGAAAACAAAAATGGGTCTTTTTAGACAACCTTTCCAACATTTGATCAATAAAAGGAAGCGGGTAGTGATCTTTCTTAGTAACTTTATTGATTTTTCTAAAATCAATGCACATCCTATAGCCTACTACTATTCTTTGAGGAATAAGCTCATCATTATCATTAGGAACAACAGTAATGCCTCCTTTTTTAGGAACACAATGAACTGGACTAACCCATTCACTATCAGCAATAGGGTAAATAATACCAGCATCAAGGAGTTTCCATACCTCATTCCTTACCACTTCCTTCATCCTAGGATTTAAACATCGTTGGTGCTCTACTACTGGCTTTGCATCTGGTTCTATGTTGATAGAATGCTGACATATAGTAGGTGAAATCCCTTTTAAATCATTCAGAGTATAGCCCATAGCTCCTCGGTGTTTCCTCAAAACCTCCAATAACCTTTCTTCTTCCTTTCCTAAAAGTTTAGCGCTAATAATAACACGATATATCTTTTTATCATCAATATAAGCATATTTAAGATCATCAGGGTGAGGTTTTAGATCAAAAACTGGATCCTTTTTAGGTGGCAGCGTGGTACCCAAGTCTTCTACAGGCAAGTTATGCTTAAGCATCTTAGGCTGATCACGGAGAATCTTGTCAATCTCATTCCTTTCTTCCATGAAGATTTCACTTCCATGATCTTCCATAAATTGCTGCAAAGCATTGTTAGGAGCAAGAGAAATAGAAGCAAGTTGTTCAACTCTAAAATCCTCATTATGGGTTTCCTCTTCACAAGGTTCTTTAGCAAATTTCGAGAAATTAAACTCATAAGATTCCCCAGCAAACTTAGTCAAGATTTTCTCCCTTTTGCAATCTATAATAGCTCCACAAGTACTCAAGAAAGGTCTACCAAAAATAATAGGATAAGTTTTACTAGCAGCTGAACCAAGTACTAGAAAATCAGCAGGGTACTTAATCTTATCACAAAGAACTTCCACGTCTCGTACAATACCAATTGGAGAGATGATCTCTCTATTAGCAAGGTGAATAACCACATCAATCT
The DNA here is from genome assembly GCA_023614405.1 of Avena insularis. Lineage (NCBI taxonomy): Eukaryota > Viridiplantae > Streptophyta > Magnoliopsida > Poales > Poaceae > Avena > Avena insularis. The sequence goes on along the minus strand of CM042694.1, from coordinate 213,403,984 downwards.
CTTCCAATTCGCAGGGACTGATTTCATGCATAATTTCTCTATAAAGCTCATAAGGAATAGCACTGGAACTTGCACCAATATCACATAAACCATAATAGCAATGATCACCAATTTTAACAGAAAGCACAGGAACACTAGCTTTCTTAGTTCTATTAGGATGTGAAACAATATTAGAAGCATCCTCACAAAAGACTATCTGTCCATCTTCTATGCTTTTAGTGATAAGGTCTTTCACAATTGCTACCACAGGTTCAACGTTTATTTGTTCATCAGGTTTTACAGTTCTCTTTTCACTTTTGGTGATTACATTAGTTATCATAGGATGATCCTTTACCTTTTCTAGGAAGGGAATCTTCTCGATATAAGGTTCAGGTAAGATGGGATCAATAATGCAATACTCAACACTCCCAACAGGAACACAGTCAACAATATCTTTATAAGGTTCATGGTACTTGTTCCATCCCCTTTTTGGAATTTCAATATAAGAAGCAAAAGCCCTAAAGCAATTCGTAATGACTTGTAAATCAAGACCATAAGCATTTTTAATATTTTGAAAGTCATCAGTTTCCATAAAAGATTCAATGCATTCATAATTATAATTTATACCTGCCTTTCTACCTTTGTCATTCTCCCAAGCTTTAGCATTGTCTTGAATACGGTCCAGAAGATCCCATTTAGCTTCTTCTCCCATGAGAGTGAATGATCCAGCACAAGAAGCGTCCAATAAATCCTTGTCATGTAGAGGGAGCCTTGCATAAAAGTTATTGATAATAATATTGTTGGGGAGCTCATGAATGGGACGTTTGAGCATTAGTAACTTCAATCTCCCCCCAAGCTTGAGCTGTACTCTCTCCATCAAGAGGCCAAAAGTTGTATATTTGATTCCGATCTTTATGAATCTCACTAGGAGGATAAAACTTTGAATAAAAGAGAGGCAGTATTTCCTCCCATTCCAGAGCTTGACCATTCTTCAGCAGCTTATACCATTCCTCAGCTCTTCCTTTCAGTGACAATGAGAATAACTTCTTCTTAACTTGATCTGTAGTAATACCTGCACACTTGAACAACCTACATAATTCGTGTATAAAGAGTAAATGATCACTGGGATGGACAGTTCCATCCCCAACATAGTAGTTATCCATAATACGATCAATAATCCTTGTAGGTATTTTAAAAACATCATTCTCAGCAGGTGGTGGCTTATCTACTACCTTAGCAGTGGTAGTAGCATTACCAAATAAGAAACTCAGCGAATTATCCATAACAAAAATAAAGCAACTAACAGAAGTAAACAATACTCATAGTAGAAGTTTCCTTTACCAGTTCCACTCTCCAATAGCACTTCACTCCCCGGCAACAGCGCCAGAAAATACTCTTGATGACCCACAAGTATGGGTGTATCGCAGTATTTTCGATAAGTAAGAGTGTCGAACCCAACAAGGAGCAGAAGGTGCTGACTAGTGGTATGGATCAGGAATTCTCTGCAAATACTTAGCAAACGGATTTTTAGGGTTTTTTTTATAAGGCAAGTAAATGAAGTACGAGTAAATAAAAGACAGTAGGAATAAATGCAGCAAGTGGCCCAATCCTTTATGCAGCAAAGGACAAGCCGGTTGTATTACTTAAGATGACCAAACGTTCTCCAGGACACATGGGAAGGCATCAGTGCTTTCGCTTCATATAGTTGATTAATCTTCTTTAGCTTACTAAGTGTTGTGTGGGTGAACCTGTGCTAATGTACCGACCTTCCTAGGACTAATACATACTTGTGATTATACCCCTTGCAAACATCCGTAAGTACAAGAAAGTAATTAAGGTAGAAACCTAACCACAACTTTAAACTCTAAGACCCTTACGTCCTTTGTGCAATGGTTTCCTAACGGGGGTTCAGGTTTCTGTCACTCCGGCAACCCCTACGATTAGTAGCCAAATACACAATGCATTCCCCTAGGCCCATATAGGTGAAGTGTGATGTAGTCAACGTTCACATGACACCACTAGAAGAAGTACACCATAATTTAAATATCAAACTATTGAATCTTTCTCAACACAATTCCACTACTAACAACATGACTTCTCCCATGTCCTCAAGAACAAAACGAACTACTCACAAGACATCATATGGATCATGATCAGAGATGGAATAATCATGTATAACAATCTGAACATAAACAATAATTCAATGGTTCACTCAATAGCATCAACTACAAAGAGTAATCAACACCGGGAAAGTTTCCCCTATGAACTAATGCAAGATTCAACCCAATTGTTACAGCAGTATGGAGATGGTGGTGAGGGTGCTGCTGATGATGATGGTGGTGGTGATGATGATGATGATAATCCCGATGAAGTCCAGCTTGATGGTGGTGTTGAGGGCGACGATCTCCCCTCTCCGGGAAGGAATTCCCCCGGCAGAAATCTATCTGCCGGAGAGATCTTTCTCTCTCGGTGTTTTCCGCCCCGTAGAGGCGGCGGAATATTTCTGTGGTTGCTCCCCGAGTCTTACGGTTTCGGGAGGATAATATACGCCAGAGGGGAGTGCCAGGGGTGGACCAGGGCGGCCACACCACCTAGTGGTGCGGCCTAGGCTGGCCTGCGCCAGGGGGTGGTGTGGGCCCCCTATGGCCCATCTCCAGCCCCCCTTCTGGCTTCCTTCGTCTTCTAGAAAAGTAGGATTTTCCGTATATTTTCCCGGATTTTCTGATCTTCGTGAATTTTGCCTCCAAACAGCACCTTTTCCATTAGAATCCTGACTGCAGCGGTCCATGCTCCAAAAGTCATCAACCATGGAAAAACAGATGAAATAACATAAGTATCACCTCTCAATATGAAATATATCAATGAATAACAGTGAATTATGATATAGAATAGTGATGAAAAATGGACATATCATGATACATTGCAAATGTATCTATAATTTTTGATGTTCCGTGCCTGGTTTTATCCACTTTCTTGTGTTTTGATTTCATATACACGAAAAAGGTATGATAGGACAAGTGCAGGACCGATTCCCCATAATAGGTTAGATCGCACCAATATAAATTCCTTTTATTCCAAGGCGAAGATTGAATCACTTAGCCAACATCAAGAAGCTATTGGCACATTGTTGAATCGAAATAAAGAATACCAACCTTTGATGATTTTGTCAGCATCCAATTGTTCTCAAATTGGTTTATTCAAGAATTTAAAACATCCCAATGCGATAAAAGAATTGAATCCTAGAATTCCTATTCAAGAACCACACTTTGGAGTACTTTTCATATGATTTCTTGGACTAACCTATTAATAAGAGCCACAGTGCCAGCTGCCTATTTTCTGGTGTTTTTGGTTCTAGGAAAGTCAGAAAATGAATATTCTCGGAATTGGACGGGACAAAAGCCAAAGTGCCTATTTTTCCAGAAGACTCCCGGAGCCAGAATATGAGACGGAGAGGGGCTGGGGCCTAGCCACACCACCTGGCCGCGCGGGCTGGGCCTGGCCGCGCCAGGGGGTGGTCTGGCCGCCCTAGACACCCCCTCGGTCTTCCTCTCCGCCTATAAGTTGCCTTCTGACCTAAAAACTCAGGGGGGGGTTCGACGTTTTTCAGAGGAGTTCGCTCACGCCACCACCGATTCACAAGCAGCACCAGAAACTCCATTCTGGCACCCTACCGGGATGGGGAATTGGAGGAGATCATCGCCATCATCATCACTATCGCTTCTCCATCGACCATCCATGTTTCCCCCATTTATGAGTGAGTAATCCCTCGCTGTAGGCTATGGGGATGGTAGGGGTTAGATGAGATCGTTCATGTAATGGCATCGGATTGTTAGGGCATGGTGCCTAGTATCTTTTATTAGTGCTTTATGACTTTGTTGCGACTTGTTATGCTTAATGCTTGTCACTAGGGCCAGAGTGCCATGATTTCAGATTTGAACATGTTATTGATTCATTATGATAGTATTGTTTTTGGTCTTATCTGCAAGTTGTATACACACGTTGTTGTCTGGAACCAATGGCCCCAAAGTGACAGAAATCGGGATAACCGGAGGGAATGGCTTTGATGTGAGGATCACATGTGTTCATGGAGTGTTAATGCTTTGCTCTGGTGCTCTATTAAAAGGAGCACCTTAATTGCCAATAGTTCCCTTGAGGCCCCGCTGCAAACGGGCTGGCAGGACAAAAGATGGTGTGCAAGTTCTCATTGCGAGCACGTATGACTATATATGGAACACATGCCTAGGATTATCTAGTACTTGGATGCTTTATCTTATTTATTTGCAATTGCCCTATGTTCTGATTGCTATGTGAATTGTCTTATCCATGCAACGCCCATCCATCCATCCCTATGCCTACCGCACTCGAATCCCACTTTGTTTCGCTATTATTCTTTGCTGTCCTTACTTTACTACTGCTGCTACTTTGCTATTCCTACTACAAAACTGTTGCTACTGATAAACTGCTGTGAGCAAGATTGTTTCCAGGTGCAGCTGAATTGACAACTCACTTGTTAAGGCTTATAAATATTCTTTGGCTCCCCTTGTGTCGAATCAATAAATTGGGTTTCACTTCCCTCGAAGATACTACGATACACCCCCTATACTTGTGGGTCATCAAGACTATTTTCTAGTGTCGTTGCCGGGGAGCATAGCTTTATTTATCAAGTTCACTTGGATTCTCTATTGTTCGCTGCTATCCATCCATCATGGGTAAGTCTCGTGATGGCAAGTTTCCTATTTTACCATCCACTACAAGAAGAGGTACGGTTCTGAACACCTCTGCTGCTCTTGATTCACCATCTATTATGAGTAAGCTTGTTACACCACCACATACACATGCTACACACACTGGTACTACTGCTGAATCTGAAACTTCTGATGCTTATGGTGCTGCTTCTACTGTGCTTGATAAGAGTGGTTCATTAGGTCCTTTCCTAGATGCTACGATTGCTAGAACTATAACTGGAAATACTGAAACTCCTAATGAAGACACTACCACACCTGTTAGTTCACCTGAGTCTAGTGAAAGTTATGATATTGAAGATGGTTATGTTGAGATGATCGATGAATTTATTAAAGAATGTAAAAACACCCATGATAGGAGCGCTGCTAAGAGTCTCCTTGAGAGGCGTACTATTAGACCCAAATTGTCTCCTGTTGCTAAGTTTGCTGCTTCTCCCATAAACATTATAGATGAAGATTTTGATTTCTGTCGTGGAAATGGCCACGACAGTCGCTACCATTGGCAGCGATTGAGTGTTTCGTGAGGAAGAGTTGGCGGCCATCTACGGTGCGAGATGGGGGCAGATGCACATGGGTTTACCCAGGTTCGGCCCCCCGGAGGGTAAAGACCTACTCCTGCTAGATTAGATTATTGCAGAGCGAGTTACAAGGGTGGAGAGCTCGGCGGCTAGGCAGTGAGTCGCTTGAGGGGGTGTATGATGGAATGTGAGTCTCTAGGATACCCTAGGGAGGTTTATATACAAGGCACCTTGCTAGGGTTTACAAGTTATCACCGAACAAGATAAGGATCCGGAGGCTTTGACCTAGTCTGACTGGGCTTCTGTTACGCTCCTGGGCTTCTAGTCGCTAGTCGTTGGGACTTTCCTTCCTTCATAGTCTAGTCGCCGTCTTTCGGACGCACTCGCAGGCCCTTCGGCCCAATCGGAACGTCCTGCTGGGCATACCCCCTTCGGCATATCCCCATCAATAGTCCCCGAGGCCATCATTGATGCAGGCGCAGGTGTCCTTTTGGCATTCGGAGTAGGCGAGCCCAATTTGGGCGTCCAGTCAAGTCGGTGATGGACTCCCTTAGAACCAAGGAGAATTTTCCCATGTTTCCACTCGTCGTCTCAATGAATGTTACTGCCACCAAGTCATCGTCTTGGCGAATGGAAAGACTGGCGGGTGGCGGGTGAAATAAAGGAGTTGGACTGTCAGTCTGGTCAAACTATCCGTTGGAATTTCCAACGGTAACTTTGGCGTAATTACCGCGAGTAACGGCTACCCCGATTTTGGTGGGTGGCGTTTCCCATATAAGGGGAGGGATGGTTCAGCTCCGCAGACCTTCTTCGCATTCTTCATTCCTCCTCATTCGTTTTTCCTGCCTCCAATCTTCCTGCCTACGTCCTTCCGACTTCTCCTTCCCACATCGTGCGATTCCACATCCTACCCGATGGCGCCTCCCAAAGGCTCATGCGGGATATCCAAGTGTACCACGGCCCATCTTAGATCTTTTGAGGATGCCGGAGTGCTCCGCAAGGGGAATTGGCGGGTTCCCCCCTCCTCCGAGACCGAGCCAAAGTCGTGACCCGGCGAGTTCATTTGCTTCCCCAGTCATCTTGAGAGGGGTCTGGGATTCCCCACCTCACTCTTTTTCTGCCGCTTCTGCGCGTATTACGCGATCAAGCCATCAGATCTTGGCCCACATAGCATCGAGCAGCTGGCGATCTTCGTCGCCTTCTACGAAATGTTACCTCGGCTGCATGTCGTATTTCCCGCTATGGCTGGAGCTCTTCCACGGTCGCATCGGGTGCGAGGCATCCGGCGGCTTGATGTTGGCCGCAGGTGGAGTCACGTTTCAACTGAAGACGAAGGCCAACTTTGTCAAGCTCCTCCTGCCGAAGAAGGCCGCCAGCGAGTGGAAGAAGAGCTAGTTCTACGTCAAAGAAGCCACTCCCTCCGGCGAGGTGGCTCTTCTCGAGTTCGTCGCCGAGAGGGGCGAGCCCCGTCGGTTGGCGCCGAAGAAGCTTCCCGAAGACCAGCGGATGGCCGTCGCGGAGATGATGGACCAGATCCAGAAGCTGAAGGTCTAGGGGTTGATTTCGATCAACCTCTACAACTGCTGGCTCGGGCGGCACCTGGTTCTGCTAGCGGCTCGGCCGCACTGGATGTATGAGTACAGCGGGAAGCATGACCCATCCCGAACCAGCAAGGAGTCATGGGAGGCCGAGGACTACAAGGCCGCCCTGAAGAAGACCACCAATGCAGAGTTCACCAGTGTGGCGGTCGGGGTCGCCCCGTACACTCCTGTGAAGAATGAAGACCCCACAGTAAGTTCTCTTTCCAATTGCTACATCCGTGTTTCAGTTTTTAGTCTCCTCGTTTGGTGTTTTACTCGTGGTGGTTCTCAGCTTTTTCATGTGTTGGAGGGCTGGCTCCCTCCGCTCGATGAAGAGGTTCCCCAGGAACTGGAGGAAGACTCCAAGAGGGACCCTTCCGACAGCGATAGGGAGAAGGAGGAGGTTCCTCCCCCGGTGCCCGTGGCTTGCAAGACCCGCATGCAGAAACAACGTGAAGTTGAGGCGAGCCGCAGCCTGGACGAGCATGACGGAGGCGACGAGGTCGCACAAGAGCACACGTCCCGACGTACTGCCACGCCGTCGAAGCCCTCACGTAGGCCCAAGTCGCCAGCAAAAAGGCCCGCGTCGCCGTCCAAGTCAGCGGTGGTGTTTGAGTAGGATGACGATTCCGATGATGAAGGTTCTCCCAAGGTCTCGCACAAGGCCCCAAAGGATGCAGTCCTGACAAAGGGGTTGGAGGGCGAGGACACGGAGGTAGTGGTAGAGGTTTCCCTAGCGGCGATTGCGCTGACGACCTCGAGGGTTCCAAGTAAAGAAGCGGCTGAGGCGATGACGTCCAAGTCGCCACAGCCGTTGAGGGCGGCCGCGTCGGAGCCGGAGATCCCGGCGACTGCAGCTTCATCGTCAAGGAAGCCCGTGGTTTCGTGGGCTTCAGACGTCTTCGAGAGGGGGATCACTCGTAAGTTGGGTCCCGAGTTGGACAAGCCCGCCCACATCAGCACCGGGCTTCGCGTCCTCCCAGTCGCTAAGTAAGTACTGCTCCTTCATCCCGATTCGCCTTGATTTTTTGTGTTGTCGTTATATTGATTGTGGGGACTCGTGCAGGTCGGGGGCCAAGAAGATTGGCCGTCCTTCGGTGGCTAAGGTTCCACCAGCCACCAACATGGGAGAGGGCGACCTCCCCAAGAAGAGAAAGGCCACCGGAGATGTGGCGACCGCCGAAGTCGCGAAGAAGCAGAAGGGGGGCGCCGACGATGCTGCGACCAAGGGCAGCGCCGCGGAGTCAGCTACTGCGCCAGTCACCGAAGAGGTGGTGGTGACGCGATCAGAACCTGCCTTGGCTGCATCCGTGCCGGAAGCGCCGGTCCCAACAACCAGCGCTGCCGCCAGAGCGTTGGTGACGTTCCCGCGTTTCATGGCAAGGGGGTTTCCAGGTGTGGCGGACACGCAGTCTTCGCAGAGTCCAGAAATCGTGGATGCGGACATTGGGTCCCGTCGCGGGCGTACTTCCTTCACGATCCCGTCGACTGATGCCGGATAACTTCAGAAGATGCTCGACGCTGCTATTCAGGTATGTCCAGTCCCCGAGTTCCTGGTCGCTGAATTTCAGTGTCTGGGAACTGAACCTCTTGCTCCTCTCTAGTCCCTGAATTCCTAGTCGCTGAATTTCAGCGGCTAGGAATTGATTTTCTTTCTCCTTCTCCAGTCCTTGAGTTCCTGGTCGCTGAATTTCAGCGGCTAGGAACTGGGTGTTGTTTTGCCAAATGCTAAGGCGAGTTGTTTGTTTGCAGGGATTGCAAAGGGAGTTGATCGATCGTCAGGCCGCGAGAGAGCGCTTGGAGTGTGACTTGCGCGAAGCACAAGAGGTGAACCAGCGGCTTCAGGAAACTATTGGTGAGTATCTGGTTGTCTTTAATCTCCTCTTTCGGGTGTGAGCTAGTTGTGTACAGTACGCTCATTGCTTCTTGCAGATGGTTTCCCGACTGAGATCTCCAAGGCCCGTGAGGGGTATGTTTCGGTCGCCGAGCTGGACGTGGCAAATGGACGAATAGCCTCCCTGGTCAAGGACTTGGAGGAGGCAAAAGAGGCCTCAATTTCTTTGGAAGAGCGAGCGAAGGCTACCGTCGCTTTGGCTGAGGAAGAATGCAAAGCCACGGATTCCATCATCATGGGGCTGCACAACAAGCAAACCGCCTTGGAGAAGCATGTTAAGGAGAACTGCCGCAAACTCCTTGGTGAATCTCTGTCTTTGCCTGACCTGTTTGTCGAGTCCCTGTTTTGGTGGTTTCGTAGTTTCACTGACACCTGACTTTGTAGTTGTGGTAGGCCAAAGCGACCCGGTGGTGCAAACTTACAACGCCTCGCAGTGCGTGACTACCGTGGTGAATGCGGCCACGGCCTCGACGTTGTGCGTCCAAGCGGTTCTTCAGGGCATGTCACCCACCGAAGTTATTCCTGGGGGGCTTATGGAGGTGTGGTGCTATCTGGAAGAGGTGCCCACCATTGTGGAGTGGATGACGCGCTCAGCGTTCAGGCGTGGGGCCACCACAGCGTTGAGCTTGGGTCTCGCCCATTTCCTCGACGACTTCGACCTTGACGATGTGACGAGTGGCTATCCATCAGCGACCGGCACGGTGGAGATGTCAGAGGTGCTGAAGCTGACCGCAAAGGCCGCCCCTTATGCCGATCGTGTCTTGGCGATGGGGGATCTGCTGCCGTACCAGGAGACGGTGTTGGCGCCTAGCGACCTCGAGCCGGAGCATCGCGACATGAAGTCGGAGCAGCCCTTCCGGTCGTCGTTGTCGAAGTCGCTGACGACGTACCCGACGAACCCGTGGCAGCCTTTTGTTTGCGTCAACAGGGGTGGCGCTGCTTCTTCATCAGGGCCTATGGAGTAAACAATGTAATTGTCCAAGTTGTGATGTATGCCAAGTGGCGAATGCTGTAAGATATTTTTGCAATATATGCCCAGGGGAGTCAATCGACTCGTTTTGTGACTAGGAATGTGTGGTGTGTTTTGTTTATGCATCATTTGATTGAGCGAGTCCTCGAGCGCGTCCGCCCTTTGATGGGGTTTAACTCGATTGTAGACTTTGTGTATTCTTTTGTTTATGCATTGTTTTTGTCCCTCGTGTCTTCTGAGTGGTGAGTCCCTGAGCGCGAGTAGGACTGATTTATAAGCTAGTCCCCGAGCATGGTGCCCGACCATATTGGTCATGCTCCTGTTGCAGGTTTTGAGTTCGTTGTTTGTAACGCGTCTCCTCCCCTGGCCCAGAGAGCCAATCGCTTGGCGAGCCCTAGGCAGCTCTCTTACTTGGTGTGTTCCCGAGTCGCGTGGGGGTTCCCGTTTTGCGGAGTCCCCGTGCGTGGTACTTAACCGTTTGAGTCGCTTTGCACAAGGGTGGGAGGGTCAGGTCGCTGTGAGAAGCGTGTACCGGTTGTCTTGGCCCGGTGGGCCAGTCGGGCTAGGAGACTCCAATGGCGGCTCCGGGTTTGCGTTTTTCGTGGACGACCCAAGGCCTGAATATTTCCAGTTCCCATGTGCCACACTACTTAGCCGTGTCGGTCGCTCGACCAGAGGTTGACTTCCGTGAGTAGCGTATTACTAGTATGTACGAGTGCGAGTGGCACAAGAATATGGCGAGTGGACACAATTTGTGCGATCCGGATGAATTTCATTATATATTCCGATGGAGTACAATGTGAGGTTCTAAGTGTAGAACATTCTGAGGAGGTTTACATTCCATGGCCTCCCGACCTCCAGTTGGCCGTCACCCCGTATGTTGATGAGGTAGTAGGCATCATTGCCAAGGACTCGGCCTATGGAGAACGCCCCCCCCCCCATGGGGGGAGAGTTTGTGCATGCCCTTCTTGTCTTGGGCCAGTCGTAGGACCAGGTCGCCTTCCTAGAAGGTGCGAGTTCGCACTCGGCGGCTGTGGTAGTGGCGGAGTCCTTGCTGGTATATGGTGGTGCGGGAGCAAGCTAGGTCGCGTGCCTCATCGAGTTGATCGACGCTGTCTTGGCAGGCAACCTCGTTGGCCGCCTCGATGTAGTTGGCGACTCGAGGTGAGTCATGCTCTAGGTCGGTTGGCATTACGGCCTCGGCGCCATACACCATGAAGAAGGGCGTGAACCCGGTTGAGCGGTTTGACGGAGGTGCAAATCCCCCATATCATAGAGGGGAGCTCGTCGACCCAGCATCCTGGGGTGCGCTCGAGGGGCACCTAGAGTCGCGGCTTGAGCCCATGGAGGACGCTCTGGTTGGCGCGTTCTGCTTGGCCATTTGACTTCGGGTGAGCGACTGATGCGAGGTCGAGTCGGATGCCGTGTTCTTCACAGAATTCCTCCATGGCCCCCTTGGCAAAGTTGGTGTCGTTGTCTGTTATGATGCTGTGCGGGTAGCCATACCGGTAGATGAGTTCGCGTAGAAACTTGGTGGCCGTCTTGCCGTCGCACTTTTTATCGGCCTCGCCTCGACCCATTTGGTGAACTTGTCAACGGCGACTAGGAGGTGAGTGAAGCCAGACGGGGCCTTCTTGAACGGTCCTACCATGTCCATGCCCCATACGGCGAATGGCCACATGATGGGGATGGTCTTGAGTGCCGAGCCAGGGAGGTGCGTCTGGTTGGCGTACTTCTGGCACCCGACGCATCGTTGGACGATGTTGGTGGCGTCGGCGTGTGCGGTGAGCCAGTAGAAACCATGCTGCATGGCCTTGGCGACTAGTGACTTGGCGCCGATGTTATGGCCGCAGTCGCCAGCGTGAATGTCCTGGAGGATCTTGCGGCCTTCTTCTGGCTGTACGCAGCTCTAGAACACGCCGGTCACGCTGCGCTTGTGGATCTCGCCGTTGATTATGACGAAGGATTTGCAACGGCGCACGATCATTCGCGCCTCTGTCTCATTGCTCGGTAGGAGTTTGTGTTCCAGGAAGGCGACGTATGGTGCTGTCCAGTCGCTAGGTTCCACAACCATGGCGACTAAGGCCCGTTCTGGTTGCAGTGGGATCGACATTGATCTCTTTTGGTGGGCTGACCGATGGTTTGTGGATGATGTCGAGGAAGACGCCTACTGGTGGCGCTTGTCGGGTCGATCTGATGCGGGAGAGGGCGTCTGCCTCCTCGTTTTTGCGCCTGTCGATCCACTCGACGGAGTAGCCGTCGAAGTGTCCCCCCAACTAGTCGACAGCTTGGCGGTACGCGATCATTGTTGGGGAGACGGCGTCGCACGTCCCAGTGACTTGGTCGGCCACTAGGTCAGAGTCGCCATAGCATCGTAGGCGGTTGATGTTCATCTCCTTAGCGGCTCTCATGCCATGAAGGAGGGCCTCATATTCTGCCATGTTGTTGGTGCAGGGCTTGAAGTTGAGGTGGAGCACGTAGCGGAGCTTGTCTCCTTTGGGAGAGGTCAGGATGACCCCAGCCCCTGCATCGTCGGCGTTCTTGGAGCCGTCAAAATGGAGCGACCAGTAGTAGAGGTTCGGGAGCTTCTCTGGCTACTGTGCTTCTTCCCAGTCTGCGAGGAAATCAGCCAGGGCTTGTGACTTGATCGCTTTGCGGGGCTCGTATTTGATGTTGTGGATGCCGATTTTGATGGCCCACTTGGCGACTCGCCCGGTCGCCTCGCGATTGCGTATGATGTCCTGCAGGGACACGGAGGAGACCACCATGATTGGGTGCTCCTGGAAGTAGTGTGGGAGTCGCCGTTGTGCTCAGAATACCGCGTACACCAATTTTTGGTATTGCGGGTAGCGCTGTCGTGAGTCCGTTAGGACTTCGCTGATGTAGTAGACGGGGCATTGTATGTGGCTCTCCTTGCCCTCTTCCGGTCGTTCGACGACCATCACGGCGCTGACGACTCGAGTAGAGGCCGCGACGTAAACGAGCATTGGCTCTTTGTCGAGTGGGGTGGCGAGTAGTGGTGCCGTGAGTAGCACTTCTTTGAGCGCTTTGAGTGCGTCGTAGGCCTCCGCATCCCATTGGAACATGGGGTTCTTGCGCATCAGGCGGTAGAGGGGCATTGCCTTCTCGCCTAGTCGGGGGATGAAGCGACTGAGGGCCGCGACTCACCCTGCCTACTTCTGGATGTTGCACAGGCACTCGGGTTTCCCGAGTCGTGCGATGGTGTCGATCTTGGTGGGGTTGGCTTCGATGCCTCGCTTGGAGACTACAGAACCCAGGAGTTGTTCGGTGGGGACGCCAAAGGTGCATTTTCCAGGGTTCAGCTTGATGTTGTACCTCCGCAAGTTTGCGAAGGTTTCGGCTAGGTCAGCGAGCAGGTCATCCTGGCGGGTGGATTTTACCACCATGTCGTCGATGTAGACGTGAATGTTGCGGCCAATTTGGCTCGCTAGACACTCCTACATGCACCTCTGGTATGTGGCGCCTGCGTTCTTGAGGCCGAACGTCATGGCCGTGCAGCAGAATGCACCGAATGGCGTAATGAACGCCATCTTCTCCTCGTCCTCGACCGCCATCTTGATCTAGTTATAACCAGAGTAATCATCGAGAAAGCACAGCGACTCCGATCCCGCGGTTGAGTCGATGATCTGATCGATGCGTGGTAGGACGAACTCCTCCTTCGGGCAGGCGCTGTTGAGGTTGGTGTAGTCAATGCACATTCTCCATGTGTTGTTCTTTTTGAGAACCAGGACTGGATTTGCCAGCCACTTGGAGTACTTGATTGGCCGGATGAAGCCTGCGGCTAGCAGGCGCTAAACTTCTTCGGCGATTGCTCGACGGTGCTCTTCATTGAAGGGCCGTAGCGACTGCTTTACTGGTCGCACTTTGGGGTCGGTGTTGAGTTTGTGCTCAGCGAGTTCCCTCGGGACACCTGGCATGTCAGATGGCTTCCATGCGAAGATGTCGCGGTTCTCACGAAGGAACCCGATGAGCGCGCTTTCCTATGTGGGGCTCATGTGCGCCCCAATGGTGATCGTCTGGCTAGAGTCGCCTGGGACGAGCTCGATGGTGCGGGTGTGCGTGGTTGCCTCGAACGTGAAGTTCGTGGCGGTTGGTTTCTTCAGGATGGTGGGGTCGTCCTTGTTGATGTTGCCCGCGTATTTCGTGAGCTCCTCGCGTGGTCGGTCTCCGCGGCGATGACGGTGTCGACGAGCTCGGCGCCCTTGTCCTCGCATTCCACGGCCATGTCGGGGTCGCCGTGGACGGTGATGATGCCGCTTGGCCCCGGGAGCTTCATCATGTTGTAGGCGTAGTGTGGGGTCGCCATAAACTTTGCGAATGCCTGGCGGCCCAGGACGCAGTGGTAGGGGCTGCGGAAGTTCACCAGCTCGAACACGATCCTCTCCATGCGGTAGTTTGCTGGAGTGCTGAAGGTGACTGGCAGCATCACTTTCCCGACCGGGTACGCCTTCCGACCGGGGACGATGCCGTGGAAGGTCGTCAGTGTTGGCTCAATGGCTGCTTCTGGGAGCGAGAGCCTTTTGAACGTGTCGAGGTACAAGATGTTGATGGAGCTCCCACCATCCATTAGCGTCTTGGGCAGCCAGTAGTCGGCTACCTTGGGCCTGACTACCAGGGCGACTCGCCCTAGGTATTCGATCCTTGGTGCATGGTCTTGGCTACTCCAGGTGATGCTCTGCTCGGACCAGTTTAGGAAGCGAGGGATGTCGACTTGTGTCACCGCATTGACGGCGACCACGCGGGCGAGCACCTTCTTCTCGCGCTTGGTGCCGAGTCCGGTGAAGGTATGTAGCGAGCCGACGGCGGTGCCGAAGCCGCCGCCGTTCCCGTTGTCCCGAGGTGGGTTGTTGTTGGGGTCCTCCCTTGCTCGTCTCGCCTTCTCAATCTCTTTGAGAGAGTGGCAATCGGCGGTGGTATGGGTCACGGATTTTCCCTCCCTGCTGTGGTAGATGCAGGGCTGATTGAGCAGGGCGGCGGGGTCGAATTTCGGCCTCGTCATGTTGTTGGCGCGGTAGTTCCCGCTGTCGCGGTAGTTTCCTCTGTCACGGCGGTAGTTCTTGGAGTCGCGTTGGCCGTAGCCGGCGTTGGCGACGAAGTCGACTCGCCCGTCCGTGCGGCGCTTGCCGGTGATGCGGGTGTTGCTGTAGCGCATGTTGCGTAGGCACCCGCTGTCATGGATGCTAGTGCGGCGTCTTCCTCCCGACTCGTCGTCGGAGTCTTGGTTGGGGTCCTCCTCCGCATAGCGCTTGGCAATCTCGAGGAGGTCGGGGATGTTGTCGAGCGTCCGATAGACCCTCTTGATCTTGGCGACTAGGGGTTTGTACCGGCACGCGTTCTTGAAGCAGTGTATCTGGGTGGATGCCGGAGGCGTTTATCCATAGTTCTTGCCATCTTTGGATCCAGCGGTGAGTCGACTCGCGTTGTCCCTGGATGCATCGCTCCAGGTCCTCTATGGTGGTGGCGCGGGTGTAGGATCCCTCGAAGTGCCTGACGAAGGCGTCCCGCATTTCTTCCCAGGAGTCGATGCTGTTGGCAGGGAGCGTATTGATCCACTGTCGGGTCGCACCCTCCATCATCAGGGGGAGGTAGCGAGCGGCGAGCAGGTCAGTGTGGCCTACGATTCCCATTGCCGTGAGGTATGTGTCCAGCCAGACAGCGGGGTCGTACGTCGGGTCGTACTTCTCGATCTCCTTGGGGGCCTTGAAGTTGGCGGGATATTTTTCCCTGCGAATCATGGGTCCGAAGCATTGCGGCCCGACTCGACTGAGCGAGCCTCTTGGTTCCGGGTCGCCGCGGTTGGTGAGGGTGTGCCGCAGGTCGTTGGGATGGCGCTACCGCCACGCCTAGTTGTTGATGATGTTCGTTTGGGCGTCGAGGGGCTGCCTGTTGGCAGCGACCGTGTTGTTCGCCGGTCGCGGCTTGTTGGTTGACACGGCAGGATTGGCGGCCCGTGGTTGGTTCGCCAGGAGCTGGGGTGGTGGGCAAACTAATGCGTTGGCCACGGTGGGGTGGCCGCTTGATGCCGCCCTGCTTGCTGATGAGCGGGAGTACATCCGCCCCCGTGGGTCGACTTCTGCGGCTTGTTGCTCGACGGCCCTGACGAGTAGGGCCTTGACGTACTAGATCTATAGCACGCCGTCGCCTTGGACGTCGAGGTTGGCGATCGTGGCGTTGGCCGCGACGATGTTGTCCATTGGGGTGGAGTATAATGGTAGCCCGTTGGCGTCACGGGCTTGAGGCGAGATGATGATCCGCGGTTGGTCCGGCGGGGGCATGCGGCCCATGGGTGGTGGAGGGGCCCCGGTCGCCGGTGCGCCAGGCGGTGGTCTTGCGGGGTTGCTCCCGCCTGGTGGCGTGTTCTCGCAGTATTCGCGCTCGTCAGCGTGCGCGGGGTCACTTTCATCGTTGAAGTTCAGGACGCGGCCCTGGACGTTGGGGCTCAGGCGGGTCCTGATGCGATGCTGGTGATAGAGCGACAGCTCCCGCGCCGTCTCTCATTCGAGGCGGTATTTCTCGCGCTCGGCGAGTTCGTTGCGTTGCGCCTCCACGACCCGCAGGCGGGCTTGCTCCACCTCCGTGGCTGTCACAGTCGGCGGGATCGGCGTGGTGAACGGATCTGGCGGGGCGACCGTGCTGCCCGCCATGTAGATCGCGTTGAAGCGATTGGATCTGGCACAAAAATCCTCGGGGGACTCCGAGCCGGAATCGGAGTCGAAGATCCCCAGGATGGAGGGGTCCTCGAAGTCCTCGAGGTTGGAGACTCGCATGATGGAGTCCTCCCATGATGCGGCGGTGATGGATCCGTCGACCGATGCAGGGGTCGCGGAGTCGACATCGTCGTTTAGGGCGTCGTCGTTGGTGGCGGCGTTAGTCTCGGCTCCGTCGCTGGCGGCCGAGTCGTACTCGGTGTCGAGGCTCCTGATGGAGCGAACCTGCTCCTCTGAAAGCAGATCGCGGTGTGGCGGCGACCCGCCGACGATCACCGTTGCAGCTGATCGATCTGCTCCTCTGAAGGCAGGTTCCGATCGCGTCGGTGAAGCCGATGAAGAGGTTGATGGAGCCGACCGGCATCACCGCGCCGTGAGTGACCGGACGTGACGCCGGGATGTAGCTGTTGGGCAGGATCTGTAAGATCCCGCCGATGGCAATCATGCGACCGGTGGCGAGCGGCCGATCGATCGGCGAGTAGGGTCTCGCCGCAGAACTCAGGACAGTCCCGCTATGCCCCACGGTAGGCGCCACTATCGTGGAAATGGCAACGGCAGTCGCTACCATTGGCAGTGATTGAGTGTTTCATGAGGAAGAGTTGGAGGCCATCTGCGGTGCGAGATGGGGGCGGATGCACATGGGTTTACCCAAGTTCGGCCTCCCGGAGGGTAAAGACCTACTCCTGCTAGATTAGATTATTGGAGAGCGAGTTACAAGGGTGGCGAGCTCGGCGGCTAGGCGGTGAGTCGCTTGAGGGGGTGTATGATGGAACGTGAGTCTCTAGGATACCCTAGGGAGGTTTATATACAAGGCACCTCTCTAGGGTTTACAAGTTATCACCGAACAAGATAAGGATCCGGAGGCTTTGACCTAGTCCGACTGGGCTTTTGTTATGCTCCTGGGCTTCCAGTCGCCAATCGCTGGGCCTTTCCTTCCTTCATAGTCCAGTCACCGTCTTTCGGATGCACTCGCAGGCCCTTCGGCCCAATCGGAACATCCTGCTGGGCATACCCCCTTCGGCATATCCCCATCAATTTCTCTCTCGATCTATCTTACATAGCTATTGTTGAGAAAGAACCTTTTTGTGGGACTAAGAATGAAAGTGCGGTAGCACATATGAATGAATTTTCTACCATGAGTAGCTTGTTTTCTGATGATATTAAGATGCGTACTTACTTTGTTACTAAGATTTTCCCCTTTTCACTTAAAGGGGAAGCTAAAACTTGGTTTACTAATTTACCTCCTGGATCTATTGATAGCCCTGAGTGCTTGATTAGTACTTTCCTGCAGAAATATTTTCCTCCTAGTGCTAAACATGCTATTTTGTAGGAACTTTTTGATTTTAAACAGGGAGAAAAAGAGGTATTGCCCGAATATTGGGCAAGGTTTTGTGCTTTGATTCATGCACAAGCTGGAAGTCCATTACCTAAGAATGAGCTTCTTGATATATTTTATAATGGACTAACTGAAGAATCTAGGACATACCTAGATAGTTGTGCTGATTGTGTTTTCAGGAACAGGACTCCCAAGGAAGCTGAGGAATTAATGGCTAAAATAAGTAAGAACTATGAAGATTGGACTCCTCCTGAACAAGCTATACCTGAAGTAATTATACCTGAACCTACTATACCAGTGCCTATTCCAACATCAAACAAGAGGGGAGTTATTGAATTAAATGATGAAGTGATGAAGGAAGCTAAGAAATGTCTTAAGGAGAAGGGAATTAAAGATGCAGATGTCAAGAATTTACCTCCTATAGAAGAATTATGTAAGCCTATTCCCTACTCATCCACTATCGAGGTACACTCTCTCCAACACTTTGATGAAGATGATATCCCTTACTCTAAACCTCCCGATCAATGCTTAGAAGAATTCGATATCTTTATTGTTAAGCAAGATAATTTTAATAAAAGGGTGCAAAATCATCTAATATAAAACACTAGAGCTATTGTTGAGTTGAAAGATATTGTGGAAAGAACCTCTAGTGATGTTAAAATGATTGTCAAACACTTTCAAATGGTTCAAACTCAAATAGATCAACTCGTTAAAGTGCAAAAAGACTTGCTAGTTAATACTGCTAAAGAAAAACATGCTTATGAAATTAGAACTAGAAGTGGAGCTGCTACCTAGGATCCTCTATATCCTGAGGGGCATTCCAAAAGAATTGAGCAGGATTCTCAACAAGCTAAAAATGGTGGTTCTACTCGTAGGAAAAGGAAAAAGAAACATAAAACTATTGAAGAACCCTCTGAACCTGCTATAGATCCTAATAGTATATCTATCTCTGATGCCAAAACTGAAAGTGGTAATGAAGAAAATGAAGTTCCTCATGAAGAAAAAGTTGAACAAGAACCTGAAAACCACACTAAGAATACTAAATACACCAAAGAAGATTTATTGCTAAGAAACATGGTAGTGAAAGAGAGCCTTGGGTCCAAAAACCTATGCCATTCCCTGATAAGAAACACAAGTCAAAGGAAGATGAACACTATAATAATTTTTATGAGTGGATGAAACCTTTATTCTTGCAAATCCCTTTGACTGATGCTATTAAATTGCCTCCTTACTCAAAGTATATGAAGGATATTGTCTCGAATAAAAGGAAGATCCCTAATGAAGAAATTTCTACTTTGCTTGCTAATTATTCCTTTAATGGTAAGGTTCCTAAGAAACTTGGAGACCAAGGGATTCCAACTATCCCTTGTTCTATTAAGAACAGTTATGTTAGAACTGCTTTGTGTGATGTGGGAGCTGGAGTTAGTGTTATGCCTTTCTCTCTCTATAAGAGGCTTCAACTAGAAAAACTTATACCAACTGATATATCTTTGCAAATGGCTGATAAATCTACCACTATGAAATATGTTTTCCTCCACATTTGTTCAACTCAAGCTGATAGAAAGAATCACAACCACACCTTCCAGATGGGCATGACGCCCAAGGGCACTGCCGCTGCCAGCCCTGGTTGTTAGGGCAGGCTGACAACCTAGTAGAAATACCTCACCTCTAGATCTGAGTTCGTATGACCAAATCACCATTTACCACTCAATGCCTGGGAATGAAGACGGTTGTGCCCATCCCACCTGACTCCTGAAAAACCCAACTCCAAGGCCGTAACCATGGTTGTCCGTGCCACAGTTGATCCAAACTCGTTTGTGCCATTAAAAGGGACCGAGTGTAGGATGTCAGAAAGAGGGATAAGAAGAAGGGCTTTGATGCCTAGAAGCTTAGAACGATAAATGGCCCACGAGGTCCGGACGCGTTTACCATTTTGATAAATCCAAGACTCTACTTTCTCGTGTAGACGTGGCCTACAATTGTAGATGGTACTCCTCTCACTGAAGAAAGTACAATAAGAGCATCTCCAACGACAGTCACAATAGAGTATCTAATATATCCCACACCGAACACCTTACTGGGGCTGTCAGACACTTTGTCCGGCATATTTGGATGCTCCCACCGAGACCCCAATAGACCACACACTGCTAGATAAGAGAGAAAAAGAAGATGCAAGCGGGGGAGAAAAAAGAGAGATGGGAGAGCGAAGGAATAGGGTGGTTGGGATATTTTTTTGTCATGTGAGAAATCCAACATGGCATGCATGTCCGACACTCCCAATAGCCTTCCAAAGTTGAGGGGAGCGAGAGAAAGTATTGGATTTGTTGATTTATGTTGGGGC